>VZQC01005151.1:0-63345 GCA_009823505.1 Rhizomys pruinosus | reverse complement strand
TGCCGCGGAGGTCAGAAGAGGGTCTCGGATTTCCCTGGAACTGGAGTTCTCCTGGAATTGGAGTTACAGACGGTTCTTACCCGCCGTGTGGGTGCTGGGGATCGAACCCGGTTCCTCTGCAAGAGCGGTTGGCACTCTTAACCGCTAGGCCATCTCTCCAGCCCCCGGAACTGGAGTTATAGTCAGTTGTTAGCCACCATGTGGACGCTGGGAACTGGACCCAGATCTGCAAGAACAGTCAGTGCTTTTATCCACTGAGCCATCTCTCCAGCCCTCCATGTCCCCATTTTGTTTGTGTGTAAATGTGCTACAGTTTGAAGATTTCCTATGTGCTAGGCATTATCATTTTATTAGCCTAAAGTGACTTCACACTGTCCATTGAGTGATAAGAGACTTGGGTAGAATCCTCAAAAACTTTCCTTAAAATAAACTACAGACAGATAAACATCTTTTTGCACACACACACAAAAAAATGCTGGGCATGGTAGCCCATGCCTTTAATCCTAGAGCTTGGGAGGCAGAGGCAGGTGGATCTTTGTGAGTTCAAGGCCAGCCTGGTCTACAGAGCGAGTTCCAGGACAGCCGGAGCTGCCGGAGCTACAGGGAAACCCTGTCTCAAAAAGAACTCCCCTTGGAGCTGGAGAGATGACCTAGTGGTTAAGAGCGCTGACTGCTCTTGCAGAGGACCTGGGTTCAATCCCCAGCACCCACATGGAGGCTAAGAACCATCTTTTTTTAAAACATTTTTATTTATTTATTTACTTATTTTTATTATTATTTATTTATACACACTTTTTTATCAAATCTAGACCCATGTCCCCCCCATCCCCCTCACCCCTCCAGAGCTCATGCATTCTGCCAAACATGCTATTCATCTCTTTCTCAGTCTTTCTCAATATTCTCCATGGGGAAGTTGACTGCTTTTATCAGAAGTTCGCTGTTTCAGTCAGTTCTTTGATGCAGTCCTATCTGCTGTTGTTGTTGTTGTTTCCAAGATGCATCACTCCCAACTGCTTTGGACAAAAGCTCAAGGGGTCATGCACAGGGAATACTTACAACTGGGCAATTGGCACCAGCATCCACAGATGAGGGATACCATTCTTAGTTTGTTTTTCTGGGACTGTTTTACTTCACTCAGCATGATGTCCTCTAGCTCCAGCCATTTTCCTGCAAAGCTCATGATGTCATCTTTCTTTACTGCTGCATAGAACTCCATTGTGTAGATGTACCACATTTTCTCTATTCATTCATCAGTTGAGGGGCATTTGGGTTGGTTCCAGCACCTTGCTATTGTGAAGAGAGCTGAAATAAACATGGCCATGCATGTATCTCTGTGGTGGAGTGAGTCTTGGGGGTACATGCCTAGGAGTGGTATGGCTGGGTCGGGTGACAAGTTCATTCCAAGTCTTCCAAGGGTTCTCCACACTGCCTTCCATAGTGGCTGCACAAGTTTACATTCCCACCAGCAGTGGATGAGTGTTCCCCTTTCCCCACAACCTCTCCAGCACTTGGTATCATTTGTTTTCTTGATCCTAGCCAGTCTTATTGGAGTAAGATGATATCTTAAAGTGGTTTTGATTTTCATTTCCTTAATGATTAGTGATGTTGAACACTTCTTAAGGTGTTTCTCAGCCATCTCTAATTCCTCACTTGTGAAGTCTCTGTTCAGCTCTTAGCTCCATCTATTGAGTATATTCTGGAAATCAATGCTTTGTCAGATGTTTATGTGGTGAAGGTTTCCTCCCATTCTGTGGGATTTCCCTTCACTTCCTTGATTGTTCCTTTTGATGTACAGAAGCTTTTGAGTTTAATGAGGTCCCATTTGTCAATTGTTGACCTTAATTCTTGCGCAGCTACTGGCTGATTTAGGAAGTCTTTTCCTACGCCTATGTCTTGTAGTCTGCTGCCAATTTTTTCTTCTATCGCCTTCAGAGTTTGGAGTTTCATGTTGAGGTCTTTGATCCATCTGGAGTTGACTTTTGTACAGGGTGAGAAGTAGGGGTTTAATTTCATTCTTCTACAAGTGGTGACCCAGTTTTGCCAACACCACTTGCTGAAGATGCTGTCTTTTCTCCATTGTGTCTTCTTTGTCCCCTTGTCAAATATGAGATGGCTGAAATTGTATGTGTTCAGGTTTGGATCTTCAGTTTTGTTCCATTGATCAACAGGTCTGTTTTTGTGCCAGTACCAGGCTGTTTTTATGACTATAGCCCTGTAGTATAGTTTGAAGTCTGGTATAGAGATCCCTCCAGTGTAGCTCTTTTCGCTCAGGGTTGTTTTGGCTATTCGGAGTCTTTTGTTTTTCCAAATGAATTTACGCACTTTTTTTTCCCAAGCCTATGAAGAAACTCAGGGATTTTGATTGGGATTGCGTTAAATCTATACAAGAGATTTTATAATGTTAATTTTCCCAGTCCGTGAGCATGGGAGGTTTTTCCATCTTCTGATGTCTTCTTCAATTTCTTTCTTCAGCAGTTTAAAAATTTTGTTGTAGAGATCTTTGGTGTGTTTGGTTATGTTTGTGCTTAGGTATTTTATTGTTTTTGAGGCTATTGTGAGTGGGAAGGTGTCTTTGAATTCTTTTTCCACTTGCTTATTCTTGATGAAAAGAAAGTCCATTGATTTTTTCAGTTTAATTTTGTATCCCACCACTTTGCTGAAGCTGTTAACTGTTTCTAGGGGTTTTCTGGTGGAGTTTTTAGCATCTCTTAAGTAAACAATCATATCATCAGCAAATAGGGATAGCTTGACTTCCTCTTTTCTAATTAGTACTCCTTTAATTACCTTTTCTTGCCTTATTGCTCTAGCAAGTGTTTCAAGCACTATATTGAATAGGAGTGGTGACAGCAGGCAGCCTTGCCGAGTTCCTACCTTTAAAGGGAATGTTTCTGTCATTTCCTCATTTAGGATGATATTGGCTGTGGGTTTCCTGTATATGGGTTACAACGAAAATTGTTTCTTTTTCTGTATTTATTTGTTTATTTATTTTTATTTCTGTATGTGTATGAAGTGTACTGTCTGCATGTAGGTTTGGTACCCGCATCGTGCACATCCGCGGAGGTCAGAAGAGGGTGTCAGATTCCCCTGGAACTGGAGGTTCTCCTGGAATTGGGTTCAGACAGTTCTCAGCCACCATTGTGGGTGCTGGGGATCGAACCCATATCTGCGAACATGCCATCTCTCCAGCCCCAAAAGAAATTGTTTTTGTGTGGTAGCCATTACATTAAAAAATAATTTCAAAGCAGTCATGGTGGTGCGCATGCTATAATCCCAGCACTTGGGAGAGAAAGGCAGATCTTTGTGAGATCAAGGGTAGCCTGGTCCACTGAGTTCCCATCTAGCTGGGGCTACAGGGAGATCTTATCTCAAAACAGAAAACAAATTCATTTAAAGGTAAAACCTGTGTTTTCTTACTCTGTGTGATGCTCCATTGTGTCCACACGGGAGACTTTCCCTCCTCTGGAGCCCTGATGGATGATGTGGCTAAACTTCTCTTTCTGGCCCCAGTGCAATGGGCTCTTCTTCACTTCTGGGAAGGGGAGGCTGAAGCTCTGCGAAAACAAGAACTGTGGTCAGAAGTGACAGAGACTCACTCACTCCAGTGGGCAAAGTGGCCTCACTGGGGAAATGTGCACGGAGCTCCTGCTGCTGCCAGTGCTGCCATGCACTTGGGGTGCAGCAGCAACAGGAGCAGCCTGCTTCACAGCTGTGCACGTGACAAGAGACATAGCAGGAGTCAGCCACTGTGAGAGACCGTGATAAGTTAGGTGGGGTGAAGCCCTGTCACACTCCAGGAGGCCTGGGAAGAAGTAGCAGTGTTGATGCTGATGGACAGAGTAGGCCAGACAAGTCAAGAGATAAAGGCTCTGAGGTGGCCGAGTGAGGTGCTCTTGGGGATAGAGAGGAGTCCAGTTTGCAGCAGGGTGGCTGTGGATGTAGAAGAGCCTGTGACACTGCCAGGGTCCGACACCAAATCCAGGCTTCTAGCGTGTGAGCAGATTGAGGGACCCTAGGCCCTTCCTCCATTCATCTATGCTCTCCAGGCTTCACAGACCTGACTGAGCAGCATGGAATTGGTGCTAGAGCTTTTCTGGGGTGTTCTGAGGGGCAAGGTTCTGGTAGCACCCTCCCTGGAATGTGACCCTGATTATTTTGTGTTTATAGCTTGCCCGTCACCACTGTTTGTTTCTGAGGAAAGGGACTCCCTTGTCATTGCAGTGACTGTCCAGGGCTCATGACAGGTTTTTTAGTTGTCTTGTGTTTGCTGCATTAAGACTTTCTCTCATGTTTTGTCTTCTCTATAATTTTTTGTCAGAGTGGATGACAAGATGACGTGGAGGAAGAACATGGAACTAGGAAACCTCTCTGCTGGAGTCTAGGTCCAAGGTCCCCTCTACTTCTAGTATGAACACAAGAGTCTTTCCAACTGCTTCTCAGCCCCTTGTAGGTAAAAACCTAACAACCTCCGAGGTTTGCTTTCCCCATCCAGAGCATGGCTTCTCCCAGCTCTCGTGACAGGCTAGGCCTCTAGAGGGAAGCCCAGGAAGGAGCAGCCATCTGGGCTAAGGGGTTTCCTTCCCCAGTGGGTGGTGGTGAGGATGAGGGAAGATCAAGCAAGTGCACCCTGTTCTTGGCCTCTCCTGGTGTGTTTATTCTCCGCTTGTTTGCATTCTCATTTGCATGGGGTTCAGTGAGCTATGTATGTCTTTAACATCTCACCAATTTAACAATAAATGCTTTAATTCCAGATGTGTCTTTTGTGTGGAAAGTAAGTATCCTCCTCTGTTTTTCTCTTTCCTTCTCACTCTGATGAATCCTAGAGTAGTAGCCAGAATCTCCAGCTGTGCTTCTACCTTTCCCATCAGGAGATGCATAAGGAATAACCTTCCATCCAGGCTCCCCAGGAGTCTGCCTTCTTTGTATGTTAAGATCGCACTGTGGGGAAACTTGGCCTCCTCCTGTCATAACTCTTCCTGAGTGGCTGAACTAGAGACTCAGCATGTGTGTTGAGAGGAGTTGAATCATGATAACTTTTAGAGCCTGGAGTGGCTTGGGGAGTGCTGTGCTCTCATCCAGTGTGACCTGATGCGACGACTTTTCATCATGTCAGGGTTGTGTGCTTGTATCACCCTCCCTTCTGCTGGATCTCAGGCCAGTATAGAATGTTAAGAGCCCCTTCTTTGATCCTTGTTTTCCAGATTTTTTACTGTAGTCGGACACACTCACAGCTGGCTTAGTTTGTGCATGAAGTGAAGAAGAGCCCTTTTGGTAAGGAAGTCTTGCTAGCCTCCCTCAGCTCTCCACAAGTAAACAAGGATGAAGAGTCTCAGCGCAGGCTGTCCAACTCCCTGCTTTGTCTTTGGCTCTTGCTTTTGTATAGAAAATGGTGAAGTGGTGCAAGCAGGAAATAAAATCTCTTTCTGGGCTTTATTTATCTTTAGAAATTGAAGAAATGTTCTGATCAGTGAGTCACTTACATATACTTTAGCCCCAGAGAAGCAAATTTGAAAAGAGTATAATATGGAGGAATTTATCCCTCAACTTCTCTAGATATCATTAGCAGTCATTGATACATGGCATGGTAAGTTTCTACTTTTACAAACAACAGCTTCAATATCGGAAAAGGGTGATGAATTTCACAGTGTGTTTCAAGGACACAAGCAGGTTTTTTCACTGAATGAGGCAGAAGAGCTTTTTAGTGATCACCTAAACATTAAGGGTCAAGTCTGTAAGCAAGGAAAATGGGATAAAGATGAGACCAAATATTAGGAGTGGAGTGGGAGTGAGATGGATAGTAGAGGTTTTGTCTAAGCAGCAGGAAGTCCATTAATTTCCCTCTTCTCCTGCCGGGTAGAACCTTTGGTGAATGAAGATGTGAGAAACCTGGGTTCTGTGCAGCTTCTGAATGACCGCTGCTGGAGATGCAGAGAAACATGCATGGTAGACAATGGGACCCTGCATGGCCTTGAGCAGAACCAGAGAGGGAGGAAGTGGCCGAAGTGCTGGGCTGGGGTTGAGCAACGCCATGGACTGAAACTGTGTAAACAGAAATAATGGGCAAGCAGGCTCTGTGTTCTTTCCAAGTCCCCTTCTTGGAAAGAGCTTCCTGCTTCCTGGGAGGTCAGCTTCGGTCCCAGGGCTGTCTGGAGATGATTGTTCTGCCTTATTACAGAGAGCATACACTGAAATCCCAGACCATTCTGTCAATCCACAATAAGCAGTACTCATAGGCATCTTACATTGTCCCATGGGAATGTGCTTGAGCATTCTCTCACCTCAGTGACCCCAGAGACATCTCCTTCAAGGGCATACCTACCCTCAGTGACCCCAGAGACAGCTGTGCTCTTTGTCCTTGCTCTCTCTACTGCACCACTGCAAAGTAGAACAAAGCTAGGGAAGATAAGCCAAAGAAGAGTAGGGAAGAGATCCAGACATCCCGTCCCTTTTACCACCACGAGGGAGCAGATGCAGCTCCTCCAGGAGGAGCTCCTGGTGGAGATGAAGGACGTGGAGCAGCTTGTGGACCTCGGGAAGGAGGCCTGGGCCTGCCCTATTACAGGAGCCACTTTGCCATCCCTGCTGCCCAGGGATGAGTGAGTGCTCTGGGGAACTTGGAAGTAGTTTCTGCACTAACCAGGGTTTAGGACACACAGTTTCCTCATTCCTCTTTAGTTAGTCAGGACTTCCCTTACTTAGCTTGACAACAACGCTGTACTGCATACTGATGGCACATTACCATCGCTCCTAAATCATAGAGTCTGAGGAGGCCTAAGAATCCTGTTGGCTTTGGGCTACAGAGTAATTACATTTATGTAGTCCAAGATATAGCACCCTGAAAGAGTGCACTTTCCTAAGGAGCCAGATTGTGAGGGTGCCTGGTAGGAGCTGTGCCCAGAACATGAACCTTTTTCTCTCTCCCTGAACACAGGACGCTCCTTGGGAGTTCTCTGTCATCTGACAGATTTAGGCAGCCTTGTAAACAGAGAGAGCAGACTGCTAGTATCATATTGAACGATGAAATACTCTCCTTCAGATTCCTGTGACCTGATGGTGTGCACAGGGAAGCCAAGGAGCAGGTCCTTGTCACAGGTACCTCAAATATGAGTTACTGATGAGCCGGTCATGTTGCAATCTTATAGAACCTGAATTTAGAAGAATTTGACCTGTCAAAGCACTTTTCACCTCATTTTCCTTTGTGAGACTTACTGAAATAGCCCCATTCTCCATATGGGAGCACTGGAGCCCCGGAAGGTGATTTATCTATTCTCTGACAGTCACTCAATGGTGGCGCCTTTTTAGCACCTGCAACTTGAGGTTCTACTCACTGACTTTCATGTTAACAATAATGTGTTTGAGGGGTACACATATGTGTGTGTAGGCAATCATGCACCTGTGTATGTGAGCACACGTGTGTTGTCAGGAGAACAACCTAGGGTATTGTTGCTCAGGTACATGGAGACTTCTCTGAGGCAGGGTTCCTCCCTGGCTGGAAGTAGTCAAGTAGGCTAAGCTGGCTGGCCATGGAGCCGGAGGATATGCTTGCATGTCTCCTCACTCCCAGTCTTGGGTTTACAAGATCCAACTCAGACCTTCTTGCTTTCAGTGAACACACTCAGCAGCTGAGCTATCTGCCTCACTGGATTCTGTCAGTAGTCTTTAACTTGGACCATCTTCATAGAGCCACACACCTACAAGTTCCACTTTTTTGTTATTCACCGCAATTCCACTAAAGACCACTCAATTGTAAGGCCCTTGAGTTAATGGGGGGAAAAAAAGGCTCAGGGCGGACAGATGACTCAGAGGTTTTCCAGTTCAGGGATCTGGTGCCTCTTTTGCCACCCAATGGGCATTACACAAACATGTGCACTACGCATACGCAAGCAATGCACTCCACACTAAATAAAATATAAAATATATGTTAAATTGATGTTTTGCATATTCATACATCATTTCAGTTCAATGTAGACGCATTCCCATTTCCAGCTTCCCCAACCACACCCCTTTCCTGCAATGCCATACATGTATTGTAATTTTTCTCAGTCTTTTTTGCCCACATGTTTCTCCTTAATTTATATTACTCAAAATATGCTTATACAGATACTCCACCTCTAGATACCAATATTACATAATCTTAACATAAGTGGTGAAGTTGATTCTAGACCCTTAAGGGATTCACCTTTTAACCATACTGCTGTTTTCTATAAGCAAGAAATATAACAAGACAATGCCTCATTTTGCCTTGCAATAGTGAATTTTGTTGCTAGTTTGCCTTGCCAACTAGGATTTTGTGCTAGCATCCACAATAAGGAACCATTATTCGTTTTGTTTTTCGTGGTGAACTGTGTTACTTCACTTAGCATAATGTGCTTCTAGTTCCATCCCATTTACCTGCAAAGTTTCATGATGCCATCTTGTCTTTACTGCTGCATAGAACTCCATTGAATAGATGTACAACATTTTCTGTTAGCCACTTTGGTTGAGGGACATTTGGTGTTGTTTTCCAGCTTTTGCTATTGTGAAGAGAGACGCAACAAACATAGACGGGCATGTGTCTTGCGATAGGATGTGTCTTTTTATGTACTCAGAAGTGGTATGACTGGGGTCACATGGTGGCTCATTTTTAGGTCTTTTAGAAGTTTCTCTCACACTGCTTTCCGAGGGTTGCATAAGTTGCATTCCCACCAGCAGTGGATGAGTGTCTCCCCTTTCTCTAACAACCTCTCAGCATTTGGTGTCATTTTGTTTTCCTAATCTTGGCCATCTCTACCCAGGTGAGGGTGAAATCTTAAGCTGGTTTTAATTTGGCATCTCCTTAATGTAGTAGTAACAGTGAACACCTATCTGAGATGTTTTCTTAGCCATCTTAACTTCTTCATTTGTGAAGTCTCCTTCACTCTTTATCCATCTTTGATGTGTCTTTTTTTTTCCTTGACCCTTTGAGGTTTTGAGTTCTTTATATATTATGGATGTTAATGCCCTATCTGATGTATTCATGGTGAAGATTTTCCCTCCACTCTGTGGGTTTATCCTTCACTTTGTTGATTGTTTCTTTGTGTACAGCAAGCTTTTGAGTTAATGAGGGTCCCATTGTCTTGGTTGACCTTGTTTCCAATTGGTGGGGCGTCGGATTTAGAAAGTTTTTTCCTTAAGCCTATGCCTTGTAGTTTATGGCCAACGTTTTCTTCTATAATTTCAGAGTTCTTGTTTCACATTGA
Source organism: Rhizomys pruinosus (assembly GCA_009823505.1). Taxonomy (NCBI): domain Eukaryota; kingdom Metazoa; phylum Chordata; class Mammalia; order Rodentia; family Spalacidae; genus Rhizomys; species Rhizomys pruinosus. The sequence goes on along the minus strand of VZQC01005151.1, from coordinate 54,130 downwards.
GGTCTCTTGATCCAGTTTGGAGTTTGATTTTTGTGCATGGTAGAAAGGTAGTGGTTCAGTTTCATCTTTCCACAAGTGGCGATCCAGTCTTGCCAGGCACCATTCGTGAAGATACTGTCTTTTCTTCCATTGGGTCTCCTTGGCCCCCTTATCAAATTTGAGGTGGCTGATAACTGCATGTGCTCATGGTTTGCAAGAATGATATGTGACAGCTTAAACAGACCCATAACATATTGATGGGAATCAAAAATAGTAATCAAAATCTTCCAACTAAAAGAAACCCAGAGTGGATAGAGAAAATGTGGTTAACATCTACACAATGGAGTTCTATTCAGCAGTAGTAAAGAAAGACGACAACGACATGAGCTTTGCAGGAAAATGGCTGGAGCAGGAAGAATCATGCTGATGTGAGTAACACAGTACACAGAAAAAACAAACAACAATGGTTCTCCCTCTCTGTGGATGTAGTGCCAATTACGTTGGTTGAAATTATTTCTTGTGCTGGCCCCTAGAGCTTTTGTCCAGTAGTTGGGAGGATGCTCATTGGAAACAACAACAACATATTAGAAGGATTGCATCAAAGATAAATGATATGGTGAACTCGTCCTGCTCAAAACAGTCAACTTCCACATGGAGAATTTTGAGGAAAGACTGAGAAAGAGATGAAAAAGCTGTTTGGCAGAATCATGTTGCTCTGGTGGGGGGGCTAGGGTGGGGGAACACGGGTCTAATTAATATATATTATATTATATCTATATATTTTTAAAAAAAGCAAAAAATAAAAAACCCCAGGCCCAGATGAATTTATGGAAGAGTTTTATAAAACCTTTAAAGAGAGACAAAACCACTACTACTCAAGTTGTTTAAAAAGAATCGAACACTCGGGGCTTGGAGAGTTGCCTAGCGGTAAGAGCACCGACTGCTTTTCCAGAGGACCGGGGTTCTGATCCCAGCCCACATGGCAGCGTGAGACTATGTAACTCCAATTCAGGAAGAACTCACAGTTCCCAGGGGAATCCGCAGACCTCTTCTGACCTCCGCAGCATTACACGCACGGCAACATTCAGCGGTTCATTCACAATCCAAAAAAATAAAAATAAAAAAAAAAAAAAAAAAAAAAAAACATACAAAAATAAATAAACATTTAAAAAAGTAAGAAAACAAATAACAAAAAAAGAAGAAAAATATCCTACTCAAAAGATGGAGTAAAACCTGAACAGAGACTCACCAGTGAGGAATTAACGTTGGCTGAGAAACATCTTTAAAAAAGTGTTTCAACATCATTAATAATCAAAGAAATTCAAATTAAAACCCACTCTCAGGTATCTATATCCACTCTGATACGACTATCTCAGATCAGGAAACAAAAGGAGTGTGGGGGGGGACACCAACTGCTGTGGAGGTTGTGGGGAAAGGGGGGGACACTCATCACTGTTGGTGGGAAAGTAAACTCACCACAAAACACTGCAGAAAGCAGTGTGGCGAACCTTAAAAGCCTCACAAATTGAATCCGCCACCTGATCCAGCCATACCATCCTGGGTATATACCAAAGATTCACCTACCGCAGAGATACATGCTATGGACATCCATGTTTTATTGCAGCTCTCTCACAATAAGCGAAGAGTTGGAACCATCCCAATGTCACTAAAAGATGAGGGCATGACAAACCTGTTGGTACATCTACACAATGGAGTATATTCAGTGGTAAAGAAAGATGACATCATGAACTTTGCAGGTAAATAGCTGGAGCTCGAAGCCATTAGCTGAGTGAAGTAGTAACACCGTCCCAGGAAAAAAAAGCAGTTGAATGGTTCTCCCTCATTTGTGGATGCTACACACCAAAATCCCCAGCTGAAAGGCCCACAAAGCTGCACAACATTATTTGTTTATTTCTGTTTATCTGAATGCAAATATGTTATAACGTAAATTCTCAACAGGCTCTAGAATCCACACACCAACTATTTTCAGACTCTGTCGTACTGTATTTGGGTGAAGAGTATGTATCCCCATATTTTAGAGTAATATAAAATTTTAACGGAGGGGGAAATGTGACTTCCTAAACATTAAAAAAAAGATGAGAAGACCGATGCAGGACAGTTATTTGCAGCATTGCATGAATCTGTCTGGGGGGTGGGGGCGGGGGGACAGGAAAAGGGAAATGTGTAAAATGAACTGAAAAATGATGGCTGAAATAAACAAAAACATCAATAACGCCATAACAAGAATAGAAAACAGAGGGCAAAATCTCCTAAAAATTCCTTTCTACCTCATTGAAAGATACCCCATTAATAGTCCTAGTCTTCCCTACTGGAGAGAGGGAAGGTCAGCACACCAAGTATCCCAGATCTGGGCAGTACATCCTCAGTGACCACTTGCTCCACCCCTGGAACACTCCCTTCCTTTGCTCCCATTCATGTGCTGACCACAGGCCCTCAGAAATTGTCTCTGTCTGTCGGCCACTCTGGCAGGGACAGAGCACTCAACATTTCAGTTCTCATTCTTACTATGTGGATAAGGACATGGGCTCAGAGGCCAACAGAGGTGGTCTGGGTTGACAGCCGTTCAGAAGCAGAGGTGGATGGGAGCAATTGCTGGGCTGCTGATGGCCAGGGAGTGCTGGGCTGGCACAGTGCATGGAGGCTTTGAGGAGAGCCCTGCAGCAGTTGTTCGATCTTCATGTTCCATCATGTTTCTTACAGCTTATGCTAGTTGATAGTGCATGGCTTGGCTTTGCCAATTCCCCCAGCTTGGCAGACGTATGGGAACACTGTGGCTTGGCACTACTGGGATTGACTACTTTCTGGGGTGACCCCCAAACAGCTGGGGGAAAGAAGTTTAAGAGAAGGAGGTGCTGAGGAATGCCAGAGTAGGGATCACTTACCCAGCCTAAGGTGAGCAGGTCAGTGGGATTCTGACAGAGGGCTGCAATCTCTCTCCAAAGAGCAAGTCAGCTGAATAACTGGTAACTTCCAGGACACAGAAGTAAAACTTTACAGTGACTGAACTCAGGGTTCTTGTGTCCAGACTTCCCTGTTCCGCCCACCAATTTACAGTGACTTAACTCAGGGTTCTTGTGTCCAGGCTTCCCTGTTCCATCCACCAATTTACAGTGACTGAACTCAGGGTTCTTGTGTCCAGGCTTCCCTGTTCCGTCCACCAATTTATAGTGACTGACTGAACTTAGGGTTCTTGTGTCCAGGCTTCCCTGTTCCATCTACCTATTTACAGTGATTGAACTTGGTTCTTGTGTCCAGGCTTTCCTGTCCAGTCCACCAATTTAGCTGCCACCATTCGTGGTAGACCCTGTGGGTCTGATATGCTGATAGTGTCCCAAATTGACACTCAAGCTCACAAAGAATTTTTCTGCCCCTTGAAGAGGCTGGCAATAGGCTGGAAGATACAATATTAAATTGACATTCTGTAATTTAATTTTGGTTATAGATCCATTTTCTGCTCACGTAACTGAGAACGGGCTAGAGGCTGACCTTTGTAGGCAAACTGCCCTGGAAATCAAAATTCCACAACAGTATACACTATGCCAAACACTATGGAGTGAACCCCATAGTGCAGGATATCTGAAATGGAAACCATCTGTATTCAGGATTCCAGACCTTGGTTCAATGTAGAGCTGTCAGCAGAGCTAAGGGCAAGCATCCCCACCTTCCACCTTCCTACTTAGAAGGGTGTTTGCTAACACTGCCACCTTTCCTGTCAAGGTGTGTGGCAAGTCCATGGTTTGGAAGAACAACTGTGGTCATTGTCATGGTGTGCAGGAGCTGGATGAGAGCAGGGCTGGTCGACCAGGAGAGCTGCCTGTACTCCATCTTCCTGGCCTGGAAGGAAAATAAGAAAGTGTGAATCCTTGGGGAGGTGGTGATTATATGCTGCCTGGCCCCACTGCAGTCTAGGTGCCAGCTGGATACCCCTGACCTCTGCTGTGGATACTGGTGATGGGGTTGGTCAGGTCATGTGGCTCATTGATGATGAGTCTTGTCACCTGATTCCCAGGGCCTGCTAGATGGCTGCATGCAAGGACAGCACTGCTCGCTGTGAAGGTTGAGACAGATGTTCGAGAGTGGGGGAGCTTGCCCCACACGTGGTGGGGAGGCGCAAGACACTCCTCCTGCCCTGAAGGCAGTCTTTGCAGATATGGATTCTATCTGGGCTCTCAAGTGCCACATCAAATGTGCAGAACTCTGCAAATATAAACAAGAATTATAGATCTTGTGTGGTGAGGTCTTATTTCCCTGTTGCTGGTAGTATGGCTGTCAGTGGCCAAATATATTCTTGGGGTCATTGTTTGTTGTGGCTGTAGGTGGTGCTCGGGGACGACCACTAGACACACTCAGAAGGACTTCCAACCCCAGCAAGCTTACCAAGCTCAAGTTCAGTGACTGAGAGATCCAGTGGGGATAGAAGTGGTCCCATGGGAGCTCATCTGGCTGTCTGGCTGACCTCATTCTGATATCCAGTATTCTTTCTCCCAAATGACAGAGGATACAGTGGCCATGGATCAGCATGGGCACTATCCCAGAGGCCCTCTAGGGCACCTTTAAGGCAGACCCCAGGTCTGTTAGAAATAAAATGGGAAGACCGTAGTTCCCTTTGTTTTTTGCTCTGTTTTGTTCGTTCGTTTTTTGGTCTTTTTGAGACAGGGTCTCCTTGTTAGCCCAGGCTGGCCTATTAACTCTTTATGTAGACTAGACTGGCCTTGAACTCACAAGGATCCATCTGTCTCTGCTTCCAGAGGCACCGGGATTAGAGGACATTGCCACCATGCCCGGCTTTCTCCTTTGAATTAGTGCCCTGCAGTGACCCTAGAATAAGTCTGCTGCCAGTGTTTGATATTTAACTTGGTCTTGCTGGATGGTTTGAGTTTTATGGCCTTTCTGTGTTATTGAAGACCTCAAAGGCTGCTTTTATTATGTGCATTTGACTGCTGTGAGGTCCATCTTCTAATATTTGAAGATCTTTTATTTCTAATATTAGATATCCCCTAAAACAGAAATGAAGGTGCAGATATAATCTCCTTTGACTGATGTGTGGTATGAAAGTCATAGAGTTAGTCATGGTTGCTGATAAGTGAGAAAAACAAATCAGGCTGCTTTGAATTGGTCTTGATTGTTTTCATGCAGCTTTTCTGTCCTTGGTGGGAATCCCTGTATTCTTGAAGATCACCAGAGTGGGGTCGACAGTTCCAAGGGGATGGTGACATGGAGCCTCCACAGAACCAACTTGCTTGTGATCGCTTTCCTGGGGAGAGGTTATCCCCTGAGAAAGCAGCCCAAAAGGCAGAGTGTGATGCACAGGGCCCATACTTCCCTGGGGGGACCCCTGCTGTGTGAGTTGCAGCCAGATCTAATCTGCTCAGCTTGCAGCCCTGCAGAACACAGTCCCGCCTGGAACACCATCAACAGCTTCCAGAGGACCAAGTGGAGGTGCAAATGAACAGCCTTGGGGAGAGAAAGATAGGAAGCAGTAAAGTTTGTGAAGTATGTTAATTTACCTGTGTGTGAAGGAATAAAATTAGATTGCATCATGATAGTCTATGTCCTAAACTCCTTTGGGACTTTGGGTCTATACTCGAAGCACTAGTCTAGAGCTAGCACCACACACCGATGGACAACCAGCATGGAGATGGCCCAGGCCTGAGCACTGGACTCCAGAGGGAGTGGTACCAGCTGCTGGCAGGAACTCAGAAACAGCAGGAGCCAGAGCAGCTGGGGCTGTCTCTGTAGTACGCCCTTATTCCAATTATGAAGTAACAGGGACAGTTTGGGTAGAAGGATTTCACCAGCTGCTCTGAAAGACAACCAAACCTTCCTGGAGATTACTGCCAGGCACATGGCAACAGAGTAGTATTTCTTTTCAAGTGACTGAGGTGGGACTCTAAAATTGCCCAGGACCCCTCAGAGCAGGAGGCATCCCACCCTCACCTCCATCTGTCCCCAGTCTATGGGAATTGTGCTCAGCCCTCTTCCTAGAGCATAGCTCACTCCAAAGAAAAGATGTAGAAGCCTACCCTGAGGGGAGTTTATGGGGTCAAGTAGTCATCTGTTCCTGCTGTGTGGGCTGACTCTGACAGTGGCAGCTTCCAGCATTGCCCCAGAGCCACCTATTTGATACGTGGTTTAGTCTGCTTGGGCAATGGAAGAGTTTTTTAATTCAACCAGACTGGGGCAGTACAGTGTTGCTGCTGGTTGCCACATGGATGGTGGCCAGACCCACCAGCAGGAAGATCCTCCTGGCCATCCTGTGCACCTCAGGATGTTTCCATCAGCCAGAAGTCACACCGTGTAGGGACAGATATCATTCCCTGAATGTCTCTGCTCTGGCCTCTCCTCTTGTGTGCAGTCAACTCTGTGTCTTTAAGTGAATGATTGTTTCTTATGTTCTTCAGTTCTGGGAAACTGAGGACAAGTAATCACAGACAAATCCCATCCCATAAGAGCCTGTCTGGTGAAAAGCTAACATGTCATAGTACAAAACCTCTGCAGGATGCTTGTTCAAATCAACATGTCCAGACCTCGTTCTAAAAGACAAAAATGATTTGAGATATTTAGAGTCCATTGCAAAGGCCACTGAAGCCTAGAACTGACTGGCTTTCATTTCTAAATACTACATGTCAGTCTCTATGCTGCACCGAAGCCAAAGCTACTAGGGCCTATTAAAATGATCATAAGAGGAGAAAAGGTCCTAGAGGCTAAAAGGTGAGACAGCCATGGTCGTGGGTTCCGGATCACCGTGATTGGTCCATTTCTTGCTCTGACCTCACAAGAAGCCATTGTGAGGGAAGAATAAGGACCATGAATACAAGGGTGTGCCCTGGGAGTCTTGTCTCTACTGAGTGGGAAGCCTATGTGCTGAACCTTTGAGACCATCATTTTCAGGTTTTCCAGTTGTGTGTTGGTGGTTCACCACACTTCTTTGCATAGCAAGATGTCAAGTCCATCTAGCCTCGAGGCCAGCGAATCCACAGATTCAAGCCTGAGTAGCCCGTATGCGGTTCTAATTCCCATCAGCCAGGACAGTTTTGGCTCTGTGAAGTTTGGCTACCACAGAATCACTGGCATGCCAGTTACCATCAAAATACTGGAGCACACTGAGGAAAAGCTTCAGTGGATCTTATCGGAAATGGCCACGTTGAAGACATTAAATCATCCTCACATTGTTCGCCTGTTTCAGACACTGGTTTCATCTGACTACATCTATCTGATAAGGGAGTACATCCCGGGAGGAAACCTGAAGAATCACATCCTAAAGGCTGGCAGGCTGAAAGAGGAAGAAGCCAAAAAAATCTTTGGACAAATAGTAGCCGCAATTAAATACTGCCATGACTTTGGCATTGTTCATCGGGACATCAAGCCACAGAACATTCTTATGGATGAACACGGCAATGCTAAGGTTACTGACTTTGGGCTGTCCACAAAGTTCAGAGCAGGGACCAAACTGTATAGGCAATGCGGCACATTTAGTTACATTGCACCAGAAGTCTTACTGGGGGAAGGCTATGATGGGACAAAGGCTGACATCTGGAGTCTTGGGGTACTCCTCTACGAGATGACTACCGGGCACCTGCCCTTCGTAGAGATCACCCTGACAGAGCTGTGGGGCAAGATCATCACAGGAGATTACAGCGTTCCAGGCCCACCCACGTCTCTGTGGCAGCTAGAAAACCTGATACACCAAATGCTCACAGTTGTACCTGAACGGAGACCCTCACTAGAAGACATTGAAAACCACCCATGGGTCATAAAATGTGATAAATACTCAGACGACATCCTGAAACCTGAGAACTCTCCAGACCCCAACATCTTAGCATTGCTCGAGGAACTTGGATATGACCCATACAAAGTGTGTGAATCCTTGAGGACAAAGTCATATGATGAGTATATGGGATTCTATTTAATTCTCAAGGAATGGTTATGCCACCGTTTTGGACCTGGCTATAACACTGCAAAAGAACCTGATGCCCCTGGCTATCAACCCGCCACCAACCTGGCCTCAGACCAGCACCCGCCCACCTGCCGAAGACCATCAGGGGAGAAGGAGGGCAGATGTGTATCCCGGCCTTACATTGATCTCCACAATGATTGTATTCCCCCATGTGAAGCTAAAGCTCTCTCCTGCATGAACAGCTGCAAATTGTTACAACCACCATCCCTGCCATCAGGATCCCATTCCTATGTGGAAATGGAAACACCCTCTAACAGGAGTGTTTGGCAAAGACTGAAAAATGGAATCCCGGCATGTGTTCAAAGCTGCTGTTCCTGCTGCCTGCCAGCCCGACCTACTCAAAGATTCAAAAATAAGGTGTCTCCTACGAAAGCTGCCAGTTAGCAAAACAGTAAAGGGGTATAGTCCAGTTGAAACCTTCACATTTCTTTTTTTTTTCAAATTTTCTTTTTTTTTTTTTTTTTTTTTTTTGTTTTTGGCATGTGGATTTGGTTTTTGTTTGGTTGTGGGGTTTTGGTTTTGTTTTTTGTTGTGGTTAGGTTATGGTGGTGTTGTTGTTGGGGGTGGGGTTTTGTATTTACTTTTTATTGGTGGACTGTGGGGATGGGTTGTTCGTTGTTGTTTTTGGTGTTGTTTTTTTTTTTTGTTTTGTTTTTTAAAGTTTTTTTTTTTTTTGTTTTTTTTTATTCTTTTTTTTTTTTTTTTTCTTTTTAATTTTTTTTTTTTTTTTTTTTTGTTTTCTTTTTTTTCATTATTTAATTTTTTTTTTTTTTTTTTTCTTTTTTTTTTTTAATTCTTTTTATTTCCTTTTTTTTCTTTTTTTTTTTTATTTTAATGTCTTTTTCCATGGAGAGATGTTATATATCTATGTTGTGAAGATTAGTCTAGCTTGATTAAATCCTGATACTAAATACCACCTCAGAAAGAAATCTATGGCACCTTTCCATAAGTAATCTTGCAAAACTTAGCAAGGAGTAGAGTAGAAGGCTGGTGATCAGAACCATGCTTGAGATGGCCTTTTTTTTTCTTTACTGTGCACTGTTCCCTTGTGTGTACTGAGTCAGTTTTCCTCATAGCAGCTCAGTGCAGGTGCTATGTCTGGGCCCCAGCCAGGGCTCAGACATGTAGGGACTGGGGCCACATGTGGTTAGCTGGTTCTAAATCCCATATTCTCAACTCCCAAATGTCATCTTGTTTGGAGGGAAGGACCCAAACTATCAAGGCTTCCCTGTCCCAAACCATTGTTAGTTTAAGGTTTCTGTTGGTCCTGAAGTGCTGGACTCTGTTTATGTACTTCCTGTGTGGGTAAATCAGAAAACCCTTTGTTCAAAACACCCTTCTTATATCAGTTGGCAGCTTTCTTCACCTTTAAGAAGTCCACATCAGCTGGGCATGGTGGTGTACGCCCTTAATCCTAGCACTTGGGAGGCAGAGGCAGGGGGATCTCTGTGAGTTCAAGGCCAGCTTGGTCTACATAGAGAGTTCCAGGCCAGCTGAGACTAAAGGGAGACCCTGTCTCAAAAAGACCAAAAAAATGGAAAGTCCACCTCAGTTGTCCCTGAGGCCTGGATGCATCAGCTGCTCACTGTTTTCGTTTTCCCTTTCCTTTGGCTTTTTTAGACCAGCTCTCATACTGTAGCTCAGACTGGCCTTGAACTCCTAGGCACCACAATGCTGGCTGGCCTTGAACTAAAGGTGACCCTCCTGTTCAACATACTGAATTCTGGGATTACAGAGGTGCTACCATACCCAGCTTCAAATGTTTCCAGCTAAGCGGGGACCTGCTGATGTTCAAGGTCCTTGGCTTTTCCTCCTTTCTAGCACTGGGCTATAGGCTGTTCCCAGGCAGGAACCAGGTCTACATTTAAGGATTTATTCCCAGCAGCTCAGGTCACATTCGGCATATGTGTACTCAGTGCAAGGTAATTGATCTGGATGAGCATTCATGAGCTGCTTTCTGTCCTGCAGTGTAAGTCTGAGAATTTTAGAAATGCCAGGTTGGTTAAAAGGTTGGGGTCTCCATTTAATTATTTATATCTATGTATGGATATACTTCTTCTTAGTAGTAGAGCTCCTATAGTTTTCATTGTGTAGGCTAAACACTCACAATCACCGCCTGTCTGACTTCACACAGAATGTATAAGAATGCCGAGTTAGGCACCCAGTGTGCGCTCAGCTCTTAGCCACTTTTCCTTTAGTCCTTTCATGGTCATCCAGTGTCATGAACTGAGTCACTGAGTTGGACTGAAATGGTTGGAGAGTTTTCCTCTTTCTGCTGGAAACTTTCTAGGAAAGATGATCAGGCCACAGTCGTATAGATTTGTGTCTCATTAGCATTTGCCTTCTCTGAGAAAGATCCCTGTGTTTTCCTACCACTAAAACTCTTCCTGGTTCTCTAAGGGGGTGGATGATAGAATCACTGACTGTGGGAAGGATGTGCTGGGCTAACACTTGTGCACAGAAGTCAGGAGTAGGATTAGGCTACGTTGGCCCTGCCCAAGGTGGACAGAGCTGTGTTAGGGTTCTCTAGGGGAAGAGAATGATAGAATGACTCTATATGATGTTCATATATTCACATGAGTGATAGATATTAAATAATTTCTTTTCAACTTACTTAGAAGTGAGAACAGCTGAATCACTGGAGATACTGAGAACGGAGTGATTGCTGGGTGCTCGAGGCTGCCTGCCTCAGGGTCTGAGCAGTGCCCCCAGTGGCTTTTTCACACCAGAGAGGCTGAGAACCCAGTAGTTGCTCAGTTTGTGCCTCTGCAGTCCCAGTCTAGTCTGGAAGATGTCAAGGGTTTCTAGAGAGCCTCAGATTCTTAGACACTGATGGAATCCTGGAAACCCTGGTTCTGATATCGGCAAAGACATCAGCCATAAAACAACAACAAAAAATTCTTGCTGGGTATAGCTGCACTTCCGTCTAGTCTGTGGGGAGTGAAGACCAACAAGTGGAAGGAATAGACTTCTTTCTGCCTAGCCCGTTTTATCTTAGGAGAAGGTGCCACCCACATTTGGGCTGGGTCTTCCTCCATCAATTAAGGCAAATAAGTAATTGTCATTTGAGTCTCCCTACTCAGGTGATTCTAATTTGTGGAAAGTTGACTCTAAACCTGACCCCCATGGGGCTCATGAGTGCTTATGAGCACTTATGCCTTCAAGGTGGCTTGTGGTGTCCATGTATTTTCTAGAGACTGAGGACTTGGGCAGGGAAAGCACTTGAGTGATGAGGACGATTAGAGGAATGAAGTGTTCCCTAGGGCCTGATCAAAGGCCATGAATCCCCCTGCTTCCTATCCCTGGCTGTGGATACCCTGGTTTTTCTACAGGGTCTTGAGCATCTCTGTGCACTCAACAAATGCCATATACAGAATGTTTGCTCTCAGCTGGGCATTGTGGCCTGTAGTCCCAGAAGTTGAGAGCCAGAGATAGGAGGATTTTAGGTTAAAGACCAACCTGGGCTACCCAGTGAGAGCCTGTTAAAAAAGTTAAAAGAAATTGTCTTCTTTTTTATGTATTTATTTGTTTATTTATTTTTATTTCTGTATGTGTATGAATGTACTGTCTGCATGTAGGTTTGTGTACCCGCATCGTGCAATGCCGCGGAGGTCAGAAGAGGGTGTCAGATTCCCCTGGAACTGGAGTTCTCCTGGAATTGGAGTTTCAGACAGTTCTCAGCCACCATGTGGGTGCTGGGGATCGAACCCAAGTCCTCTGTTCGCTAAGCCATCTCTCCAGCCCCAAAAGAAATTGTTTTGTGTGGTAGCCATTACATTAAAAAATAATTTCAAAGCAGTCATGGTGGTGCATGCTATTAATCCCAGCACTTGGGAGGCAGAGACAGGCAGATTTCTGTGAGATCAAGGGTAGCCTGGTCCACTGAGTTCCCATCTAGCTGGGGCTACAGGGAGATCTTATCTCAAAACAGAAAACAAATTCATTTAAAGGTAAAACCTTTGTTTTCTTACTCTGTGTGATGCTCCATTGTGTCCACACGGGAGACTTTCCCTCCTCTGGAGCCCTGATGGATGATGTGGCTAAACTTCTCTTTCTGGCCCCAGTGCAATGGGCTCTTCTTCACTTCTGGGAAGGGGAGGCTGAAGCTCTGTGAAAACAAGAACTGTGGTCAGAAGTGACAGAGACTCACTCACTCCAGTGGGCAAAGTGGCCTCACTGGGGAAATGTGCACGGAGCTCCTGCTGCTGCCAGTGCTGCCATGCACTTGGGGTGCAGCAGCAACAGGAGCAGCCTGCTTCACAGCTGTGCACGTGACAAGAGACATAGCAGGAGTCAACCACTGTGAGAGACCGTGATAAGTGAGGTGGGGTGAAGCCCTGTCACACTCCAGGAGGCCTGGGAAGAAGTAGCAGTGTTGATGCTGATGGACAGAGTAGGCCAGACAAGACACGAGATAAAGGCTCTGAGGTGGCTGAGTGAGGTGCTCTTGGGGATAGAGAGGAGTCCAGTTTGCAGCAGGGTGGCTGTGGATGTAGAAGAGCCTGTGACACTGCCAGGGTCTGACACCAAATCCAGGCTTCTAGCGTGTGAGCAGATTGAGGGACCCTAGGCCCTTCCTCCATTCATCTATGCTCTCCAGGCTTCACAGACCTGACTGAGCAGCATGGAATTGGTGCTAGAGCTTTTCTGGGGTGTTCTGAGGGGCAAGGTTCTGGTAGCACCCTCCCTGGAATGTGACCCTGATTATTTTGTGTTTATAGCTTGCCCGTCACCACTGTTTGTTTCTGAGGAAAGGGACTCCCTTGTCATTGCAGTGACTGTCCAGGGCTCATGACAGGGTTTTTAGTTGTCTTGTGTTTGCTGCATTAAGACTTTTCTCAATTTGTTTTGTCTTCTCTATAATTTTTTGTCAGAGTGGATGACAAGATGACTTGTAGGAAGAACATGGAACTAGGAAACCTCTCTGCTGGAGTCTAGGTCCAAGGTCCCCTCTACTTCTAGTATGAACACAAGAGTCTTTCCAACTGCTTCTCAGCCCCTTGTAGGTAAAAACCTAACAACCTCCGAGGTTTGCTTTCCACACCCAGATCATGGCTTCTCCCTGCTGTCTTGACAGGCTAGGCCTCTAGAGGGAAGCCCAGGAAGGAGCAGCCATCTGGGCTAAGGGGTTTCCTTCTCCAGTGGGTGGTGGTGAGGATGAGGGAAGATCAAGCAAGTGCACCCTGTTCTTGGACTCTCCTGGTGTGTTTATTCTCCTCTTGTTTGCATTCTCATTTGCATGGGGTTCAGTGAGCTATGTATGTCTTTAACATCTCACCAATTTAACAATAAATGCTTTAATTCCAGATGTGTCTTTTGTGTGGAAAGTAAGTATCCTCCTCTGTTTTTCTCTTTCCTTCTCACTCTGATGAATCCTAGAGTAGTAGCCAGAATCTCCAGCTGTGCTTCTACCTTTCCCATCAGGAGATGCATAAGGAATAACCTTCCATCCAGGCTTCCCAGGAGTCTGCCTTCTTTGTATGTTAAGAATCAGCACTGTGGGGAAACTTGGCCTCCTCCTGTCATGAACTCTTCCTGAGTGGCTGAACTAGAGACTCAGCATGTGTGTTGAGAGGAGTTGAATCATGATAACTGCCTTGAACTTTTAGAGCCTGAGTGGCTTGGGGAGTGCTGTGCTCTCATCCAGTGTGACTTGATGTGAGCTGACTTTTTATCATCTCAGGGGTGTGTGCTTGCATCCACCCTCCCTTCTGCTGGATCTCAGGGCAGTATAGGAATGTTAAGAGCCCCTTTGAATTCCTGTTTTCCAGATTTATTACTGTAGTCGGACACACTCACAGCTGGCTCAGTTTGTGCATGAAGTGAAGAAGAGCCCTTTTGGTAAGGAAGTCTTGCTAGCCTCCCTCAGCTCTCCACAAGTAAACAAGGATGAAGAGTCTCAGCGCAGGCTGTCCAACTCCCTGCTCTGTCTTTGTCTCTTGCCTATGTATAAATGGTGAAGTGGTGCAGGCTGGAAGTAAAATCTCTTCCTGGGCTTTAATTTAGAAGTTGAAGAAATGTGCTGGGCAGTGGGTCACTTTCATGTACTTAGCCCCAGAGAAGCAAATTTGAAAAGAGTATAATATGGAGGAATTTATCCCTCAACTTCTCTAGATATCATTAGCAGTCATTGATACATGGCATGGTAAGTTTCTACTTTTACAAACAACAGCTTCAATATCGGAAAAGGGTGATGAATTTCACAGTGTGTTTCAAGGACACAAGCAGGTTTTTTCACTGAATGAGGCAGAAGAGCTTTTTAGTGATCACCTAAACATTAAGGGTCAAGTCTGTAAGCAAGGAAAATGGGATAAAGATGAGACCAAATATTAGGAGTGGAGTGGGAGTGAGATGGATAGTAGAGGTTTTGTCTAAGCAGCAGGAAGTCCATTAATTTCCCTCTTCTCCTGCCACGTAGAACCTTTGTGTGAATGAAGATGTGAGAAACCTGGGTTCTGTGCAGCTTATGAATGACTGCTGCATGGAGATGCAGAGAAACAAGCATGGTAGACAATGGGACCCTGCATGGCCTTGAGCAGAACCAGATAGGGAAGAAATGGCTGAAGTGCTGGGCTGGGGTTGAGCAACGCCATGGACGTGAAAACTGATAAACAGAAATAATGGACAAGCAGGCTCTTGTTTCCTCCATGTTCACCTTCTTGGGAAAGAGCTTTCCTGCTTCCTGGCCAGAGTCAGCTTCCGGTCCCAGGGACTGGCTTGGAGATGATTGTTCTGCCTTATTACAGAGAGCATACACTGAAATCCCAGACCATTCTGTCAATCCACAATAAGCAGTACTCATAGGCATCTTACATTGTCCCATGGGAATGTGCTTGAGCATTCTCTCACCTCAGTGACCCCAGAGACAGCTGTGCTCTTTGTCCTTGCTCTCTCTACTGCACCACTGCAAAGTAGAACAAAGCTAGGGAAGATAAGCCAAAGAAGAGTAGGGAAGAGATCCAGACATCCCGTCCCTTTTACCACCACGAGGGAGCAGATGCAGCTCCTCCAGGAGGAGCTCCTGGTGGAGATGAAGGACGTGGAGCAGCTTGTGGACCTCGGGAAGGAGGCCTGGGCCTGCCCTATTACAGGAGCCACTTTGCCATCCCTGCTGCCCAGGGATGAGTGAGTGCTCTGGGGAACTTGGAAGTAGTTTCTGCACTAACCAGGGTTTAGGACACACAGTTTCCTCATTCCTCTTTAGTTAGTCAGGACTTCCCTTACTTAGCTTGACAACAACGCTGTACTGCATACTGATGGCACATTACCATCGCTCCTAAATCATAGAGTCTGAGGAGGCCTAAGAATCCTGGTTGGCTTTGGGCTACAGAGTAATTGACATTATTGTAGTCCAAGATATAGCACCCTGAAAGAGTGCACTTTCCTAAGGAGCCAGATTGTGAGGGTGCCTGGTAGGAGCTGTGCCCAGAACATGAACATTTTTCTCTCTCCCTGAACACAGGACGCTCCTTGGGAGTTCTCTGTCATCTGACAGATTTAGGCAGCCTTGTAAACAGAGAGAGCAGACTGCTAGTATCATATTGAACGATGAAATACTCTCCTTCAGATTCCTGTGACCTGATGGGTGTGCACAGGGAAGCCAAGGAGCAGGTCCTTGTCCACAGGTACCTCAAATATGAGTTACTGATGTAGCCGGTCATGTTGCAATCTTATCAGACCTGAATTTAGTAAGAATTTGACCTGTCAAAGCACTTTTCACCTCATTTTCCTTTGTGAGACTTACTGAAATAGCCCCATTCTCCATATGGGAGCACTGGAGCCCCGGAAGGTGATTTATCTATTCTCTGACAGTCACTCAATGGTGGCGCCTTTTTAGCACCTGCAACTTGAGGTTCTACTCACTGACTTTCATGTTAACAATAATGTGTTTGAGGGGTACACATATGTGTGTGTAGGCAATCATGCACCTGTGTATGTGAGCACACGTGTGTTGTCAGGAGAACAACCTAGGGTATTGTTGCTCAGGTACATGGAGACTTCTCTGAGGCAGGGTTCCTCCCTGGCTGGAAGTAGTCAAGTAGGCTAAGCTGGCTGGCCTGTGAGCCTGAGGAATCTGCATGTCTCCTCCTCTCCAGTGCTGGGTTTACAAGATCCAACTCAGACCTTCTTGCTTTCAGTGAACACACTTCAGCAGCTGAGCTATCGCCTCACTGGATCTGTCAGTAGTCTTTAACTGGGACATCTTCATAGAGCCACACACCTACAAGTTCCACTTTATTTTTATTCACCGCATTCCACTAAAGACCACTCAATTGCTAAGGCCATTTAGTTGATGGGGGGGAAAAAGGCTCAGGGCTAGACAGATGACTCAGAGGTTTCCAATTTCAGGGGATCTGGTGCCCTCTTTTGACCTCCATGGGCATTACACAACATGTGCACACGCATACGCAAGCAATGCACTCACACTTAAATAAAATATAAAATATATTTTAATTGATGTTTTGCATATTCCATACATCATTACTCATTTCAATTTAGACGCATTCCCCTTTCCATGCCCCCACCCCACCCCTTTCCTGCATTCTGCCATACATGTATTGCATTTTTCTCAGTCTTTTTTTGCCACATTTTCTCCTTTAATTTTATATTACTTCAAAATATGCATACATATACTCCACCCATATACCAATATTACATAATCTTAACATAAGTGGTAAGTTGATTCTCAACCCCATTAAGGGATTCACCTTTTAACCATACTGCTGTTTTCTTATAAGCAAGAAATATAACATAGACAATGCTCATTTTGCCTTGCAACTAGGGATTTTGTGCTCAGTTTGCCTTGCAACTAGGGATTTTGTGCTAGCATCCACACATGAAGGACACCATATTTCATTTGTTTTTCTGGGACTGTGTTACTTCACTTAGCATAATGTCTTCTAGTTCCATCCATTTACCTGCAAAGTTCATGATGCCATCTTTCTTTACTGCTGCATAGAACTCCATTGAATAGATGTACAACATTTTCTGTATCCACTTGTTGGTTGAGGGACATTTGTGTTGTTTCCAGCTTTTTGCTATTGTGAAGAGAGATGCAACAAACATAGACGTGCATGTGCCTTTGCGATAGGATGTGTCTTATATACCCAAGAGTGGTATGACTGGGTCAGCTGGTAGGCTCATTTTTAGTCTTTTAAGAGTTCTCCACACTGCTTTCCGTAGGGGTTGCATAAGTTTGCATTCCCACCAGCAGTGGATGAGTGTTCCCCTTTCTCTACAACCTCTCCAGCATTTGGTGTCATTTGTTTTCCTAATCTTGGCCATTCTTACCAGGGTGAGGTGAAATCTTAAGCTGGTTTTAATTTGCATCTCCTTAATTATTAGTAACAGTGAACACATTCTGAGATGTTTCTTAGCCATCTTCACTTCTTCATTTGTGAAGTCTCTATTCAGCTCTTTACTCCATCTTTTGATAGTGTCTTTTTTTTTCCTTGACCCTTTGGGTTTTGAGTAGTTTATATATTCTGGATGTTAATGCTCTATCTGATGTATCACTGGTGAAGATTTCCTCCCACTCTGTGGGTTTTCTCTTCACTTTGTTGATTGTTTCTTTTGTTGTACAGAAGCTTTTGAGTTTAATGAGGTCCCATTTGTCTATTGTTGACCTTGTTTCCAATGTGGTGGCTGTCTGATTTAGAAAGTTTTTTCCTAAGTCTATGCCTTGTAGTTTATGGCCAACGTTTTCTTCTATAATTTTCAGAGTTTCTTGTTTCACATTGAGGTCTTTGATCCATTTGGAGTTGATTTTTGTGCATGGTAAAAGGTGGGGGTTCAGCTTCATCTTTCCACAAGTGGCGATCCAGTCTTGCCAGGACCATTTGCCGAAGATGCTGTCTTTCTTCCATTGGGTCTCCTTGGCCCCCTTATCAAATTTGAGGTGGCTGAAACTGCATGTGCTCAGGTTTGCAAGAAGATATTGACAGCTTAAACAGACCCATAACATATGAGGGAATCAAAATAGTAATTCAAAATCTTCCAACTAAAAGAAACCCAGAGTGGATAGAGAAAATGTGGTACATCTACACAATGGAGTTCTATGCAGCAGTAAAGAAAGACGACAACGACATGAGCTTTGCAGGAAAATGGCTGGAGCTAGAAGATATCATGCTGAGTGAAGTAACACAGTCCCAGAAAAACAAACAACAAATGGTCTCCCTCATCTGTGGATGCTAGTGCCAATTACCTGGTTGTAAATATTTCTTGTGCATGGCCCCTAGAGCTTTTGTCCAAGTAGTTGGGAGTGATGCATATTGGAAACAACAACAACAATAGAAAGGATTGCATCAAAGACTGACTGATATGGTGAACTTCTGCTCAAAACAGTCAACTTCCACATGGAGAATTTTGAGAAAGACTGAGAAAGAGATGAAAAGCATGTTTGGCAGAATGCATGTGCTCTGGTGGGGGGGCTAGGGGGGGACACGGTCTTAGATTAATATATATATATATTATATATATATATAATTTTAAAAAAGCATAAAAAACCCAGGCCCAGATGAATTTATGGAAGATTTTATAAAACCTTTAAAGAGGACATATAACCACTATTACTCAAGTTGTTCAAAAAGAATAGAAACCGGGCTGGAGAGATGGCCTGCCGGTTAAGAGCGCTGACTGCTCCTGCAGAGGACCCGGGTTCGATCCCCAGCACCCACATGGCGGCTAAGCGCCATCTGTAACTCCAATTCCAGGAGAACTCCAGTTCCAGGGGAATCCGAGACCCTCTTCTGACCTCCGCAGCATTGCACAACACGGGTGCACAAACCTACATGCAGACAGTATGCTCATATACTTACAAAAATAAATAAAATTTAAAAAAGTAGAAACTCATAAAACAAAGAAGAAAACAAATGACCTACTCAAAAGATGGAGTAAAGACCTGAACAGAGACTTCACCAGTGAGGAATTAAAGTTGGCTGAGAAACATCTTTAAAAAGTGTTCACATTATTAATAATTAAGGAAATACAAATTCAAACCACTCTCAGATATCATCTCACTCTGATACGACTAGCTAAGATCAGGAAAACAAAAGACACCAAATGCTGGGGAGGTTGTGGGGAAAGGGGGACACTCATCCACTGTTGGTGGGAATGTAAACTCACACAACCACTGCAGAAAGCAGTGTGGAGAACCCTTAAAAGACTCAAAATGAGCCTGCCACCTGATCCAGCCATACCACTCCTGGGTATATACCCAAAAGATTCATCCTACCGCAGAGATACATGCATGGACATCCATGTTTATTGCAGCTCTCTTCACAATAGCGAAGAGTTGGAAGCAATCCAAATGTCACTCAACAGATGAGTGGATGACAAAAATGTGGTACATCTACACAATGGAGTACTATTCAGTGGTAAAGAAAGATGACATCATGAACTTTGCAGGTAAATAGATGGAGCTCGAAGCCATTATGCTGAGTGAAGTAACACAGTCCCAGAAAAACAAGCAGTGAATGGTCTCCCTCATTTGTGGATGCTAACACCAAATCCCCAGATGAAAGGCAAGCTGAACAACATTATTGTTATATTTCTGTTTATCTGAATGCAACTATGTTATAATGTAAATCTCTCAACAGGCTCTAGAATCCACCCACCACTTATTTTCAGACTCTGTAGTTACTGTATATGGGTAGAGAATATGTATCCATATTTTAGAGTAATATAAAATTAAAGGAGGGAAATGTGAATTCCTAAACATAAAAAAAGACTGAGAGAAAGATGCAGGACAGTTATTGCAGAATGCATGATCTGGGGTGGGGCGGGGGGACAGGAAAAGGGAATATGTGTAAACTGAACTGAAAAATGATGTCTGAAATACACAAAACATCAATAAAAGCATAAAAAAGAATAGAAACAGAGGGAAATCTCCTAAATTCTTTCTACCTCATTGAAAGATACCCCATTAATAGTCCTAGTCTTCCCTACTGGAGAGAGGGAAGGTCAGCACACCAAGTATCCCAGATCTGGGCAGTACATCCTCAGTGACCACTTGCTCCACCCCTGGAACACTCCCTTCCTTTGCTCCCATTCATGTGCTGACCACAGGCCCTCAGAAATTGTCTCTGTCTGTCGGCCACTCTGGCAGGGACAGAGCACTCAACATTTCAGTTCTCATTCTTACTATGTGGATAAGGACATGGGCTCAGAGGCCAACAGAGGTGGTCTGGGTTGACAGCAGTTCAGAAGCAGAGGTGGATGGGAGCAATTGCTGGGCTGCTGATGGCCAGGGAGTGCTGGGCTGGCACAGTGCATGGAGGCTTTGAGGAGAGCCCTGCAGCAGTTGTTCGATCTTCATGTTCCATCATGTTTCTTACAGCTTATGCTAGTTGATAGTGCATGGCTTGGCTTTGCCAATTCCCCCAGCTTGGCAGACGTATGGGAACACTGTGGCTTGGCACTACTGGGATTGACTACTTTCTGGGGTGCTCCTTGAGCTGAGGGAAGAATAAGAGGAAGAGGTGCTGAGGAATGCCAGGGTAGGGATCACTTACCCAGCCTAAGGTGAGCAGGTCAGTGGGATTCTGACAGAGGGCTGCAATCTCTCTCCACAGAGGAAGTCAGGTGAAGAACTGGTAACTTCCAGGACACAGAAGTAAAACTTTACAGTGACTGAACTCAGGGTTCTTGTGTCCAGACTTCCCTGTTCCGCCCACCAATTTACAGTGACTTAACTCAGGGTTCTTGTGTCCAGGCTTCCCTGTTCCATCCACCAATTTACAGTGACTGAACTCAGGGTTCTTGTGTCCAGGCTTCCCTGTTCCGTCCACCAATTTATAGTGACTGACTGAACTTAGGGTTCTTGTGTCCAGGCTTCCCTGTTCCATCTACCTATTTACAGTGATTGAACTTGGTTCTTGTGTCCAGGCTTTCCTGTCCAGTCCACCAATTTAGCTGCCACCATTCGTGGTAGACCCTGTGGGTCTGATATGCTGATAGTGTCCCAAATTGACACTCAAGCTCACAAAGAATTTTTCTGCCCCTTGAAGAGGCTGGCAATAGGCTGGAAGATACAATATTAAATTGACATTCTGTAATTTAATTTTGGTTATAGATCCATTTTCTGCTCACGTAACTGAGAACGGGCTAGAGGCTGACCTTTGTAGGCAAACTGCCCTGGAAATCAAAATTCCACAACAGTATACACTATGCCAAACACTATGGAGTGAACCCCATAGTGCAGGATATCTGAAATGGAAACCATCTGTATTCAGGATTCCAGACATTGGTTCAATGTAGAGCTGTCAGCAGAGCTAAGGGCAAGCATCCCCACCTTCCACCTTCCTACTTAGAAGGGTGTTTGCTAACACTGCCACCTTTCCTGTCAAGGTGTGTGGCGAGTCCATGGTTTGGAAGAACAACTGTGGTCATTGTCATGGTGTGCAGGAGCTGGATGAGAGCAGGCCTGGTCGTCCAGGAGAGCTGCCTGTACTCCATCTTCCTGGCCTGGAAGGAAAATAAGAAAGTGTGAATCCTTGGGGAGGTGGTGATTAGATGCTGCCTGGCCCCACTGCAGTCTAGGTGCCAGCTGGAAACCCCTGACCTCTGCTGTGGATACTGGTGATGGGGTTGGTCAGGTCGTGTGGCTCATTGATGATGAGTCTTGTCACCTGATTCCCAGGGCCTGCTAGATGGCTGCATGCAAGGACAGCACTGCTCGCTGTGAAGGTTGAGACAGATGTTCGAGAGTGGGGGAGCTTGCCCCACACGTGGTGGGGAGGCGCAAGACACTCCTCCTGCCCTGAAGGCAGTCTTTGCAGATATGGATTCTATCTGGGCTCTCAAGTGCCACATCAAATGTGCAGAACTCTGCAAATATAAACAAGAATTATAGATCTTGTGTGGTGAGGTCTTATTTCCCTGTTGCTGGTAGTATGGCTGTCAGTGGCCAAATATATTCTTGGGGTCATTGTTTGTTGTGGCTGTAGGTGGTGCTCGGGGACGACCACTAGACACACTCAGAAGGACTTCCAACCCCAGCAAGCTTACCAAGCTCAAGTTCAGTGACTGAGAGATCCAGTGGGGATAGAAGTGGTCCCATGGGAGCTCATCTGGCTGTCTGGCTGACCTCATTCTGATATCCAGTATTCTTTCTCCCAAATGACAGAGGATACAGTGGCCATGGATCAGCATGGGCACTATCCCAGAGGCCCTCTAGGGCACCTTTAAGGCAGACCCCAGGTCTGTTAGAAATAAATGGGGAGACTGTAGTCCCTTTGTTTTTTGTTTGTTTTGTTTCGTTTTGTTTTTTGGTCTTTTTGAGACAGGGTCTCCTTGTAGCCCCAGCTGGCCTATAACTCTTTATGTAGACTAGACTGGCCTTGAACTCACAGAGATCCATCTGTCTCTGCTTCCAGAGCACTGGGATTAGAGACATGCACCCATGCCCCGGCTTCTCCTTTGTAAGTAGTGCCCTGCAGTGACCCTAGAATAAGTCTGCTGCCAGTGTTTGATATTTAACTTGGTCTTGCTGGATGGTTTGAGTTTTATGGCCTTTCTGTGTTATTGAAGACCTCAAAGGCTGCTTTTATTATGTGCATTTGACTGCTGTGAGGTCCATCTTCTAATATTTGAAGATCTTTTATTTCTAATATTAGATATCCCCTAAAACAGAAATGAAGGTGCAGATATAATCTCCTTTGACTGATGTGTGGTATGAAAGTCATAGAGTTAGTCATGGTTGCTGATAAGTGAGAAAAACAAATCAGGCTGCTTTGAATTGGTCTTGATTGTTTTCATGCAGCTTTTCTGTCCTTGGTGGGAATCCCTGTATTCTTGAAGATCACCAGAGTGGGGTCGACAGTTCCAAGGGGATGGTGACATGGAGCCTCCACAGAACCAACTTGCTTGTGATCGCTTTCCTGGGGAGAGGTTATCCCCTGAGAAAGCAGCCCAAAAGGCAGAGTGTGATGCACAGGGCCCATACTTCCCTGGGGGGACCCCTGCTGTGTGAGTTGCAGCCAGATCTAATCTGCTCAGCTTGCAGCCCTGCAGAACACAGTCCCGCCTGGAACACCATCAACAGCTTCCAGAGGACCAAGTGGAGGTGCAAATGAACAGCCTTGGGGAGAGAAAGATAGGAAGCAGTAAAGTTTGTGAAGTATGTTAATTTACCTGTGTGTGAAGGAATAAATTAGATTGCATCATGATAGTCTATGTCCTAAACTCCTTTGGGACTTTGGGTCTATACTCGAAGCACTAGTCTAGAGCTAGCACCACACACCGATGGACAACCAGCATGGAGATGGCCCAGGCCTGAGCACTGGACTCCAGAGGGAGTGGTACCAGCTGCTGGCAGGAACTCAGAAACAGCAGGAGCCAGAGCAGCTGGGGCTGTCTCTGTAGTACGCCCTTATTCCAATTATGAAGTCACATGGACAGTTTGTGGTAGAAGGATTTCACCCAGGCTGCTCTGAAAGACACAAACACTTCCTTGGAGAGTACTGCCAGGCACATGGCACACAGAGTAGTATTCTTTCAAGTGACTGAGACTCTCAAATTGCCCAGGACCTCCAGAGCAGGAGACCTGCCCACCCTCACCTCCATCTGTCCCCAGTCTATGGGAATTGTGCTCAGCCCTCTTCCTAGAGCATAGCTCACTCCAAAGAAAAGATGTAGAAGCCTACCCTGAGGGGAGTTTATGGGGTCAAGTAGTCATCTGTTCCTGCTGTGTGGGCTGACTCTGACAGTGGCAGCTTCCAGCATTGCCCCAGAGCCACCTATTTGATACGTGGTTTAGTCTGCTTGGGCAATGGAAGAGTTTTTTAATTCAACCAGACTGGGGCAGTACAGTGTTGCTGCTGGTTGCCACATGGATGGTGGCCAGACCCACCAGCAGGAAGATCCTCCTGGCCATCCTGTGCACCTCAGGATGTTTCCATCAGCCAGAAGTCACACCGTGTAGGGACAGATATCATTCCCTGAATGTCTCTGCTCTGGCCTCTCCTCTTGTGTGCAGTCAACTCTGTGTCTTTAAGTGAATGATTGTTTCTTATGTTCTTCAGTTCTGGGAAACTGAGGACAAGTAATCACAGACAAATCCCATCCCATAAGAGCCTGTCTGGTGAAAAGCTAACATGTCATAGTACAAAACCTCTGCAGGATGCTTGTTCAAATCAACATGTCCAGACCTCGTTCTAAAAGACAAAAATGATTTGAGATATTTAGAGTCCATTGCAAAGGCCACTGAAGCCTAGAACTGACTGGCTTTCATTTCTAAATACTACATGTCAGTCTCTATGCTGCACCGAAGCCAAAGCTACTAGGGCCTATTAAAATGATCATAAGAGGAGAAAAGGTCCTAGAGGCTAAAAGGTGAGACAGCCATGGTCGTGGGTTCCGGATCACCGTGATTGGTCCATTTCTTGCTCTGACCTCACAAGAAGCCATTGTGAGGGAAGAATAAGGACCATGAATACAAGGGTGTGCCCTGGGAGTCTTGTCTCTACTGAGTGGGAAGCTATATGTGCTGACCTTTGAGACCAATCATCAGGTTTTCCAGTTGCTGTGTTTGGGGCTTCACCACACTTCTTTGCATAGCAAGATGTCAAGTCCATCTAGCCTCGAGGCCAGCGAATCCACAGATTCAAGCCTGAGTAGCCCGTATGCGGTTCTAATTCCCATCAGCCAGGACAGTTTTGGCTCTGTGAAGTTTGGCTACCACAGAATCACTGGCATGCCAGTTACCATCAAAATACTGGAGCACACTGAGGAAAAGCTTCAGTGGATCTTATCGGAAATGGCCACGTTGAAGACATTAAATCATCCTCACATTGTTCGCCTGTTTCAGACACTGGTTTCATCTGACTACATCTATCTGATAAGGGAGTACATCCCGGGAGGAAACCTGAAGAATCACATCCTAAAGGCTGGCAGGCTGAAAGAGGAAGAAGCCAAAAAAATCTTTGGACAAATAGTAGCCGCAATTAAATACTGCCATGACTTTGGCATTGTTCATCGGGACATCAAGCCACAGAACATTCTTATGGATGAACACGGCAATGCTAAGGTTACTGACTTTGGGCTGTCCACAAAGTTCAGAGCAGGGACCAAACTGTATAGGCAATGCGGCACATTTAGTTACATTGCACCAGAAGTCTTACTGGGGGAAGGCTATGATGGGACAAAGGCTGACATCTGGAGTCTTGGGGTACTCCTCTACGAGATGACTACCGGGCACCTGCCCTTCGTAGAGATCACCCTGACAGAGCTGTGGGGCAAGATCATCACAGGAGATTACAGAGTTCCAGGCCACGTCTCTGGGCAGCTAGAAAACCTGATACACCAAATGCTCACAGTTGTACCTGAACGGAGACCCTCACTAGAAGACATTGAAAACCACCCATGGGTCATAAAATGTGATAAATACTCAGACGACATCCTGAAACCTGAGAACTCTCCAGACCCCAACATCTTAGCATTGCTCGAGGAACTTGGATATGACCCATACAAAGTGTGTGAATCCTTGAGGACAAAGTCATATGATGAGTATATGGGATTCTATTTAATTCTCAAGGAATGGTTATGCCACCGTTTTGGACCTGGCTATAACACTGCAAAAGAACCTGATGCCCCTGGCTATCAACCCGCCACCAACCTGGCCTCAGACCAGCACCCGCCCACCTGCCGAAGACCATCAGGGGAGAAGGAGGGCAGATGTGTATCCCGGCCTTACATTGATCTCCACAATGATTGTATTCCCCCATGTGAAGCTAAAGCTCTCTCCTGCATGAACAGCTGCAAATTGTTACAACCACCATCCCTGCCATCAGGATCCCATTCCTATGTGGAAATGGAAACACCCTCTAACAGGAGTGTTTGGCAAAGACTGAAAAATGGAATCCCGGCATGTGTTCAAAGCTGCTGTTCCTGCTGCCTGCCAGCCCGACCTACTCAAAGATTCAAAAATAAGGTGTCTCCTACGAAAGCTGCCAGTTAGCAAAACAGTAAGTGGTATAGTCCAGTTGAACTTCACATTTTCTTTTTTTTTTCACATTTTCTTTTCTCTACCTTTCATTAATGTCTTTTTCCATGGAGAGATGTTATATATCTATGTTGTGAAGATTAGTCTAGCTTGATTAAATCCTGATACTAAATACCACCTCAGAAAGAAATCTATGGCACCTTTCCATAAGTAATCTTGCAAAACTTAGCAAGGAGTAGAGTAGAAGGCTGGTGATCAGAACCATGCTTGAGATGGCATTTTTTTTTTCTTGTGGTGATCCAGTTTTGCCAACACCACTTGCTGAAGATGCTGTCTTTTCTCCATTGTGTCTTCTTGGCCCCCTTGTCAAATATGAGATGGCTGAAATTGTATGTGCTCAAGTTTGGATCTTCGGTTTTGTTCCATTGGTCAACAGGTCTCTTTTTGTGCCAGTACCAGGCTGTTTTTATGACTGTAGCCCTGTAGTATAGTTTGAAGTCTGGTATAGAGATTCCCCCCTGTGTAGCTCTTTTCGCTCATGGTTGTTTTGACTATTCAGGGTCTTTTGTTTTTCCAAATGAATTTAAGGACTTTTTTTTCCAAGCCCATAAAGAAACTCTTGGGGATTTTGATTGGGATTGCGTTAAATCTATACAAGAATTTTGGTAGAATGGACATTTCTACAATGTTAATTTTCCCAATCCATGAGCATGGGAGGTTTTTCCATCTTCTGATGTCTTCTTCAATTTCTTTCTTTAAAGGTCTAATATTTTTGTTGTAGAGATCTTTGGTGTCTTTGGTTAGGTTTGTTCCTAGATATTTTATTGTTTTTGAGGCTATTGTGAGTGCGAAGGTCTCTGAATTCTTTCTCCAGTTGCTTGTTCTTGGTGTAAAGAAAGGCCATTGATTTTTTTTTTAGGTTAATTTTGTATCCTGCCACTTTGCTGAAGCTGTTAATCATTTCTAGGAGTTTTCTGGTGGAGTTTTTAGCATCCCTTAAGTAAACAATCATATCATCAGCAAATAGGGATAGCTTGACTTCCTCTTTTCCAATTAGTACTCCTTTAATTTCCTTTTCTTGTCTTATTGCTCTAGCAAGTGTTTCAAGCACTATATTGAAAAGGAGTGGAGACAGGGGGCAGCCTTGCCGAGTTCCTACCTTTAAAAGGAATGTTTCTGTCTTTTCCCCATTTAGGATGATATTGGCTGTGGGTTTCCTGTATATGGCTTTGATTACATTGAGGAATGATCCCTCCAATCCATGGGATGCTGGATTTTGTCAAAGGCTTTTTCAGCATCAATTGAGATGATGGTGTGGTTTTTCTCTTTCATTCCATTTATGTGTTTGATGATGTTTATTGATTTTCATATGTTGAACCATCCCTGCATCTCTGGTATGAATCCAACTTGGTCATGTTGGATGATCATGTGGATGTGGGTCTGTATGCGATTTGCCAGTATCCTGTTTAGAATTTTGGCATCTGTGTTCATTAGGGAGATGGGTCTATAATTCTCCTTTTTAGTTGTATCTTTGCCTGGTTTTGGTAAAAGAGTGATGCTGGCTTCATAGAAGGAATTTGGGAGAATTCCCTCTGATTGTATCCTAAACAGTTTCAGTACTAATGGTTGTAGGTCTTTTTGAAATGTTTTATAGAATTCTGCCGTGAAAGTGTCTGGGCCTGGGCCTTTTTTAGTTGGGAGGTTTCTTATTTCATCTTCAATTTCTTTTTTTTTTTAATTTTTTTATTTATTTCGTGTGTGTATGAATGTACTGTCTGCATGCAGGTTTGTGCACCCGTGTCATGCAATGCCGCGGAGGTCAGAAGAGGGTGTGGGATTCCCCTGGAACTGGAGTTCTCCTGGAATTGGAGTTTCAGATAGTTCTCGGCCGCCATGTGGGTGCTGGGGATCGAACCCGGGTCTTATGTAAGAGCAGTCAGTGCTCTTAACCACTAGGCCATCTCTCCAGCCCCTCATCTTCAATTTCTTCATGTATTATGGGTCTGTTTAAGCTGCTGATCTCTTCTTGGCCGAGCTTTGGTGATTCCCAGGATTTCAGATATTCATCCATTTCTTCTAGGTTTTCAAACTTGGTAGAGTATAGGTTGTTTGTTCTCAGCTAGGTCTCTCTTATTGTAAATATTCCATGACCCCCACATCATTAAGGAAACGAGAACAATCCTACATAGATAAGGCCACAGGCTCTTCTGATGTGTAAATTTCCTCCTAGAGACTTTCTCTCCAGGTGGTTCTAGATTGCAACAACAATGCTACCCCTTGTCACCTTGACACACAAACATATCACTATATACATTAACTTTCAGCTCTTGTCCGGAGAGTCTTAGGTTAGTCTTGTAATATAAAATGTCTTCCAACTGCCACAGTTTCCATTCTAAGTTTTTATTTACTGTTTTCAGTGTAAATGCATATGTTTGTGGTGTGTGTGTGCATGCGTGCGTGTGTGTGTGTGTGTGTGTGTGTGTGTGTGTGTGTGTGTGTATGCATGTATGTGTGTGTATTCATGAAGTCTGGCATGCATTGTTTTTCTTGTTTATGTGCATACAGGGAAGAAGTCCTTGGCAAGTTGGCTTCCACTTTGTTCATTGAGAACAGGGTATCCCAGTTTCCGGGTAGGTTTACTAATTGGCCTTCTGACACTTCTCAGAAGACTGGGCTGCCTGTGAGTCTGGTTCTTTGTTCTCTTTGCAGCTCTGCTAGGCCAATTCTGTTTCCTCCTTTTCATAGAATCACATGTACACAATACTCCTCCATTAGACAGAAGATTTGCTATCAGGTTAGCCTGGCATGTCATGTGTTGATATTCCTACGACTATCCAGTCCTCACCAGAGTGGATCAAATTGGTGTCATATCCTGGCTCCATCCTGGTATGTTTTCTACAAACATCAAGCTGCTTGGGACAGAAGAGCTGAATCAGAGATGTAGGGCCTTGGCTAAGCATTTGAAATATTTGGCAATCTATCTATCTATCTATCTATCTATCTATCTATCTTCTATCATCTATCTATCTATCTATCTATCTATCTATCTATCTATCTATCCATCATCTAAATCTATCTGGCAGTCTATCTGGCTATCTATCTGTCTGTCTATCTGGCTATCTACCTATCTATTATCTATCTTCTATCATCTATACCTGTCTATCTATCTATCTATCTATCTATCTATCTATCTATCTATCTATCATCTACCTATCATCTATCTAATGTGTGTATGTGAGAGAGATAGAGAGAGGGAGATCAGAGGGGGGGCAGAGAGTATAGAATGATACCCTTTTATTCTGGCTGGCATGTTAATATCAGAAGATTGACTCCTGGGTAACTTGAATGACCAGAAATTGAACATAGATCTACTGGCCTGCTATGGAGTGCCTCTCCCACCGAGGGAACTTGATGTCCCTTAGTCAACATTTGTTATGGGCAGGATTTGTAGCATCTGTCCCAGTGAGTTCAAATTATGTTGATTTCTCCTCAGGAATTGTTTGCAGGTGAAGAATAAGGTGGACATAAAGACGATCTTAAATTCTCAGAAGTTGTCAACTTCTCAGTGAAGTAGTAGCCCTGGATCATGTTTACTCCAGGCCTGAAAATGTGCTGGTCTGCTTCCTTCAGTGCTGGTCAGGACAATGTCTAACCATCATTTCATTTCCTTAAGATATACTGTAGGAAAAATTGATTTTGGAAATTCTATTCTCTTTTAACTTGGCTCTCTGACATAATCTTATTTATTTCCAGAATCCTAGTTCTTTTGCTCATGTCCTGCCTACTTTTATTTTGCCTGACCCTTTCTGTGGCTATAACCATGGCACATATGGGTAAGTATGTATGATTTGTGGATATAGCTTCTCACTTAGCATTTTCATGGCCCACATATAAGGGAAGTTTATTTGCCCCTGTGAGGAAAGTAGCCCAGGAACTTGGATCGTCACTCACAGAGAATAAACTTAAGGTCAGAGCAGGACCTGCCTTTTGTTCAGGAGACTCC
This sequence comes from Rhizomys pruinosus, assembly GCA_009823505.1. Classification (NCBI taxonomy): domain Eukaryota; kingdom Metazoa; phylum Chordata; class Mammalia; order Rodentia; family Spalacidae; genus Rhizomys; species Rhizomys pruinosus. The sequence continues at coordinate 24,229 of VZQC01005151.1, read as the reverse complement.
ATGCTGCTGGCTCCAGGGTTCAACTTCTTGCGTCTCTGTGCACTGGGATCTATTCCTTTATTATATTGGCAGTGCCAGTCAGGCTCCTTTAGCAGCTGGACTCCAGAGAGCCAGAGGAGAGGGTTTCTGTCAAGGTGTAGTCCCATGCTGGTTCTTGTGGCTTCCATGTCTGCCATCACCAGCGTACCACATCTCTCCCTAGGTTGTGTTCACTCCAGTGCCCTGCACTCAGTAAGAAGGATCCTGGAGCAGGGTAAACAATGAAATCCCAGGACTTTGAGATTTCTGTGAAAGCATCAGACTCCTGAGGCTGCAAGAATCTCCTGTCCACACTGTGGGCTCTTTTTCTGCTATAAATGACCAACAATCTGTTCAAATAAGAATGCCCAAGGTAGAATGTGAGATCACAGCAGTGGGTCAGAGGACTACCACCCTGACTCATTTGAATTCTCTTTTTCAAGGGAACATTACAAATGAGTACATTCAAATGAGGTCAAGTCATTCAGTGCTTCACTCTGCATCTGAAAGCCAGAAGATTGAGATCATAGTTGACATGGGTCTTCTCTGTCTACTGTTAGAGACATGACTGAAGATCACACAGGGTCATCTTCTACAAACAGGTGGACATATGGACTTGTTCAAGTTAGAAGTTCTCAACTCTGCTGCTTGCACAGCAGGTTTCCTAGAGGCCTTGGTAGAGCTCTGGCAGTGGAGCTCAGCACGGGAGCACTTGGCCAGCACGAGTGCAACTGTGCTTCTGTGCTCAGCTTTGAGGCCAAAGTGACTTGTGTTGATCTGTGTGAGTTTATAAATAGTTCCAGGGATTCTTGTGAAGTAGTATCCGTGGGTCACATTTTCAGGGAGATTCATAGATAGGGGATTGTGGAGTTCAGGAATAACATGATAACTTGTTAAATGTTCTCAAATTCTCATATATTTTTATGGCATGAGCAATATGTATGAGTAGCCGATTCTGGGAGAATGGTTTATCTTTACTGGAGTTTACCCATTTGATAGGTGAAAAGATTCTAGAGTCTTATTCAGAAGCCTGCAGTGAGTGGCCTGGCCATGCAGGTTTACAGAATGTGCCCCCTCCCCCCCAATTTCAATGTATAAAACAAATGTAACAGTTTTATTTGCCATTCCACAAACTGTTTAATGCTGACTAGATGTACTTCAGGATGGTTTTCTTATCACTACCTTGTCATAATCCTTTCCTTTTAGCTGCTTTTTGTTACATGTACTTGCTGCATCTGGTCTTTTATCCCTGTCCCCTTCTTGAAAATCTGCCCCTTAAAGCCAGCCTCAGGGAAGTGCAAAAGCCTGGATGAAGTGTCTTGGTGGGAGGACTGGTGGAAAGTGTGAGGGCAGAAGCTGAAGGAATGATGATTTCTTCTGGACACAGTCCCTGTTCAGGTAGAGAGGTCACAACCCCAGACTCTGGCTTGTTTGTTTTGGTTTAGCCACAGTCTAGGAACAGGAGCAAAGAGAGCTCAGGACAGGAGCCTTGTCCTTTGCTGTCTTTCTCAGCAGCACACTCCCCCTGGTTCTTAAGTTCTTTATTATACCATTGCTTTGACCAACGCCACATGTGTGTCTAAAAGTGCAGCTGTGTGAGTGTACAAACTTCTTTTCCTAGGCTGGAAGCTGTATAAGTTTCTTTTCCTAGGCTGAGAGAGGGCTGGGTGTGCCCTCAATGGACTCCACCTTGTTGAACATTTTATGCTCTGATTTCAGACCTGCATTTGGCCTCGTTGGGTCGTATGATCTTTCCAGACATCATCCTGTCCTTTATCAGCTGTAGGGGACACTGTTCAACAGGTGGAATTCACATCTTAGTAAAGAGAGCTGCATCTGATGACAGTGAAAGCTTGCAACCCACTCAGGCTTGAGAGAGAGAGGGAGACCTATCCAGGCACTGGGTAATTGTTCACTGCTGTCCTGAGATGGGCATCATCCACATAGGTGTATCCAGGACATTCCTACCCCTTAGATTGTTACAAATGTCTGAGAAATGTGACAGTGGCTAGACCTTGTCTTCTTTTTGTTCCTAGTCCATCTGCTGTTCCTGAGTGCACTGCCTGCCTGCCCCTCATTGGGGTGAGTCCTCACCAGTGCTGACTCCCACCCTGACACCCCCAGTGTGGCCTTCAGCCCCCTAGTCATCTTTCCAGCTACACACTTGGCCTACTCCAAGGAGATGTGGCTCCTCCAGAGAACCTGTGTTCCCCTCTATTTCTTGGGTCATTGCGAAGGTGGAGCTGAAGAAATGTGTCATTGCTGAAGAGCACTTTCTCCTCCTGAAGAGGACAGAGCGTAGTCCCCAGCAACTGCATGATGACTAATGAGCCGTAATCCAATTTTATGGAATGTGATCTCCTCTTCTGGCCATCACAGGCACTGGATGCATTTCCTGCACCTGGGCACATTCAGCAGAAACTAATATACAGATAAAATGCCATTGAAAGAAATTTTAAAAAATTAAAAATATTTGGTTTGAGTTTGAGCATTTTAATGGCTGCACCAGATTTTATATATATATATATATATATATATATATATTATATTTTCTTACTAATCACCAAATTATAAAATGACACATATTAGGTTATAATTACAGCTTCTTGTCCTAAAGGACAAAGGAATTTCTTGTACTTGGATAATAAGTCAAAGGGCCAAAGATTCCCAGAGCCCATATTCAGCTAGTACATTCAAAAAGGCTTTACCTTGTGTTAGAATATTTAAAAGTTTTCATGTAAGTTATTATGGAGACACTCAAGCCTCTCAAGAACCTAATATTTATGTGATGTTCAAAGTTACGAACGTCATGCCTGTCCTGGGGGAGCATTCAAGGTGAATGTGTTTGTATTGGTTAGTGCTCAATCATTTTAGATAAGTAAATATTCTTTGTTCATGGTGCATTTAAAATGTTTCTTAAAGTAAAAAACAAACAAACAAACTGCTGAGGAGGTGCAGGCATCCCTTTCCGCATAGCGAGGGAGAAGGCTGCACAAGTGCTTTGGGGCTCTTGGTCCTTCCCTATCTTCTAGGCAAGGTACAGGTCTGGGGTTCCATCTCCATTGGCATGCATAGAGGGTCTCTTCCTCATTTCTTCTGGTTGACTCACTTGATACCCTTTGTTTTGGGGACAACTCAGAGGCATTCCAATAGCCTGCTTTCTCGGGGTGTCGGTAGCGGGATGTGTTCAGAAGGTAAGCAGTTATCAGAAACACAATTTGGCATGTTTTCTACTGTGGTGGAATGGCTACTTGGCCATTACCTTCCCTGGATATATTTCCACATAAGAATCTGGCTTCCTGGTTTTCAGCCCCAATAATAGAGATCTGGCTGTGGGTAGAACTTTAGCATCTGCTCCCTGGGGTCTCCTCCGTGCCTGACTTTGGAGACAGACAGAGCAGGTCGCTTGTTCTGTAGCCGCTGCAAGTCACCATGGAGAAGTGCTTTGCTTTCTCCCCTCCTGTGAGTGCCTGCATTAGTCACATACTCTGGGCTTGTGTCCCATTCTCCTGCACCACTCCCATAACTTGTCCCCTGCCACATGCTGGCCACAAACTCTTTATGGATGTGAAATGTTCAGAAGCCCAACCCTGCCTCATGTCTCAGTTCTCAGAGCCACTGCATGCATGAGGACACGGGTCCAGAAAGGCCAGGCTTTGACAGGTTCACAGAGCAGTCAGAAGACCTGTGACACAATCCGAGGAATGCTGAGCATTGGGACCCTGTCAGTTTACACAGCAGTCATCCAGGATGCCGCTGGTTAGACTCAGGAAGGTGTACACTGGGGCCTACAGAGCCCATGCCTGTGTCTCAATGACTTTCAAGGTTCCTGCATGTTAACTAGATGACAGTTAGCAAAGCTTTTCCACTCTCAGGCTTTGATTTGGCGGTTTTCACACAGGAAAGAGCCACGAGGGAGCTCGTAGTACAGTCCAGGGGGTTAGGGTAGCCATAGCGGTTTTGGCACTTTACAGGTTTCTACAGTGCCAGTGGGGTTCAAAGCCTGGTGGGTTTGGGCCGAGAGCATGTCTTCTGTGATGGATCCTTGGGTCTCCTACATGGCTCCTGCTCCTGTTCTTCTGCACTCTGTGCTCCTTGACATGGTGCAGCGTGGCCTTGTGAACACCATCAGCATGGAGGACAGACTGGAGCTGAGTGGCCTGGACCCTGTGGAGAAAAAAACCACTGCCTTAGGCTTTATGTGAACAGCATCTTCCATTTGGAGAGAGGTGCAAAGGCAAAGCCTTAAGCAAGCTGGGAAGGGACAGGCTGGCCAGCCTGAGGTCAGTGTATTCAGGGTCCTGTGTGAGGGAGTCATCTCCTCACCCTTGGGAAGCCAGCTATGAAGGTGGAGTTTCCGTGACTGTGGATTGTGAGACTTGGACCTCTGTGGAGAACAGACCCAGGAGACTTCTGTCCAGATACCCTTCGAAGTCCCACTTCTATGTGACATTAGAACCTGTGATCCTGTTGGTCAGGTGTCCCACTTGAAAAACAAGCAAAGAATTTTTTGACCTTTGAAGAGAATGGAGATAAGCCTGGCAATGTGGTATTCAATCAGAAATTTCAGTGTTTCTACAGAATCTTTTTAAAGTGGTTATTTGGGGACATGTGTACAAAGCCAGTTCTTCCTAACCTCTCCATACCCAGAAAGTCAAAATTCCACAGGTGTAGGATAGAATGTACAATCTAATGGACTGAATAACAAGCTCTCTAAAATGGGAACTTTGCCCGTCTATAGATCCAGGATATCGGAACATGCAACTTGCAGATGATCTATCTAAGCCAAGAAAGTAGGAGTGCCATCAAAGAGGAAGAGCTGTGGCAAGCTCCATGTCACTTTCTCTACCTGAATGGGTCATGCTTCTGTCATTAAAATGCTTACTGGTCTCATAGCCAGTATAGTTTTCCATGTGGGAGAACATATATGTTTGTAGGGGGTACAGAGCAATACCATCCATGCTGAGAGAGGTGCAAGGTGTGTTCGAAGCATGTAGGAAGTCCTCCATCCCATAGGTCTGAAGGAATGTGAGAAAGTGTGAGAGATTGGGGAGTGGCTGAGTAATATTGTCCTGGGTCAACTTCACCTAGGTCCCAGTTCACTTGGCGAGAAAGAGTGAGCCCACTCTGTGAGGAAGATGAGAAATTGTAGACTGGCACCAGGGACAGAGGAGTCAATGCCAGGGAGGAGTGAAGCACTCCACCACAGGTCATCTGGGATGAGACTTAGGTCAGCCAGCTAAAATGGCACATGAGTCTCAGGATCTTGCATCTTCTGGACAGAGATGTTCTCTGAAATCTGTAGAATTTGGCTATGTGTGTACAGGAGTGTTTACAGCCTTATGGAGGCACAAGCCACACACTGTGACTATGGGGAAGGCAATGGGGCCAATGTCCCCCCCCCACTCAGCTGGGTAGTGGAGCCTCTCTAGGAACCAGACTGGTAAGGCCTGGCTGCCTAAGCCCCAACCCTCTGCCCTGGTGGCTTTATCTTGCTATGAAAGCAAGAGTTCTGGAAAACCTCCTTTTCTGCTGACAGTGTTGTGTATTACTTTCAGACTGAGGTAAGGGGTCCAGGAAGACAGACTTCTCCTGTCTGTGTTCTGCATTGGAATCAAGAGCCCATTATCTTTCCTGGCAATGGCCTGCTGACTAACTGCCCCACTGCATCATGGGAAGCATTTTGTAAAGAGAAGCTTGTGTGGGAAAATATGAAATATCCAGGAGAGGAGTTCTGACTTCAGCCAGGAGTGAAATCCCGAGACCAGAGCTATCCAGTAAGGCTGATGGAAACTCACAGTGTGCCTTGTGGTAGAGGTGCATAGCTGGAGATAGGAGGAAGGACTCTGGAGGAAGCTATGCTGCTAGAGTCCACATGTAACATGCATGACATCCCAAGATCATTCCTCAAAATTACATAAATCTGTAACTTCAGCACTTGGGAAATGAAGTAACTACTATTTCATATCACATTTATAGTGATTCCTATTTTGGATACAGTGAGCTAAACTAAATTATACTGATAATTTCATGTAGCTCATTTACTGTTGAAACCTCTTGTGCAGGGAAAACCTGTCTACCCTCCTTCCATTTTTCTCTTAATATCCTGTGCTTCTAATTGAGTCTCCGTTCCTCTTTTAGGAATGTCATTTCCTACAATGGCCCTGAAATTAGAATTGAAATTAGTCCTGACATATCATTATATTTTATCATTGCTTCTTCCTATATCTGACAGCTCTTCACCAACTTGTTTTCTTATTCTATGGTTCTAGTAATATCAACTGTTAATACTGATTAAAAGTAATAACTAGTGCTATTGATCTTAATACCTGTGTCCCTGATAGCTATTCTATCTATTCTCAAGAATTAACTTCTTTAATTCTTGCTGCCAGTGAATTTATCCATATTCCCTGTTGTAGATAAGGAGTAGACTTGGACTGATTGAACATTTTCTTCACCATCAAATAGCTTAGCTTGTGCTCACACCCAGATTTGAACCTATTATCTGATTTCAGAACTTGGTATTTAGAAGTATGTTTGTTGCTTTTAGTTATAAAGATGAGAAATGGTGAGTTCAAATTGTTCAATACCAATTCTGAGACACCTTACCTTAGTGGAGAGAAATAATAAATTGCTGAAAAGACAGGGAACATTTAGCAATTTACCCAAAGTCTTTCCCTTGTGAGTCACTCAGCACTCACTGCAGTCCAGTCTTGCTCTCTTTTAATTCCTGCTTACTCTTTTTCATACTTTTTGCATTCTCTGAACACATAGAAATTCCTGAAAAGTGGTATTTGTACCCAGATTAATCATAAACTTGTTGACATATTGGGGAAGGTGACTGCCTAGAAAACATTTCTCTGTACTGTCCAAAAATCACCAACACCTGCCATGTCTGGCTCTCTCATGTATTTTATAGTTGAAAATGTCCATTGTACTGCTGATCACTGTCTTCCTACTTCCTGTCCCCTGGAATTCCACCCGAGAGCCATCCCAGACCCCTTCCCTTAGCGCCTGACCTGGCAGACCTGAGAGGAACCAGGGTAGCTGGGATCAGCACCCCAAGACTGAGAGCAAGAGGCCCTTGAGGGTGGTGGGGTCGATGGGCCTGGGTGTACATGGGGACTGGAACCCCGCAGGGCCTGTCCTGTACTTGTGACTTGGCCACTCTGCTTGCAGAGTACTGGGCACAGTCGCTGGAGGAAAATGGGAGGATGACTCAGCATTTGTTAGCTGTGGACCTTGACTGCCTGTTGGCCTTAGTCACTTGGTCAAGTTTCTCCTCTGAGTACTGTTAATTAGAGTAAGTTCTTTGTTCTCACTGGTACCCATACCCTTAATGCTCAAGGTTATCTCTTTTTCTGTGGGATTGTCTGTGATCTGTTTATGGAAGTGGATGCAGACTTCTTACTGAGCTTTACTTAAATCCTGTCTCTTCTAATTAGCTGCATTAGAAGCAGGAACATGCAATAAACTAACCAAAAGCCCACAGTGCCTAGCATATGTTTTTGGATGGATGGATGGAGGTCTCATGGAAGTCAGCCAGCAGCCAGGAGACCCGGGCCTTACTTCTTAGCATGGATCTATGTTTTTTTTTTTTTTTTTTTTTTTTTTTTTTTTTTTGTCTTTTTCCAGACGGGGTTTCCCCTGTAGCCCCAGCTGTCCTGGAACTTGCTATGTAGACCAGGCCGGCCTTGAACTCACAGAGTTCTGCCTGCCTCTGCCTCCTGTGTGCTGGGATTAAAGGGGAGTGCCACCACGCCCAGGTGGGTCTGTGTCTTATCCCCTGTCTGGACTGTCTCACCCTGTCTTTGAGCTTCTTTGTCTCTCATGGTTAGTGCTGCTGGCTTCACTCTTTGAATCTAGCATCTCTGTTAATCTAACCTCCTTCCCACTGTTACATATGTGAGCAACTTGCAGTTTCTATATCTTGATGCTGTCCTCCTGGTCCAGTCTTGTCCTTCTTCCCTGTCCCCTTTCCTGAGAGATGTGAGTGGTCACAGGAGCATTCCGCTGTCTCCATGGCTGCAGCATTTCATCCTGTCCATGGTGGAGAAGTGCTGTCTTTCCATCTCTTAGATATGGTATACTGCACATCTCTGTGAACCCCAAATTGACATGGGAAGTCCTATATGTGTGTTATGACATTTGGAGACAAGCCATTTTATTTTATTTTTAAAATTTTTGCATAGTTTTCTTAATTCATGAGGTTTAACAAATATCCTCTTCTATGAAATATTGTTATAGTATGTAGAACCAGCACATGGGGACACAACTAAATAAATTCTTTTCAAAGTTTGCTGTAACAGAGACATCAAAAACATACACTTCAATTTCCAACAAAGTGTACTTTGAAAATTGCAGAAGATTTAATAAATGTGAAAATACAGGTACTTACTTAACTGTATGTATAATTATAATTTATAATTTAACACAAACACAATAATAATAATCAGTTTTAGATTTGCTAAGAACTTCAAATACAAAAATGCTCAGATTTCACACTATGCTAAGCACCTTCTCCATCATTGAATCTAGCTCACACATTCAAGCTGAACATTCACTCTTCGGAAGCACATCTTCCTGGATGCAAATGATGGAGCTAACAGGTCTAATATGTTTTCTTCCAAAGGTGACAATACAGCGATGCCAAATAAAGTATGAAAAGGAGCCACCATATCACCTGGCAGAGACAGGCCTTTAAGAAGTTTCCCCTTAAATGAGCTAAATGCAAAAGCAGTAAAGTGCTCACTGATGGAAAACTCCTGGTCAAGATTATAGAATCTCAGGCCCCTCCACCCCAGGCTGAGGACAAGCGCATTCTAGTACACACATAAATATTCATAAATATTAATCCCTGCACTTCAGGGGCCCGATGACACATGTACACAAGGCAAATCACTCATGGATACTTAGACCATGTACGTATCCCAGGAGCGGAAGACTCTGCCCCAACAAGAGAGAAGGAACGACTGACTCTTGAAAGCTGTCCTCTGATTGCCATATGTACAAGTTGTGAACAGGCACCACATAGAAACACATAGATATACAAACACACACTTTCACAAATAAAGAGGAAATAAAATTAAATTTCCAATATAAACATTTATATGGACAAAATTTATATGGACAAAAATTGCATTTATCTTTGTATATAGAATTGCTTATAAATAATTGGGGTTTGGAGCAGAGAATACTGATTAAGTGATTGGTGAGGGATTCAGGATTTCTTTAAGGGCAGTTAACTTTTTATTTAAAAATAAAATCATTCCATTTACTCAGGTTTAAATTTTTTTATACAATATAGTTTCATGATCTTTAATTCATGCTAAAATGGATTACCATGAACATTCCATTCTGTGTACATGTTAAAATTATTCAAATCATGCTCTACAAATCCACAAATTTTGTAGTTGGAAAACTTATAAAACTGTTACCAATCCAGAAAAATATAATAAAGCATTTCAAGAATGAACTCTCACCAGAGAATTTTCTTATAGGAGACAGCAATGAGCACAGAGATCCAAAAATAGTGAATGCAGAAGAAAATAGGAGCCAGGCGTGGTGGTGCATGCCTTTAATCCCAGCACTCAGAAGGCAGAGGCAGGTGGGTCTTTGTGAGTTCAAGGCCAGCCTGGTCTACAGAGTGAGTTCCAGGACAGCTGGGGTTACAGGGAGACCCTGTCTTGAAATCACAAAAAAAAAAAAAAAAAAAAAGAATAAAATAAGAGTCCTTGGGATGCACACACCTACATGTGGTACCTGTCCTGCACCTTCTCTGAAGGCTCAGGGATCACTTGGAAGAGAGGACAGAGAGATTGTAAGAGCCAGAAGTGGACTGCATGCAAGGAAAGTGTGCTGTCTGGACATCACAGGGTAGTTTTACATACAAACCCACAGTGCTTATGACAGCATACATAAGAGGTGTGCAAACCCAAGCCAGACATTGCCCAGCATGAATGGGTTTTGGGCAGAAACCACCATCCCTAGCTGAGACTCTACCGGCAAATGATGGATGCAGGGAGAGGGAGAGGGAGTCAGTTTTCCTTGTGATGTGATGTGTAGGTGGACCAGACTTTAGGGCATGGACTCATGTTGAAGAGCACTTGGGAGGCAGGTTTGGGAAATGATGGGCCTTTAAAAAAAACAAAGTGACCATATTTATGATAGGCAATCTATTGGCATAAAGTAAAATGCACTCTACCACCTGACAAATATCAAAGCAATAAATAGAATGTATAATAATGGAAGATATGAAATTGGGTTGGGTGATAGGAAGGATTTGGAACTGGTAGAGGGGTCCCAATTGAGATCAATTTACAATGTATAAAATTTTGCAATCAATTAAAACGAGAAAAGTAGAAAAAAACATAGAAGCACCATCAGCACCAATGAAACCCAGCTCTGGCCTGCTGCATGGATTGGTGACTATTTGCTCAAACTGTTTTGAGACTGAGATTGACAGAGGCACTCCAAATTCTGCTATTTCTCTTCTCTAGATCTATGGAAACTGGCACTTCATAATCAAGAAGCCCTTGGGTGGATCAGGTAGTGTGTGTGTCTTCATGAGGAGCCACCATAGCAGGAGGGCACCATCTGACTGCAGAAGGCATCCCAGCAAGGCTCCTGATGTTCCACTAGCAGCAGCTTCTACTCGGTGCCTAGGCAGGGTCCTGGGCAATATTGGGTGTGTTGCTATGTAGGGTCACATTCTAATCTGGGGCATCGGGGTCGGTGCCCAAACACAGTCTTCCAGGTCTAGTACTGCCCACCAAAACCTTAGCTCCCTGCTACCCACTTGGAATTTTCTGAGCTCCCCTCTTCCAATGTTGTGTCATCTTGACCTATGATTAATTCTTCCTCTTTCATTATGCTCATGGAACTTATGAGGTGCACATGGAAAAGTGTGGTACTGTATGTGCCAGGCAGCCCTTGCCCTGTATGTATGCAATAGGAAAGACAAATGCATTTCTTCATTATCTCTAAGCAGTAGTTGTGTGGCTTAAGCACAGTATGCATCAAAGAACTGGAAAGATGGCTTTCAGAAGACCTAGCCCCAACCAGGAAAAGCAGCATGGTGTAGACAGAGCAGCCAGGCTTGACGGAGCAGCCAGGCTTGATGCTCTGCCACTCATTCTTTGGGTGAAGTCCAGAATTCATTTGATTAGACTCAGTGACCTGTGCAAGTTGGAGATGAAAAAGCTTGGGCTGGATCCTTGTCAGTGTGTATCAAAATGCCTGTCCTCTCTAAAGTGGATTGGGACGTGGGAAGTATTGTGTGCTCCACACACCTGTCAGCATACAGAGCCCAGGTCCACATGCACATGTTCTCCATATCCACATCCACACCACGTCTCATCTCAAGCCTGCTTGTCTACTCCTGGATTGTTGCTGGACAGTTCCCCAGTGCTACAATCACAGCTCTTTGCTCAGCAGACTGGTGAGCTTCAGGTTTGTAAAGATCATTGTGTTAATTACTTTTCCCTTGCTGTGGTCAAACACCATGACCGTGGCATTTTGTGGAAGAGTTTATTTCGGAAGCACACTTCATTTCCAGTGTCAGAGTTCATAATATTGAGGGAGGCATGGCAGCAGGCAGCGGGAACAGGAATTATAGACATTACATTTCCAAACAAATGAATTAAGTCAAAAGAAGGAGCTAGAAGTGGGGTGAAGTATCATCCCTCAAAGTCTGCTCCAGTGACATTCTTTGTCCAGCAAATGTACACCTAAATATTCCACACCCCTAACATTGCCACCAACTGAACAAGTGTTCAAAACCTGAACCTATGGGAACGTTTGTCATTCAAATTATGTCTATCAATGATTGGGGTGAGCCTGAACCTAATCTTAAAACCTAATCTCTGAGTGTGTGGTGCATTGGGCATGTGGGGCTGTGTCAGCATGAGCATGAAGAAGCCAAGGGCAGGATCACGGTGCTTCCCTTTGGGGAAAGCAGATGTGGGTGGACGGATGCACAGGGGGTAGAGGAGGTACTGAACCGGGGTCACAGGTTTGCTGAGGTGGTGTAGTCATGCACAGACCCCTGGTAAGTCTGCTCCACAGGATGACATTTATCCCCATAGAATCACTGTTCTATCTTTTCTGCAATCACTCGCACATAAGGTGAGGGTCATATCCAAGATCATACAGCACAGCTGAGCTGCTTGGGCCTGAGCAAGTCTCAGTGGAGATATTCTGTGAACACTGCTCAACAGTGGAAATGCATGGATGTTCCTCAACTTGTTCCTTATGTGATTCTTCTCTCAGGAAACTGAGGAGTTAGTGCATGAAATTTTCTCGATGCCTGGAGACAGACCTGGCATGCACAGGACCTTGTGAGCATCATCTCCTGCAGCTATTCAAGTGTGCTCCTGACAGACGGCTTGTGCCCAGTAGTCATAATGTAGAGCAGCATTCTTAGACTCTACACATCTGCTTTCTCCCCACCATAGACTAAACCTAGACAGGCCAGGAGCACTGTACAAGTAAGTGCCAACAAACTCCTATTCAGTGTAGCCAGGTTTGCTTGGTCACCAGTCCAAATGGAGAACCTTTGCAATGGTGTTGTCCTCTAGTAATAATTCTCCTGTCTTCAGAATGTGATGGTCACTGTGAAGGTTCTGGCAATGTTTCATTCCTCTATGATTTGCCCTATTAGGTTCTTTGTGTTAGGTTCCTCTTTCCATGTATTTTGTGATGAAGTAAAAGTACTCAGTTCTTATTATATGGAATAAATGGATAATGTAGGGATAGAGTAAGATTTCCAGAAGAGCCACTTTGTCTGAAGTCTTTTAAAAGTTCTCATGTTTTGTGAGATTTTCAAACCTACTGGAATTCCTGTAATTAGGTGGTAGCCAAAATTTCTGCACCTAAATGTGCCATGTCTGACAGAATATAATATGGCATACTGCTTTAGGCTCATCTTTGAGGTCAATTGAATGTAAAATGGTATAGTGATTCTTGAGGCTCTTCTTTGAGAGAAGCCAGCCATGAGGTAAATGGAGCTCTCACCTTGATACTCTGCTTACTGTAAACAAGCTAGCTTCCTATGTAGGAATCCCACAGGTCAGCACTTAGAGTGTCCATATCTGTAGGACAAAGCTCCAGCCCAGTGCACACCCATATATATGGTCTTTGTTCTTCCCTCTCAATGGCTCCTTGGGATGTCAGAGCAAGAAATGGTCCAATTGCAGCTGCCATAACCCAGGTGGTTTCTCACCCTTTGGCCCCAGGTTCCTTTCCCCTCTTATAAATAGTAAGCCCAATTTTGCTTTTGCTTCAGTGGATCAAAGAGAGCAATATTTATGCATTAAAATTGAAGTCAGAAAGATTATTTTTCTAAAAGGAACATTAGTACAACTCATATAATGGTTTCCAATAAAACCCAGTTCCCCCCATGCCACAATCCCCCATCAGAACTCATGCATTACACAATTTAAGCTAAGCCCTATCCAATCAATTTCCCAAACTCAGACATCCTTCTGTGCAAATGGAGCTGTTGGAATCTACTCAACATATCTAAAAGTCCTAGGTAAGGCATATTCTTCCTCACACAATAGTACTCAGTCTCTTGTAGTTCTCAGTCCAGGTTCAGCTTAACTTCAGGTAGAAGGCTTCCAGGTCAGTTCCTGTTCCATTAATCCAAGTCTTATTCCTGAATCATGTCCTATTCTGAACAGTAGGGTCTTATTTTCTATCTCTAGTAGATAATCAAGAGCTTTGGAGCTAGCCTGCTTTGTTTTGAGAGTCACTTGGATTTCTCTTGTCAACCATTGAAGGGAAGATATCCTCTGTCTTGAACTGTGGTTCGTGCCATACAGCCCCCAGGTTGTACCACCATTATGCTTATGTTCAGACAAGTGTATTGAACTTCTCATGGGGCCTCAGGGGCATCACATTATATTCTGGATTTTTTTTGTCCTCATAGGTAGATTTTGATTTTTTAATATCTCATATGCTTTCAGGCTTTTGAATAAAGTCTAAGCACGTGTATTTTGAACAATGAAGTGAGCTGTGACGTGGAAACTTTGCACCCAGACCGACCTCTTGGATGAGCTGATCTGTCTGGATTTTCTTGTCTTTATTTACCTAAACCTGAAGACCTGGGGCAATATTCGCTGTCTTTTATATGTGGGCTTCTTATAATACCTACTGAGCTCATTTAGTGCTGGCTTTATGTGGGTGGTTGGGAAAAGTGCAGTGGACAGTGGAGGACTGTGAGAGGAAGAAGTGGAGGATAGATGGAGTGTATCCAAACGTGTGAATGCTGATATGAGGTATTTCTAAGAGAGATGGAGTTGACTGCACAGATGAGGTGGGGCCCACACCAGAGACAACATTCACAGACTCTATCTGTTCCATAGTGTATCTCCTGGTGAGTGGTAACATCCTGTGTAGAGTTAACGTCACTTTCCATGAGTTTGGACACAAAGAATGCATGTGTTTGGAAGCTTGTGTGAGTCCATTGTAATGAAGCATGATTAAGTGACATAGAAAATCCTTCCTAGGACTTGGGAGGCAGAGGCAGGCGGATCTTTGTGAGTTCAAGGCTAGCCCGGTCTACAGAGTGAGTTCCAGGACAGCTGGGGCTACAAGGAGACCTTGTCTCGAAAAGACAAAAAAAAAAATCTTTCCTGAACAGGTGATGACACTGCAAGTGGCCCTTGTGTGGGAAGAGTGTCAGAGGGACATTGCCACCCCCAGTTCTGAGGGTCTGTAAAAAAGTTCAGGGAGGAAAGTTGACATATGAATAGCCCCATGATCATCTCCTACTCCTGGGATGTGGCTCTATCCATGCAGGGATTTGCATATTGACCATGGTGGAGAGAGAATGACACCCATGGGTGAGGTTAAATGGTCTTAGAACATCTGAGGTTAAAAATGGAAAGCTGTGGGGCTGGAGAGATGGCCTAGCAGTTAAGAGTGCCGACCACTCTTGCAGAGGACCCGGGTTTGATCTCCAGCACCCACATGGCGGCTGAGAACCGTCTGTAACTGCAATTCCAGGAGAACTCCAGTTCCAGGGGAATCCTATACCCTCTTCTGACCTCTGTGGCATTGCACGACACGGGTGCACAGACCTGCATGCAGACATTACATTCATGCACATAAATAAATAAATAAATAAATAAATAAATAAATAAACCTAAAAAAAATGGAAAGCTGTATGTAGAGCATCAGTGCCTCAGACCTGACACCCACCACAGCAGTCTGTTTTGATTAAAAAAAGGAATTTTCATGCATGATGTTGAAAAGGGGTCAATACAATAGTTCCCCTCCAGGAGAGTCATATGTCATATCCAGGGTAGTCATTCCTGGCAACAATACTGTGGACTTGGCTGTGTTATCTAATCTTGTCAGCTCGACACATAATGTTTGGGGTAGGCAGCTGCTACCTTGGAAGATTAAATTAGAAAGGTCTTAAGTGAGCATGAGAAGTTGACAGAAACCCAGACCTCAAGAATAGGGACTGGGTGTTCCTTCCTGTTTGCATTAGAGCTGGCTTCATTTAGCACTCTCAGAATGCTTGCTGTATGAGGCCTAACTCCAGAGCCAGATGTGCACCCTTGATAGGCCTTCACCTGTTTCCTATACTATCTTCTATTTTAGATATTTCTTTGAATTTGCAATGCATAGTTATGTTTCAAGTCTCATAGGAATTCCCCTAAATGCATAGTGATGAGGCCCACTGCTCTCAGTTGTTAATGGAGTTTTTTTCTTGATACTTGTATCTTCTTCTGTCCTTCATTCATGGCATTATGGGTGTACTTTTTTTTTTTTACTCTCACACCCATGTTAATTGCTACTATATTCACAAGAGCATAGAAGCTGGATCAGCTGACATAGTTATCGGATGAGGCATAGGTAATAAATATGTGGTTCATGTACACAATTAAATTTTACTCAGCTGTTAAAAAGTGAAATTTGCAGAAGTGGCAGCATCTAGAAAGTACTGGAAGAGGTTTGTAAGACTCAGAATAGCAAACACTCCATGTGCTCTCTCATATGTGGAAGCTAATAACTTTTATATACTTGTGTTTCTATGGAGAGAGTGTGAGCATAGGTCATGCTCACACTCTCTCCATAGAAGGACAGCGGGGGAGGATCAATGCGTTTTCAAGCAAGGAGGCCTGGAGGGTTATAGAATTCAGGAGGCCTTCAAGTGGGAAGGGAATGATTGAGAGGGAACATGCAGATATGTGGGATGGAGAAGGGGAAGGATAGAATAGGATAAACCAAATCCAAATAGGTATGAAAATGTTGTAGCCAAGCTGGCTTCTTTTATGCTCCTTAAAAATAATGTGGAATATTAATGTTTGGTATCTAAACTTAAAGCAAAATACTCAGTGTTATCAAGGAGATATTTTGTAACATGGCTGAAAAAAATTTTTTTTCTATTTTGTTTTTTTTTTTTTTTTTTTTTTTTTTTTTTTTTTTTTTTGTTTAAATTTTTCTTTTATTTTTTTTCTTTTTATTTTTTTTTGTGGATGCACCTTCCTGAAACAACCCTTGATTATGGGAAACGATGCAGGAGATGCACAGACTCCTGCACACTGCCAGGTCCCCTCAGCCTTGCTCTCAGGACCATTGTAGTGAGTACTTTCGAGTAAATGGCAGCTGTGACTAGGGAGCTGGTGGCTTTACACAGCACATGACTCAGCACATAGCTGTGACTAGGGAGCTGGTGGCTTTACACAGCACATGACTCAGCACAGCTGTGACTAGGAGTTGGTGGCTTTACACAGCACATGACTCAGCACATAGCTGTGACTAGGGAGCTGGTGGCTTTACACAGCACATGACTCAGCACACAGCTGTGACTAGGAGCTGGTGGCTTTACACAGCAATGACTCAGCACACAGCTGTGACTAGGAGCTGGTGGCTTTACACAGCACAGGACTCAGCACACAGCTGTTTTCCACCTCTAATCATTTTAAGTGGGTAACACAGGGGCATTTAACACATCCATATAGATGTGCAAACATGAAGACTTTTCATCTAGAACTTTCTGCCCTCCAAACTAAAATATTTCCCCAGCTCTACACTTCCTATTCATTCCTGCCCTGCTTCCGTTTACCTGTTAGTACTCTGCAGTCTGTTTTGTGCAGGTGACTGTTGCGGGTCAATTAATATTCTTCCTGTCCTATAAGGTATGCCTTTTGTATTGGACTTCTCTATACACACAGACAAGCAGTGTAGCTCATATGGCTATCATCTGAGACTTACAATCAGTTTCTTCCTGTAGAGGATGGATTGCTGCCAAGAGACCTGCAACTCTCACCTCCAACACCTCCATCAGCCCCAGGGTGCTGCTCAGCAGTCTCACCATTGTTCTCCCAAATGGCACCCACAAATGGCCAGGTTCCAGGGAAGATGCACATGGGGAGGGCTGGCCCTTTCAGTTAGGGAGAGTGTCCCATGGAGCTGGGGGGTGGCTCAGACTCCTTGATGTCACCTCCAACTTTCTAATGTCTGGATCCCTGAAAGTAGCTTGAGTGTTGCCAAGTCCTGGATGTGAGGAATAGGGTTTATTTCAGATAATTTGTTCCATGGAATCATTCCTTAGTATTTTCTATGCTGCATAGATGGGTAGATTTCTGATTCTCGAGGCAGATGTTACCTGACAAAGCTGGACTCTGTGTCCCTGTTCTGAGATAAAACGAGACCCTGAGGCAAGCTCTGAATCAGGCGAGGTGGGCTGTCACTATACTGCATGCTGAGCAGCCTTTCCTCCTTGCAGCCGGTCTCACAGCTGCTGTACAGGAGGTCACAGGAAGGCAGTGAAGCCTCCAGTGTTCAGGACACTAGGTTCTAGTCTGACCGTGTTAAGGAGATCTGGCTGAAGAAAAGGCACAGAAGGACCAAGAACATCAGGACAGAAGCAAGGATTCGGCCACAACTGCTTCCCAGCCAAGCCTACCATTCTCTTTTACTGCACAGGCTTAATGACATTTGGTCCCTTATGTGTTTCTCTCAGGAAGTACAATATTAGTTTTAACCTCTAACCTGGTTTAGGGCATGTCTATACTCATGCACAGAAAGACACTCAAGCACCCATGCTGACCATTGTCATAGAGGAAAATATCTTCATGGAATGGGATTCCCCCTGTTGACTCCTCCTAGACTTTTCATCTAGGTACAGAACTGAGACTTTTTTGCACGTGTCAACACACGTGTCAGGAGAAATGGCTCAAAACGTTTCATCATCAAAAGTCCAGGCTGTGTGATGAAGGATGAAAGTTATGCACCTGGCGCTCACTGCACAATTTCCCGGCAGCTCCGCCGGTATGAGAGGGTCTGATCCAGGCAGCTTGGCTGGTCTCCTGGTGCCTCTCAGCAGTCCTCACTGCTTACATAGGTTTGAGAAGGGAAGGGTAGAGGGAATCAGTTCACTTTCTGGAGGTTCCTGAAGCCACTGAGTTGTTCAATTCCTGAGCTCAGTGATCTTCCCGGTAGATAGAAAATTCCACAGTCTTTGTACCACCCTGCCTATTTATGATGTTCTCTGCAGGATCCAAGTATTTCCTCCCCGAAGATCATCATGTTTCTCAATGAGGCTTCCAAGGGGAATGTCATTTCAGAAGAAATTTATAGTGAAACCTGGTGGAGCCAATGGCAGCTATTTGGATCTTTTGCCCTGTTTACTGGATGTTTACTGAATGCTTTGCTAGGGCAGCATAATGCTGCATTCCCTAGGGAGTAATATCTCCTTGTGGAGCATCCTGTGGCCCTTTGCAACCCTCACTCTGGGGCTGGATGAAACCTTCTGGATTGAAAATACACAGCACATGGCAAGTGGACAGCATCTCTGGCCCCACCTTCCAGTCTTGGTGCCTTAACCTGGTGGATGCTCCACAATATGATGTCAGCATGGTTGGCTTGACCACTTGAAATTCGAGGGGGCACTGAGGTGGGCTCTTAGTTCCTTGATCACAGTCACTATGCCAGACCCTAGATCCTCAGGCTGAGACCTCATGTCTGAACACCTCTTCTCTGTCCTAGGAGCTCCACACCCCCTTTCAACCCACTGGTCACAGGCATTATACTCTCTGCTTTGTTTAATCTTGTTGGATTCCACATAAGTAGATCCCAGCAGGATTTCATCTGAAGGAGATATGGTATGCTCAGAATTTAATCAAGCCAGTGCATAGGTGTATCACATGGTACCCACAAATATACACCATTATGTTTTCTCCTTTGAAACAAACATTAACAAACCACAGAGAAAATGTGCAAAGCACAGCTGGACCAACCCACTCCTTGCCTTCATGTTGGGCTCAGCTTCTATTCTGTACCTCAGAGTCTCTTTGTTGGCAAGTACAGACTTTGTCCTTTGAGCTTGCAGTGACAATATTAAAATATGTCCTGTGTGCATGCAGAGGCCAGAGGTCAACCTCAGGTGTAGTTCTTTGGAAGCTGCACACCTTGTGTTTTGTGTTGTAGTTTTTTGTTTGTTGTTCTCATCTTTTGTATTTCAAATTATTATTGAGCTTTCGTCCATTTCATACAGCATTAGGCATGTCTCCTGGAGTTTCTATATTGATTTAGCTGAGCTGGGAAGACCCACCACTGGGGTCCATACTGAATAAAAAGGACAGAGCATGCTAATCATCAGCACAGGTCTCCCTCTGCTTCCTGACTGTGGATACAGTGGGACCAGCTGCCTCACACTACTGCCGCCCTGTGTCCACCATGAAAACTGCACCTTCAAAGCACAAATTCAAATAAGCCTTTCTTTCCTTAAGCTGCTTTTTGTCACAGCAATGAGAAAACTAATACAGCATACAACCAACAGAAGCCTAAGTCCACATTAGAAAAAGACACACTGTACTTCTGCTCTCCAGCCTCTCCTCACCACTGCTCTTCTTGTTGGGGAGGCGAATCTCTACATGAAGGTCTTGACCTATTAGAAGGTATCTGCTTCTGGAAATTTGCTATTGCTCATGCTGGGGGAGAACACAGCTCCACATGGAGGTGTGTGTGTGTGTGTGTGTGTGTGTGTGTGTGTGTGTGTGTGTGTAGAGAGTCTCTTCTGGGGGCAGCAGATGAACACACAAGGCACAGAGACATGTCTACTCACTTTCTGAGAACAGGAGCAGCTGATGTATTGGGCATGTGTCGTCTGGCAGCATGAGTGTGAAGATTCTAAGGGCAGGGTCACTGGTGCTTCCTTTTCTGGGAAAAGCAGATGAGGGTGGAGGGATTTGGGGGGTAGGGGATGCAGATGGCCAGGGTTCACAGGCTTTGCTGAAGTGGTTTATCCATGCCCGAACCCCTGGTCAGCCTGCTCTACAAAATGAGATATAGTACCTTATGTTCCTTTTGCTAGATCTATCTTCTACAGTGATTTATAGATGTTGCAGGGTCATGCCCAAGGACAGAAAGCACAGCTAAGATGGACCTGAGCAGGTCTCAGTTCAGATGTTTTGTGAGAATCAGTCTCCTTGGAAACAAATTCTTTTAATCAATGTGGGTCTCCTGCATGGGGAAACTGTGAGGAGTTTGTGCATGAGATTTTCTAGTTGCTGCAGACATGGTCTGCAATTCATAGGTCCTTCTGAGAATCACCTCCAGCAGCTACTCAAGGATGCTCCTTGTGTAGTGTCTGTGTCTTGTGATCATAGTGTAGAGCAGCATTCTAACATTTCATACTCCTTTCTTGAATGTAGAAAAAGGTCAGGAGATTGTATAAGTGCCATAAACTCTTCTTAGTGTAGCCCTGGCTGTGCACTTGGTCACCAAACTCCAGTGGATACCTTTGCATTCTCTTTGACATCTGATAATATGTTTTCTGTCTTCAGGTTTTGATGGTCAATGTGAAGGTTATGGCTGGATTTGATGACTTTATGGTTTTCCTCAATCTATGTATCAGGTTTATCCTTCCATGTACTCTGTGATGAAATAAATATACTCAGATGATCTTACATGGAACAAATTAATGATTTAGGGATAGTGTAAATTATCCAGCATAGTCATTCCCTATAAAACTGTCATAATTTTTTCTGTTTTCCAAGGTTTTTATGGCCACTGAAGTCCATGTGAGGCACGGAAAAGGCAGTCAGATACAGGCAAACAATCCCTGCACAACAGTAAACAGAACTAGATACTAACTCCTGAGGCTGTTCTTAGGAAGGAAACTGGCCATTAGGTACTGAAGCTCTGACCTTGAAAATCTCCTTACCCTTTATGGAAAACTGCAGACTTCTAAGTGGTCAGATAAGCTAGCTGCCTATGTATGAATCCAGCAGATCACAACTAAGAGTGTCCTTATCATAGGACAAAACTTCAGCCCAGTGCACATGATTATATACATGGTCTTCCTTCTTCCCTCATAGTGGACCCTTGGGAGATCAGAGCATTAATGAGCCCATAACAGCTGGCCATAACAGCTGTCTCAGCTTTCAGCCTTAAGGACGTTTTCCTTCTAATAATAAACATGTAGCTTTTGTCTCAGTGGATCTAAGAGACCAATATTTACTTGTATAGATATCAAAGCTAGAATGGTTCATTGGCCTTTACAGGTAGATTCTGTTTTTGAGTATCTCACATAACTCTGGACTTTTGAATATTGACTGCGCATGTGCAGTTTGAATGTTTTGAGCTGCAACATACCAGCTTTGCACTTGTACAACCTCTTCTGTGAGGTTATCTATCTGGGATTTCTTGCTTCAGGTACCAAGATATGAAGATATGGAGCAACATTTACTGCCTTATGTAGGTGGGTTGATTTACTACCCGCTGGGGTGATTTTCTGCTGGCTCTACGTCCATGGTAGGAAAAAGTGCAGGTGATACAGGGGAGAAACTGGAGAAGAGGAAATAAAGATAGATTGTATCCAAACATTATTTGTGATGTATGAACATTGCATAAAGCTGGAGAGATGGCCTAGCTTTTAAGAGCGCTGATCGCTCTTACAGAGGACCCGAGTTCGATCCCCAGCACCCACATGGCGGCCGAGAACCGTCTGAAACTCCAATTCCAGGAGAACTCCAGTTCTAGGGGAATCCGACACCCTCTTCTGACCTCTGCGGCATTGCACGACACGGGTGCACAAACTGACATGCAGACGGTACATTGATACACATACAGAAATAAATATAATAAAAAAATTAAAAAAAAAAGATTTCTAAAAGAGATGGTGTTGAGACAGTGTTGATTGCACACATGAGGTGGAGCTCATACCAGAGACAACATTCATGGACTCTCTTTCTGATCTATTATCTAAGTGCTGGTGAATGGCAACATCTAGATTTTCTGTAACTTCATTTGCTCTCCTTTCTAGAGAGACTTTCAGTTGTTAAGAGGGTCATACAAAATCAGAAATCGCAGCCAAGATGGCGGGTCCTAAACAGTTCTCAGTTCAGATATTTTTAAAACATTTCTCACATGGCCAATGCATGAGTGTTCCTCAATTTGTTTCTCAATGTGGGTCTTCTCTCTGGAATACTTGTGAGAATTTGGTGCATGAGATTTTCTAGCTGTCCAGAGACATAACCCGAAATTCATAGGTCCCTTTGAGATTCATCTCCAGTAGCTACTCAAGAGTGCTCACTATGTATTGGCTATGTCCAGAGATCACAATGTAGAGCAGGGTTCCTTGACTGAACACATCTTTCTCCTCACGGTAGACTGACTTAGGAACATTGGACAAGTAAGTGTCACAGACTCCCGTGTAATGTAACACTGGGTTTACACATGGTTCCCAGACTCAAGTGGATGGCCATTGTGTTCCCTTCAGCATCTAATACATTTTCTGTCTTCAGGTTTTGATGGTCAATGTGAAGGTTATGCAGTATTTTTTTGCCTCCATGATTTACCATAATACTTTCTGTGTATAAAGTTCCTCCTTTTATGTACTCTGTTATGAAGTCAAAATACTCAGATGTTCTTATTACATGGAACAAACCATTGATGTATGGCTAGTGTAAGGTTTCCTGGAGAGCCATTTCTTATAAAATCCATTGGAAGTTTTCTCTCTTGTAAGATTTTCATGACGAGTGGAGTCCATATGAGACATTGAGAACCCATTTTGATGCAGCCAAAATAACCCTGGCCAACAGTAAGCATGACCAGGTACTGAATCTTGAGGCTCTTCTTTCAAGAGAGTCTGGCTATGAGGTATATGGAGTTCTCACTTTGATAATCTGCTTATCCTTTGTGGAAAACCACCAAAGTCAAAACTGTCCAACAAGCTAGCTACCCATGTATGAATCCCACAGATCACCACTAAGAGTGTCCTTGTCTGTAGGCTACAACTCCAGCCCAGTGTGCAGCCTTATATACATGGCCTCTGTTCTTCCCTTGAATCACTCCTTGGCATGTCAGAGCAAGCAATGGATCCATCAGAGCTGCTTCACCTTTTGGCCTCAAGGACCTTCCCTAGTCCCATGTATCTTTTGCTTCAGTAGATCGAAAAGACCGATATTTATTTGTGTAGAGATGTAGATGGAGAGCAGGATTCCATGACTGAACACATCTTCTTTCTCCTCACACTATGATGCATCATTGGCTGTTAGAGGTTGATACTGATTTTGAATATCTCAGATCATCTCAGGCTTTGAATGATGTCTTGGCATGTGTATTTTGAACAATGATTTGTGACATGCCAGGTTTGCACTGGATCAGTGTCTTATGTAAGTTGATCTCTCTGTGATTTCTTGGCTTTAGTTATTCAGATCTGAATATCTAGTCGAGTACTCAATGTATGATATCCATTCCGTGGGGTTGTTTTAATAGCGACCAAGGCCATTTAGTGCAGGTTGTATGTGCATGGTAGGGAATAATGCACAGAGTATAGGAGGGAATTGTGCCCCAGCTCCAGGCTGCAGGGAATGCCAAGTATCTCATACCTGACACCTAATGCAGCAGCCTTTTCAGATTTAGACAGAGAATTTCATGCCTAGTGTTGATTAGGGATCAAGAGAGTAGGTATGTCCAGGAGAGTCCCATCTGGCAATAGCATTGTGGCCTTGGTTGTGTTGTCTAACCTTATAGAATGCAAAGGCTCCAAAAGGAACTTTATTATTTTGAAGATTTATTCCTAAAAAAATAAAGAGCATTTGATTGATCAAAATTTCTTCTTCGGGGCGGGGGGCTGTGAAGACTGCAAGAGCTGATGGATGGGAAGGAACAGTATGAAACATTGTCTCCTGGACATGATATGGCTGTTCCATTTTAAAACGCACAGCAGCTGTGGCTACCTATACAA
>VZQC01005145.1:1206542-1233896 GCA_009823505.1 Rhizomys pruinosus | reverse complement strand
ATGGGTGGCAGTTCATAAAAGCTGGAAACCTGGAGCATACTACACAACTTTCAGAAAGCTCTACAAGCTGGAGAATG
This sequence comes from Rhizomys pruinosus, assembly GCA_009823505.1. Lineage (NCBI taxonomy): Eukaryota > Metazoa > Chordata > Mammalia > Rodentia > Spalacidae > Rhizomys > Rhizomys pruinosus. The sequence continues at coordinate 1,233,819 of VZQC01005145.1, read as the reverse complement.
TCTTTTCCAGGTAGCTCTGATGGTCTGAGCCTCTTCCAGACAGCTTGGTTGATTTTTGCCTCTTCTAGGCAGCTCAGCTAATCTCTGTCTCTTCCAGAAATCTTGGTGACCTAAGAACTTGTTTATAAGACCTTAGGTCTTGGGGCTGGAGAGATGGCTCAGCAGTTACACAGACTGCTCTTGCAGAGGACCCGGGTTTGATTCCCAGCACCCACATGGTGGCTAAGAACCGTCTTTAGTGCCGGGCATGGTAGTGCACATCTTTAATCCTAGCACTCAGGAGGCAGAGGCAGTAGGATCTCTGTGAGTTCAAGGCCACTCTGGTCTACAGAGTGAGTTCTAGGCCAGCTGGGGCTATAGGAAGACCCTGTCTCAAGAAAGAAAAAAAAATAGACCTTAGGCCTTATTTATACTTCAGGAGGGATTTGCCTAGTGAACCTGGTCAGTTTCAGGAACTTCCTGAAGCTATGGAGTTATTTACTTCCCGCGTTTAATGAGCATCCATGAAGAATGGGATGTTTCACCTTATCTCAAAACCTCCTGTTATTTTACCTCCCTTTAGACATCCTGTTATTTACTTCTCTTTAGACTTTGCTTCCCTCCAAGATGTAAGGTTTTTGACTCAGAGAAAATTGGGCTAGGCATATAGTTTAGTTGGTAGAGTGTTTGCCTAGCATACAGGAAACACTGAGTTCCATAGCTAGCACAGCAGAGAGTAGCGTGGGGTCACATGCTTTTTAATTGCAGCATTCAGGAGGTGAAGGTGGGAGGATCAGAGGTTTAAGGTTACCCTTGAATACATAAAGAGTTGGAGAATGAGTCCCTGGCTTAAAAGCAAATTAGATGGATGTGGTGGTATACTCTTGTAATTCCAGCACTCTGTAGAAGTTGAAGCTGGATAACCACTGAAAGTTATAAGTCAGTCTGACCTATATGGCGAGTTTCAGGACAGCCTGGGCTGCGTTATGAGACCATGTCTCAAATTAAATAAAATAATTAATTAAATAAAAACTATATAAGACAAAAAAGAATAAATTAATTAAGGAAATTAAAATTAACAAAGGACAAACAATTATCCTGAGACAGAGAAGGAAAATTAACATCCTCTCCACCAAAATGAACAGAGGAGAGTCAATTGCCAACCTAGAGTGATAGCTACAGAAACCCAGTGGTTTTATTTTTTAAGATCATTCTAACAGAGACTTATTCTTACCTGCAAAAACAAGTTTTAGCTCCCTGCCCCCTGCCCCCTTTGTTTATTCCTAGCAGTATCTGACCTTGTTCTGGCCTTGGCTATGAAATGTAAAAGGTATTATGCTAATCAAGCTAACCTTGGTTTTCTCAGCTCCTGTCTGCAAAACAACTTCAAGGACTTCCCGAAGCTGGGGTGCTATGGCTTGCTTTGTGGTTTTAGCATACAAAAGGCTTTGCCTCTCCCCTCTGTGACAGTGGGATTCTCAGAGACCTGACGCTGTCTGCCAGTTTGATTAAATCAGCTTTTTAAATTTTTAAATTGCGTCTGGTGGTTTTCTTTTGGTGTTCTCAAGCTCTGTAACACAAGTGCTATCTGTAACACAAGTGCTAGGCAAAAAAATGTGTAAATTATTGTTTTTTAAATTGAGGCCTCTTTATGCTACTGAGCTGTCTGTCCTCAAACACATGATCATCTGACATCAACATCATCCTAAGTATCCCATTGTATTTAAAACATACTTCAATAAAGTTATGCTGAATTATAAATTTCAAATGGAGAAAAATCTATTTAAAATTTTTTAATGTTCTTTTGAGATAGCTGTGTAGTTCAGGTTGGCTGTGAACTCACTATCCTCCTGCCTCAGCTTCCCAAATGCTGAGAGTACATGTGTTGCAGAGTTCAAGACCATTGGGAGACAATATGAGACATAGTCTGAATTTTAATCAGCCAAGGTTTAATTGAGCATTGGGAATACAGTCTCAGTTCTGAATTGAAACTGCAGCACTGTTTGGGAAGCCAGCCTCACTTTTCAGTCTGAGGCTGCTGTCCAGGGTTGAGGCTGAGAAGGGAATTTAAAGGGAAAGACCATAAGGCAAAGCTGCCCTGCACTTCTGGCCCACTTAGAAAATGTCAGGGTGCCTTTAAAAAGATAAGCAAGTTATGGAGGTCAAAAATAGCAGTTAATCTTGTCTGTGTTTTATCAAAGGTTGAACAAGTAGATGGTTAGGAGACGCTTATTTTAAGGAAGGTGGGGGTGTTGGGGCTGTCTGGAAATCTGGGGGGGGGGGCTTGAGCTTAAGAATGAGGTTTAAGTGTACAAAGTGGAGTAACTTCAGCCATCATACATGTGTATATCATTGTGCCCAACTAATAATAATCTTAAAATATTCTTTATTTAAAAAATCTCAGAGTAGTCTGGTGTGGAGGTGCATGCCTTTAATCCTAGCACTTGGGAGGCAGAGGTAGGTGGATCTCTGTGAGTTCAAGGCAAGCCTGGTCTACAGAGTGAGTTCCAGGACAGTTGGGGCTACAGGGAGACCCTGTCTCAAAAAGACAAAAAAAAAAAAAATCCCAGAGTAAAAGAAAATCGTATCAACTCTTTGTTATTTGATGTTTCTAGATGGGATTTTATTCCTCTCCTTTTATTTTTATTATTTTTTTAATTAATTTTATTTATTTCTGTATGTGTATGAATGTACTGTCTGCATGCAAGTTTGTGCACCCGTGTCGTGCAATGCCGCGGAGGTCAGAAGAGGGTGTTGGATTCCCCTGGAACTCCTAACTCCAGCCCCTCCTCTCCTTTTAAATAGATGCCAGAGTTGTAAAAGATATCTCAGATAGATGTTATGTGTTAATGGAAATGTAGTAGAGGACTATACTTTCTAAATTATGACATTCATCTATCAATTATGCAGAAGTTCTGACACATTTGTCTTTACGGACTTCTTCTCTGAAGTCTTGAGGGGCTAAGAAGTTGAAGACCGAGGTCTAGACTGACTTTTCTGTCTTTTGTTATCTAGCAGCCACAGGTGATTTTTATGGATCCCTACTTGAATATAGAAACCAGATGTTTTTAAAACACCACCTTTTTGTGGATGATGGTTCTTGCTTGGACAATACATATCTTCCATTAATAAGGTTGTTTTGCATGGATTTCATACATGAACCACAGTTCAGCTGGCATTTGGGCACAGGTACATTTCCAAACTGCCATCACCCCAACTTTCCTGTTGGAGAGTGATGAGCATTTTCCTTAGCTAGTTGTGTTGCCTGCTGTGTCTGAGAAACATGGAAAAGGGACTTCCCTCAGAAATGGGCCTTCTATGTTATGAGGAGGCTGGATTAGTGACTTACAATCAATCTTCTTATTTCTCCAGTCTGGTAGGAGGCTGTCTTTCAGACTGATGCTGCCCAAGAAGATGATCCCCTGGCTGTCTTTTTGTGCTGTACTCTGGCATTCACTAAACAATGGTCTGTCCTGTCCTTACTCCTTTTCCTTTGGCCTTCTCTTTCTCTTGTGAGTGCAGGTATCTCCTAAAAGGCCACGAAATGCTCTCTCCCACACGTCACCCTAGGTCACCGTTCTGATTCTCCCTGATGAACATAAAGTGTGAGAAATTGCATTTATTGTAGCAAGAAGCACTCTGCAAAGAAGTGATGCTAATGCAAAGTGATAAGCCCTGACCTTCTCCAACCAGTTTAGCCTGAAGCTAGTCTAGCTGCCAGTGAAGTGGGAAGGACTCTTCTAAGTTGCTCTGAATTATGACCAGAGTAGTCAATTAAGATGGTTCTTTTATGGGAATTAACCTGAGACTGACCTGATGAGAAGATTCACATGATACTCAGGATGCAGAGGAAGTAATTTTTTATTACACACGGACCTCAAACTGGGCTAACTTATTCCAGAGAAACCAAGATGCTGACCAGAAATGCATACAGGTTTTTATAGGACATTTCACATCCTCCTTTGCCAGTATCATATTGGTGGACTTGAGACTTCCAGCACATAAGTGTATGTGTCCCTTAGGTTATTATAGGAAATTAAGCAGTCAGCACTTTACAAAGAAGCAGATATTTTGGGCAAGTGTGGGGTTGTGACACTTCCAGTAATGTGCTGATATCAGTACAATCTTAACTATTTTTACGATCCAGCTGGGGGGGCTTGTATGTTCAATCAAGTTGATCAAATAGTTGTCCAGATTATATTGCTGTAGTTTCACCATTCACCCCAATCACAGCCCTTACATTCTACTGCACCCCCTCTTCTGCAGATTGTTCCCTAGGCTTAGACAAGGGGCACAGGTAGATGAGTGGCAAAACAGTCTACTTTCTCTGGAGCTGTCATTTTGGACCCTGGTCAATTCTGGCTGTTTCCTTTCATGGGCTGACAGTTTGTCCAGGAATAACCTTTCAATCCTACTAATGAAGCACAAGCAATTAGATATATAGGTATTTAAACAGTACTAATTGTTATGGTAGGTTACTTTGGTATAGACACAGATGTTTGGATGGTATGTTAATCCATGAATTAATTTTTTTCTGTAAATATGACAGGGTCTTACTTGGCTTATTAACATCTCCTAACCACTAAGGATTACTGTGGCATCAGCTTTGGGTTATTCCTCAAAGGAGAAAGCTAATAGCCAATTAGATTTGGATAATGCAAGGCATATGGCTGCCACTGGTGCAGTCAGGTTTTCCAGGCAGGTGAGGTGAGCTGGTGATGGGTCTTGCTTTATTAATGAACCTATTTTTGCTTTATTGGTCTAGTGCCGTGGTAAACACTCTCTGGTATTCCAGGCACCAACTGTAGAGACGACAGGTGTGGTCTCAATACATCTTTCCCAAAGCTTACATCAGGTCCTTCAACAGCAAGGGCCTTACTGCCCTCTCTCTCTTGCAGGCTACCCAGTTTTACAGCCGAGAAGGCCTTTATCTTTTGGGGGGGGGGGCTGGATCCCCTGGCCAACATCTCCTGGTAGGAATAATCAATTCTGATATCAAAGTCTCTGTTTTGATATATTTTGCTTAAAGTGCTTAGCTTAGTAAGGACTTTAGTTTTATATTTGGTTCTGAAATAGAGAATAATCCTTTTCACAGGTTCTATGATCTATTTTAGTCAAAAAAAAAAGAAGCATACCATTTATAAGAGATTACCTCTTAACGTTGGCTCCTAATTTTTACAGTTAGAGAAGACCTCATCATCATATCCATATCCCTCTCATCTCTATGAAGAGGGAGTAAGGAAGGTCTCTCGTATTAAAATCTTGCAGCACCTACAAGGTAAGTTTTATTAGGACACATTATAATAGTTGTTACAATTAGGAACCACAGAGATGTTTGACGTCTATAGCAGTCTGAGGCTCTTTTTCCTTTCTCTTTCATAAGTTCATACATGGCAATCCTTTCTGCTTGGCAACTTCCTGGCACATCCTAATCACAAGCTAAGCTGTCTTTCTTTCTCAATGTTAAGTTGGTGACATTTTGATCTGTTTGAACATACAAATCTTTCCCCAAGATAGTTACTTTTAATATTTGAATTGCAAATTTTTGACAAAAAAGGTTTGCCACATATATGTATTCTGTAGCCCCCCTTTTATTTATTTTTTTTCGTTTTTTGACACTCCATGATCATAAAAATGGCATTCTGTAGTACATTCGTACTAATAGGGAGGAATCTCAAGGCACAGATGTTGTCATTCAAACTTCATTCCATAGCTGTTTGGTGAGCTGATTATGTCATTAAACCTTGGCAGCAAACCCTAATTTTTGTTATTAAAATCGTGCCCACAGGTGATAAAGAGAATGCTACAAGATACTGCACAACAGAAAAAACTATAGAGTGAATATCTCATGTCGCAATCAAAGTCTTGGTTATAATAGTCGATTCTAACAAAATGTGGACAGCACATGTTATATTACCAAATTAACTCACCTGTGCATTGTACCATCTGTTTATCAGAACCTATGATAACCAATGTTGTTTTTAATGATACATATAATGTTACGTCTTACTTGAATATAGCACAATTACGTTTATCACATGTGTTAAATATATCAAGTATTTTATCTAAGTCCTACAAACACCATGTAAATGAAAGACAGGTCTTGGCAAATTGGATAACTCTGTTGAACTCGTAACGTCATTAAATAACAGTTGATCGGACTATACACTATCTCCCTCCCCCTCCTACTCTTCTCTCTGATTTCACCATGTTCAAAGTGTGCAGTTTTCTGAACTGCATGCTCTTTCTGTTTTTTCTTTAATATGCATCCTCTCTTCACAAGAAATATTTATCATGTACTGAGGTTAGCTGGCACAGCATTCTTCAATACTGAGGGCATACACATTGCTCATTTCTGTTTTGTTTCCTTGGATTTTTACTTCATTAATATAATATCTTCCAGCTCCATCCGTTTACCTGCAAAAGTTCATGACGTTGTCTTCCTTTACCGCTACACAGAACTCCTGATTGTGGTGTTGTGCCAGTCCTTAGCTGTTTTTAACAAAGACAAACTTGCAAGAGGCGCTTTCCCCAGGTGCTTAGACACACACTGTGCTATCTTATTTGGTGTTTGCTTGTTCTTATCAGGCCTGCAGCAGCTGAAGCTCAGAGTGACCTTTTATGACTTGATAAAGTATATAATACTTCCCAAAGTCTTAATGTTACTTCTACACATATCAGCAAGTATACTTACTATTAAGACTTCATAAAGTTCTTGTCAAACACATTTGTTATGCTTTCTCATCTAGCACACACAATAAAAAGTTATGCTGAGGTCACAGTTCATTAGTTCCACATTAGATTAATTTTCCTCAGTATCGAATTAACAAGGAACATATTGCTTGCAGGCAGATGTTATATAGAACAAGAAGGTAGGGCTGGAGAGATATGGAGAGATAGCCTAGCAGCAGTTAAGAGCACCAAGTGCTTCTTTGCAGAAACAGGACCTCTAGCTGTAGATCTCCTCAGAGCCCACAGCTATGCGGCTAAACATCTGTAACTCCAAATCCAAGATACTATGCAGAGTTCCACGGGATCCAAGACCCTCTTAGGCTGACCTCCGCTAGCATTGCAAGACAATAGGGGCATTATCAGACCGTGGCATGCAATCAGTATTCAGATGGTCAGTTACACATACAAAAAAAAAAAAAAAAAAAAAAGAACAAGCAGAACTGGCTTTGTATCAGTAGGAGAATTACCCAACTGAACCTGTTAGTTAATCTCCTGGATTAACTAGCCACAAACACCAGAAGCCTCAGTCACCCTCCTGCCACCATATCTCTGCCCAACTTTTTAAATGCTGGACCTGTTGATGCAAAGGAGGGAGGAGATGTATGTAGCCAAGAACTGAACATAAAAGTCTACAGTTCTTCCATTCACTTCAAATCTTTTCAGCTTCCTGGGAAGCAAATGAAACTGGCTTTTCTTTGGTCCTGCTTAATCAACAGTACTCAAACAAAAGCTTCCTGCTCTTGATCTTTTGCTAAGACAAGGATTTCCCTAGCCAATGGGAGGATACTCTTTTCTTTTTTATATATACATATAATGCTTTTATTGCTGTTTTGTGTATTTCAGACATCATTTTTCAGTTCAATTTAGGCATATTCCCCTTTCCCTTCTCCCAACCCCACCCCAGATCATGCATTCTGCCATAACTATCCTGCATCTTTCTCTAAGTCTTTTTTTATGTTACTCTAAAATATGGATACATACTTTCTACTCATATACAGTAATTACAGAATCTGAAAATAAGAGGTGGGTCTATTCTAGAGCCCACTGAGAGATTTACATTATAACAACATAGTTGCTTTCAGATAAACAGAAATGTAACAATAATGTTTTTCAGCTTGCCTTTCAATGACTGGGAATTTGGTGTTAGCATCCACAAATGAGGGAAACCATTCGCAGCTTGTTTTTTCTGGGACTGTGATATTTCACTTAGCATAATGGCTTCGAGTTCTATCATTTTACCTGCAAAGTTCATGATGTCATCTTTCTTAACTGCTGAGTAGTACTCCATTGTGTAGAGGTACCACATTTTTGTCATCCAGTCATCTGTTGAGGGGCATTTGAGTTGGTTTCAGCTCTTCACTATTGTGAAGAGAGCTGCAATAAAAATGAATGTGCATGTATATCTGCAGTAGGATCAGTCTTACGGGTATATACCCAGGAGTGGTATGACTGGGTCAGGTGGTAGGCTCATTTTGAGTCTTTTAAGAGTTCTCCACACTGCTTTCCATAATGGTTGTACAAGTTTACATTTCCACCAGCAGTGGATGAGAGGACATTCTTTACTCTGGAAATAAATCAATTTATAAAAAAACCTGGAAATAATAAGGAAAAAAAATCGAGTAGCGTCTCTGTCATGGGCTATATATGCTTTTACCCCTTGTGCTAGATTGAACCCAGGGTTTGTGTGAACAGAAAGCTTGTGTATGCTAAGCACATGCTCTACCACTTAGCTATATCCCTACATCCTCATCTTCTAGGTATGTCTTTTATTTGCTTATTTGGGTTGTTTTGTTTTCTTAAGGTGGTATCTTGTTAAATAGCCTATCTGGTCTTGAACTTATGATCCTATTGCCTCATCCTCCTAAATGCTGAAGTGATAGTTGTATGTCACCACACCAGCTATGTATCCTTCTGTAGATAAATGAAGCCCCTCTCTGATACCCGATGGAAAGAAGAGCAATGGCCATTCTTAAAATCAAAATCTTCAATTATATTAGATGATCTCAACTTGTACCTAAAGTTAAACAATAACTCTATATCTGTTAGTTTATTCAATTTTCCTGGACATTGTTGTTTTAGTCATGTTATTTTTTTTATTGATATTCTAGGCTAGCATATAAAGCAATAGATTTCATTATGGCATTAACATGCCTATGAGTCATTCATTATGGCATTAACATGCCTATGAGTCATTCATTCCCCTGACCCCACCATGCTCCATGCTCCATGCTCCCTCTGGCTGGTTCCCTGCCTACTCTAGAGTTTCTACTACTGCTTTTATGCCACAAGTATTCCATTACTAGTTCTTTTTTAAAGACTTAGGAAAAGATTTATTTTTAATTCAGTGTATGTGGACGTATCTGCATGTGAATATGTGCCTGTGAAGCTAGAGACATCAGATATCCAGAAACTGAAGTTATGGGCAACTTCGTCAGCCATCTGATGTGAGTGCTGAGAACTGAACTCAGATCCTCTGAAAGAGCAGCAGGGGTTCTAAGCTGTTGAGCTATCTCTCCAGCCCCTTGCTTCCCCCTATCCCTTAAGAGCTCTTCCTCCCGTGTTATGAATGATCCTTTTTCTAATTTCATGTCTTAAATACACATATATAAACACATACACTTACAATTTTAAACCTAATTTTTGCAAATGAGAAAACCATGTGCAGTATTTATCTTACTGAGTCAAGTTTATTTTATTTAACACATGATTTCCAGTTCAATTTGCATTAAGACAAAATAAGAAATAAAATGATTATAAACAGGAAAGGAAAAAGTCAAATCATCCTAATTTGCAAAAGACATAATACTATACTTAAAAGACTTCAAAGACTTCACTCCAAACCTCTTAAACCTGATGAAAAAAATTTAGCAAAGTATCAGGATACAAAATTAACACATGAAAATCAACAGGTTTTTTTGAATATACTAATAGTAAAACCTTCAAGAAAGAAATTAGGAAAAAGATCCATTTCATAACAGAAAAATGAACAAAGAAACCAGCTCCCATAATTCAGAATAAACCTAATCAAGGGTGTGAAAGATTTGTACACTGAAAACTTTAAGACATCTAAAAAAGAAATTGAAGACACTAAAAGTTAAAGATATCTCTCATGCTTATGGCTTGACAAGTTAATGTTGTGCAAATGAGCATAATACCCAAAGTAAAATCTATAGAGTCAAAGCAATCCTCATCAAGACCCCAATAGTGCTCTTCACACAGCTAGGAAAAAAAGTCCAGAATTTTGCAGAGAAGCAGAAAAACATCCTCCAAAGCCAAAGCTATCCTTAGCAACAAGATTGATATTAGTAGTATGCCAGTGCCTAATTTCAAATTATAGAGCCAGAGTAACAAGCAGCATGGTCCAAGCACAAACCAGAGAGGTAGAATAAATTAATATGACAGAGGATCCAAAACAAACCCACACAGCTACAGCCAAATGCGTCAGACACAAACATGGCAGAGAAAAGACTGGGAAAACTGGATATCCACCCACAGGTGCACAAAATCAACTCCAACTTAAATGTCAAAAATCTATATTCTTTCACCAATAAATGGGCCTTTGATGAGAACTGATTAGACAGTTCTGAAGAAAAGAAATGGAAATGTCTTGTAAATACTTGAAAATGTGTTCACCATTCCTAGCCATCAGGAACTACAAATTAAAACTGCTTTGAGATTCCATCTCACCCCAGTTCGAATGCCTACCATGAAGAAACAAATGACTATAATTGCTTGTATTGATGTGGGGAAAGAGGACTCTTTATTCATTGCTGGTGGGAATATAATCTCCTGCAACCATTATATACATTATTGTGGAGGTTTCTCAAAAAGCTAATAATAGAACTACCATATGACTCAGCTCCGTCACTCTCAAGTATATGCCCAAAGGACTTGAAGTCAATGCACCACAGAGATATTTGCACATCCACGTTTACTGCTGCCAGGAAATGGAACCAGACTGGATATCTATCAATAGAAGAATGAATAAAATTGTGGCATATATCAATAATGGAATTTTATGTAGTCATAAAGAAAAATGAAATCATGACATTTGTGGGAAGATGAATGCAATCAGAAATCATTATGTTAAGTGAAGTCAGCTAGACTCAGAAAAACAAATCCTGCATTTTTTCTCTTATATGTGGAACCTACATTTAAAAGTCTCCCTTTCTGCTGGGTGTGGTGGCTCACGCCTTTAATCCCAGCACTCCGGAGGCAGGCGGATCTTTGTGAGTTCAAGGCCAGCCTGGTCTACATAGTGAGTTCCAGGACAGCTGGAGCTACAGGAAGACCCTGTCTCAAAAAGACCAAAAAAAAAAAAAAGTCTCTCTCTCTCTCTGTAGTTCATAAAACTAGAAACTAGAGGGGCTGGATAGATGGCTCAGTGATTAAGAGCACCGACTGCTCTTGCTGAGGATCCGGATTCAATTCCCAGCACTCACATGGCGGCCAAGAACTGTCTTTTACTCCAGTTCCACGGGAATCCAACGCCCTCTTCTGACCTCCGAGGCATTGCACGACACAGGTGCACCAACCTACATGCAGACAGTACACTCATACACATAAAAACAAACAAAAAAACACCCTAGAAACTAGAAATAGAATCAGAATAGGAGAAGAGATCCTAAAGGAGCGGGGAATTGAGAGGGTAACAGGATACATGTGATAGGGAATCAGAAGGTAACAGGATACACGTGATAGGGAATCAGAAAGTAACTGGATACACGTGACAGGGAATCAGAAGGTAACAGGATACATGTGATAGGGAATCAGAAGGTAACTGGATACACATGATAGGGAATCAGAAGGTAACAGGATACACGTGATAGGGAATCTGAAGGTAACAGGATACACGTGATAGGGAATCAGAAGGTAACAGGATACACGTGATAGGGAATCTGAAGGTAACAGGATACACGTGATAGGGAATCAGAAGGTGACAGGATACACGTGATAGGGAATCAATGTAACAGGATACACGTGATAGGGAATGAGAAGGTGACAGGATACACGTGATAGGGAATCAGAAGGTGACAGGATACACGTGATAGGGAATGAGAAGGTGACAGGATACACGTGATAGGGAATCAGAAGGTGACAGGATACATGTGATAGGGAATCAGAAGGGGAGACCGTCTGGGGGAGGGAGGGAACATCAGAATAGGGCGGGGGCCACCTAGCAGGGCAGAAGGGGAAAAGAGTAAACGAGACTAAAGTATAATGATACATACACTGAAGAAATCCACAACGAACCCATTACTTTGTATGCTGCCTCTCAAAAGAGCTATTGCCTACAAAAGAAAAAGAAGGAAAAAGAGAATGTACATTTTCTCTTTTCTATTTCCCCATTCCTTTCTCTTTTTACTTCCTTTCCTTTTGTAGGCAATAGGGGAAATAGAAAAGAGAAAATGAAGCAGGAATTGGAGGGAATATATAACAGTTGTCAACAAGAGAAATAGTAAAGAACAGACCAATCATAAAACCTAGTTGAGAAATATAAAAACAATAAAAAATGAAGAAATATTTTTGAAAGTGATTATTAAAATAATAATAAAGACAAAGTGAGATAAAAGTAAAAGCAAACTGCATAGTGCTGGCCCATCTCTCCTTCTTGCTGGGTTTACTGTTGGTCTCTGCCTCTCTGAGATGTCTTATTTAGCTAACTCTGTTAGCAGGTGAGACAGTGCTTTCGTCTCCAGTTCAGATCTNCCCCCCCTGCTGGATGGTGGGGCCCATGAGCTGTGTGGGTTTGGGCACAACTGCTTGCAAATTGGTTTTACATGAAGGATGCTTGTACTCTATTACCCTTTCTTAACACTGGCTCCCTCTCCTGTAGATCTCCTCTTACCTTTTCATAGCTCTTTTCCACTTTTGTATCATACTATTTCATACATATTCAATTAATTTTTATCTTGAAGAAATTATATTTTTAATTCTCCTGATGTTCAGAATTTAATCACCAAAAAATGTTTTATTTTCTGCTGTCTGTTTTCCTGGCAGTGATCCCAGGCCCTGTCTTGCCACAGAGTAAGTTGTATAGTGAATTAATGGTGGGAAAGTTACCTATGAGAATAGTAAATGACATTATTAAGACAAGAGTATTATTTATAAAGAAAATGTGAAATAAGAAAAATGATTTACTGTAAGTTGAAGGTTCATTATTTTCTATTATAGGACTAGAAAAATGTCACAGAAGATTTGTTACAGAAAGGTTTTATACTGACAATCTTATAGTGTCTGTATAGGATGAGACTTCAGGGCTTACTGGCTATGTCACACTAGCTGCAGGAATAGAAGGGAGCCATGGCTTTTTTGAAGTTGATCATTGTATTTTCAGATTCTCCACTCGTAAGACATACCTGTTTCTTACCATGACAAAACACATTCTCATTGGGACTTGTAATCTGCTGGCTCTGTTCTTCAGGATATAGGTTTTTTTTTATTTCTTTAAGATATGGTTGGCCAAATTCTCTTAAAATCACTATGAAATGGCTTTAAGATATTTGAAATGATTTTTTTTTGGAAAAGAAATTTCCTGATTTATGAGTATCTCTGAGCCTAAGAGCACATAGACTAGGATTTTAGAACATACTGGAAATTATGGAGAACTTAGGCTAATAAAAGCTACCCTTCCTTTCTTAAAAAAGACCAGCCCAAAATCAAAAAAGCTGTGAGATTTTTTACAGGGAATCACAAATAAATGGCAGAACTAGGGCTAAAGCAAAGATGTTATAATTCCAAGTTTGCGACTCATTCCATTATACTAAAAATGGTTTATAAAACTTATTCAATTTTAGGCCAGGCATGGTGGCACACGCCTTTAATCCTAGCACTTGGGAGGCAGAGACAGGCGGATCTTTGTGAGTTCAAGGCCAGCCTGGTCTACAAGGTGAGTTCCAGGACAGCTGGGGCTACAGGGAGACCCTGTCTCAAAAAGACTAAAAAAAAATAATAATAATAATAATAAAATAAAATAAAATAAAAAAATAAAAAGTTCCCTGGGTGAAATGAAATGGTTGCTAGCAGGCAGAGCAAATTCAATACCAGGGTTAAACTCAGGTGTATATGTTCCATCTCAGAATTCAATCTTGAGAAAGCTTGCTTCTTCCTGGATGTACACATTGGTCTCCAATGATCTGCTACACACAAGTCTTTCTAAAATAGTTGCTAAATTGTAATCAATCAAATATATTTGAACACAAATTTTCTTTTTAAAAATACCAGATAACATTTAAATATTTCTTTCAGTGATCTTTTTCCTGAAACTGTTAAGATGTTGTTAATTGTGTTTGTAAGTTTGTTAATGAATAACAAATTGTTTTAATAGTGATAACTGTTAGAATCAGATGTCTCTATTTATAGAAAATGAATACAAAGCAAGAACAAAAGTCATCCCTAGATCCTCAGTTATTTCACTAGGCAATGCCTGCAGATAAAAAAAAATAGCTATTTAGGTTTGTAAGCTTAATGTCTGCTTACGATTTGCTTAATAAATCCCGTACTTCAGGATAGTGCTTATCTTTGCTTACAGGCATCACAATTATGCTGTTGCTGTTTACAACTCAGTCTACATTAATGTGTATGACTATAGCTCCCCATGTTGCAGCCTTTAATTCTGGTAATACACAATACACACATGTGTACAACACACGTCCACACACATAAATTACATGTACATGGAGAAATAATATCCTCTATTAAATNCTTCCAGAAATCTTGGTGACCTAAGAACTTGTTTATAAGACCTTAGGTCTTGGGGCTGGAGAGATGGCTCAGCAGTTACACAGACTGCTCTTACAGAGGACCCGGGTTTGATTCCCAGCACCCACATGGTGGCTAAGAACCGTCTTTAGTGCCGGGCATGGTAGTGCACATCTTTAATCCTAGCACTCAGGAGGCAGAGGCAGTAGGATCTCTGTGAGTTCAAGGCCACTCTGGTCTACAGAGTGAGTTCTAGGCCAGCTGGGGCTATAGGAAGACCCTGTCTCAAGAAAGAAAAAAAAATAGACCTTAGGCCTTATTTATACTTCAGGAGGGATTTGCCTAGTGAACCTGGTCAGTTTCAGGAACTTCCTGAAGCTATGGAGTTATTTACTTCCCGCGTTTAATGAGCATCCATGAAGAATGGGATGTTTCACCTTATCTCAAAACCTCCTGTTATTTTACCTCCCTTTAGATATCCTGTTATTTACTTCTCTTTAACTTTGCTTCCCTCCAAGATGTAAGGTTTTTGGCTCAGAGAAAATTGGGCTAGGCATATAGTTTAGTTGGTAGAGTGTTTGCCTAGCATACAGGAAACACTGAGTTCCATAGCTAGCACAGCAGAGAGTAGCGTGGGGTCACATGCTTTTTAATTGCAGCATTCAGGAGGTGAAGGTGGGAGGATCAGAGGTTTAAGGTTACCCTTGAATACATAAAGAGTTGGAGAATGAGTCCCTGGCTTAAAAGCAAATTAGATGGATGTGGTGGTATACTCTTGTAATTCCAGCACTCTGTAGAAGTTGAAGCTGGATAACCACTGAAAGTTATAAGTCAGTCTGACCTATATGGCGATTTTCAGGTCAGCCTGGGCTGCGTTATGAGACCATGTCTCAAATTAAATAAAATAATTAATTAAATAAAAACTATATAAGACAAAAAAGAATAAATTAATTAAGGAAATTAAAATTAACAAAGGACAAACAATTATCCTGAGACAGAGAAGGAAAATTAACATCCTCTCCACCAAAATGAACAGAGGAGTCAATTGCCAACCTAGAGTGATAGCTACAGAAACCCAGTGGTTTTATTTTTTAAGATCATTCTAACAGAGACTTATTCTTACCTGCAAAAACAAGTTTTAGCTCCCTGCCCCCTGCCCCCTTTGTTTATTCCTAGCAATATCTGACCTTGTTCTGGCCTTGGCTATGAAATGTAAAAGGTATTATGCTAATCAAGCTAACCTTGGTTTTCTCAGCTCCTGTCTGCAAAACAACTTCAAGGACTTCCCGAAGCTGGGGTGCTGTGGCTTGCTTTGTGGTTTTAGCATACAAAAGGCTTTGCCTCTCCCCTCTGTGACAGTGGGATTCTCAGAGACCTGACACTGTCTGCCAGCAGCACTGTTTGATTAAATCAGCTTTTTAAATTTTTAAATTGCGTCTGGTGGTTTTCTTTTGGTGTTCTCAAGCTCTGTAACACAAGTGCTATTGTAACACAAGTGCTAGGCAAAAAAATGTGTAAATTATTGTTTTTTAAATTGGGGCCTCTTTATGCTACTGAGCTGTCTGTCCTCAAACACATGATCATCTGACATCAACATCATCCTAAGTATCCCATTGTATTTAAAACATACTTCAATAAAGTTATGCTGAATTATAAATTTCAAATGGAGAAAAATCTATTTAAAATTTTTTAATGTTCTTTTGAGATAGCTGTGTAGTTCAGGTTGGCTGTGAACTCACTATCCTCCTGCCTCAGCTTCCCAAATGCTGAGAGTACATGTGTTGCAGAGTTCAAGACCATTGGGAGACAATATGAGACATAGTCTGAATTTTAATCAGCCAAGGTTTAATTGAGCATTGGGAATACAGTCTCAGTTCTGAATTGAAACTGCAGCACTGTTTGGGAAGCCAGCCTCACTTTTCAGTCTGAGGCTGCTGTCCAGGGTTGAGGCTGAGAAGGGAATTTAAAGGGAAAGACCATAAGGCAAAGCTGCCCTGCACTTCTGGCCCACTTAGAAAATGTCAGGGTGCCTTTAAAAAGATAAGCAAGTTATGGAGGTCAAAAATAGCAGTTAATCTTGTCTGTGTTTTATCAAAGGTTGAACAAGTAGATGGTTAGGAGATGCTTATTTTAAGGAAGGTGGGGGTGTTGGGGCTGTCTGGAAATCTGGGGGGGGGGCTTGAGCTTAAGAATGAGGTTTAAGTGTACAAAGTGGAGTAACTTCAGCCATCATACATGTGTATATCATTGTGCCCAACTAATAATAATCTTAAAATATTCTTTATTTAAAAAATCTCAGAGTAGTCTGGTGTGGAGGTGCATGCCTTTAATCCTAGCACTTGGGAGGCAGAGGTAGGCGGATCTCTGTGAGTTCAAGGCAAGCCTGGTCTACAGAGTGAGTTCCAGGACAGTTGGGGCTACAGGGAGACCCTGTCTCAAAAAGACAAAAAAAAAAAAAATCCCAGAGTAAAAGAAAATCGTATCAACTCTTTGTTATTTGATGTTTCTAGATGGGATTTTATTCCTCTCCTTTTATTTTTATTATTTTTTTAATTAATTTTATTTATTTCTGTATGTGTATGAATGTACTGTCTGCATGCAAGTTTGTGCACCCGTGTCGTGCAATGCCGCGGAGGTCAGAAGAGGGTGTTGGATTCCCCTGGAACTCCTAACTCCAGCCCCTCCTCTCCTTTTAAATAGATGCCAGAGTTGTAAAAGATATCTCAGATAGATGTTATGTGTTAATGGAAATGTAGTAGAGGACTATACTTTCTAAATTATGACATTCATCTATCAATTATGCAGAAGTTCTGACACATTTGTCTTTATGGACTTCTTCCCTGAAGTCTTGAGGGGCTAAGAAGTTGAAGACCCAGGTCTAGACTGACTTTTCTGTCTTTTGTTATCTAGCAGCCACAGGTGATTTTTATGGATCCCTACTTGAATATAGAAACCAGATGTTTTTAAAACACCACCTTTTTGTGGATGATGGTTCTTGCTTGGACAATACATATCTTCCATTAATAAGGTTGTTTTGCATGGATTTCATACATGAACCACAGTTCAGCTGGCATTTGGGCACAGGTACATTTCCAAACTGCCATCACCCCAACTTTCCTGTTGGAGAGTGATGAGCATTTTCCTTAGCTAGTTGTGTTGCCTGCTGTGTCTGAGAAACATGGAAAAGGGACTTCCCTCAGAAATGGGCCTTCTATGTTATGAGGAGGCTGGATTAGTGACTCACAATCAATCTTCTTATTTCTCCAGTCTGGTAGGAGGCTGTCTTTCAGACTGATGCTGCCCAAGATGATGATCCCCTGGCTGTCTTTTTGTGCTGTACTCTGGCATTCACTAAACAATGGTCTGTCCTGTCCTTACTCCTTTTCCTTTGGCCTTCTCTTTCTCTTGTGAGTGCAGGTATCTCCTAAAAGGCCACGAAATGCTCTCTCCCACATGTCACCCTAGGTCACCGTTCTGATTCTCCCTGATGAACATAAAGTGTGAGAAATTGCATTTATTGTAGCAAGAAGCACTCTGCAAAGAAGTGATGCTAATGCAAAGTGATAAGCCCTGACCTTCTCCAACCAGTTTAGCCTGAAGCTAGTCTAGCTGCCAGTGAAGTGGGAAGGACTCTTCTAAGTTGCTCTGAATTATGACCAGAGTAGTCAATTAAGATGGTTCTTTTATGGGAATTAACCTGAGACTGACCTGATGAGAAGATTCACATGATACTCAGGATGCAGAGGAAGTAATTTTTTATTAACACACGGACCTCCAAACTGGGCTCACTTATTCCAGAGAAGACCAAAGATGTGACCAGAAATGCATACAGGTTTTTATAGGACATTTCACATCCTCCTTTGCCAGTATCATATTGGTGGACTTGAGACTTCCAGCACATAAGTGTATGTGTCCCTTAGGTTATTATAGGAAATCAACAGTCAGATGTTACAAAGAAGCAGATATTTATGGGCAAGTGTGGGATTGTGACACTTCCAGTAATGTGCTGATTCAGTACAATCTTAACTATTTTTACGATCCAGCTGGGGGGGGCTTGTAATGTTCACATCAAGTTGATATATGAGTTGTCCAGATTATATTGCTGTAGTGTTCTTATCACCATTCACCCCAATCACACCCTTACATTCTAACTGCACCCCCTCTTCTGACAGATTTTCCCTAGGCTTAGAACAGGGGGCAACAGGTGATGAGGGCAAAGCAGTCTACTTTCTCCTGGACTGTCATTTTGGACCCTGGGTCAATTCTGGCTATTTCCATTTCACGGGCTGACATTTGTCCAGAATACCTTTCAATCCTCTAATGACAGCACAAGAAATTAGTATATAGGTATTTAAACAGTACTAATTGTTTAGGTAGCTTACTTTGGTATAGACACAACGTTTGGATGTAAGTTAATCCGAGTGATTACATTTTTTTTTTCTGTAAAAATATGACAGGGTCTTACTTGGGCTTATAACAGCCTCCTAAACCACAGAGGATGTAAGCTTGTGGGCATCATGTCGTGGGTATTCCTCAAGGAGAAAGCGAATAGCCAAATAGATTAGGATATACATGCATTTATGGCTGCCATCTGCGCGCAGTATTTTCCAGGCAGGTTGATGTGTATGTGCTGATGGAGTCCTTGCTTTACTTAAGGAACCCTATTTTGCTTAGTTTGTTTAGTGGCCTTTGGTAACAGTATCTGGTCATTCCAGAGACGCAACTGTAGCTTGCAAGTGTGGTCTCAATACATCTGTCCCATGCTTACATCAGGTCTTCGAACAGCAGGGCCTTACGGCCTCTCTTCTTGCAGGTATCCCCAGTTTACAGGCGAGAGCCTTTATTTTTTTGGGGGGGTGGGGCTTGGACCCCTGGCCACATCTCCTTGGAGTATAATTTCCTTGCTTGGATATACAAAAGCTGTATTTTGCTTAAGTTCATAGATTAAGGAGACTTTAGTCTTATTATTGTGGTTCTGAATAGAAGAATAATCCTTTTTACAGTTCTATGTCTATTAGTTAATTAAAGGGCAGTTTTACTAATTTTATAAGAGATTAACCTCTGTAACGTTTGGCTCCAATTTTTTAGCAGTTAGAGAATGACCTCATCTCATCATATTCCTCTTAATTCTATGAAGGGGAGGTAAGAAAGTCTCTGTATTAAAACTTTGCAGCCCTAGAAGGTAAGTTTTGTTAGGACTCATTATACATAGTTGATTAAAGTAGCAATCATAGAGGGTTTTGATGCGTCTGGTAGCAGGCTGAGGTTGTTTCTTTCTTTCAATGTTCAAATGGGCCAACCCTTCTGCTGCACTTCCTGGCACATCCTACACATGCAAAGCTGTATCTTTTCTTTCTCAACTGTTAATTGGTGACATTTTGGATCTGTTGGGAGCAACAAATCTTTTCCCCTGTATAGGTTTCAGATTTTGAATGCAAAGTTTTTGACAAAAAGGTTTGATATTATCTGTCCTTTTTTTTTTCTTTTTATTTTTATGTTTTGTTTTTGTTTGACCCATGAGTCTAAAAAGCATTTGTAGTACATACCTATATGCAGGAATCAAGGCACAGATTTCATCAAATTCACCAATGCTGTTTTGGTGACTGTGTGATGATTAACTGGGAAGCAAACTAAATGGTTTAAGTTAAAATCGATCACAGTAAAAGAGAAGCTACAAGATGAATCGACAACAGAAACATTATAGGAACATTGTAAGTTGCCAAGTCCGCAAGTTTGAGTGTATCAGAGGATTTTAACAAGGTGGACAACAAATACCAATACCGGCAGACCATGTAAGCCCATCGTGCAATACCCACGTTTTGGATATAGAGTACGCTTTAAACTGCAGGTTGTTAATAGACATTTCTATGATATACGGGACTATTACATGGTGGTTTAATACAATATGAATCCTAAGCCTAAAACACCATGTAAACTGAAGATAGAGTCTGGGCAAATTGGATAACTTGTTAACTCAGATCAATTAAATATTCTTAATGAATATAGCCTAGTGTCCCTCTCCCGCCCCTCCCATCCCCTGATTCACCATTTCAGTCCAGTTTTTTCTGATGCGTCGTTTCTGTTGTTCTTATATGCATCCTACCCACAAAATATTTACAAACTGGGTTTACTGGCACTAGCATCACAAGATAGAGGATAACATTTGTCCATTTGTTTTTCTGGGGACTGAGTGTTACTCACTAATAATATCCTTTCTGCTCAGCTCCATCCATTTACCTGCAAACTGTTCATGATGTTGTCCTTTCTTACTGCTTGCATAGAACTCCATTGTTGGTGTTGGCAGTCTTAGCTTTTTTAACAAAGACCACTGCAAGAGGCGCTTTTCCCCAGGTGCTTAAACACTGTGGCTTTTATGGGTGTTTGCTTTTTCTTATCTCAGCCTGAATAAGCTCAGATGGACCTTTACATGGTTGAGTCATACGTAGAAGCTTCTCCAAGTCTTCAACTGTTACTTCTACACATATCAGCAAGTATACTTACTATTAAGACTTCATAAAGTTCTTGTCAAACACATTTGTTATGCTTTCTCATCTAGCACACACAATAAAAAGTTATGCTGAGGTCACAGTTCATTTGTTCCTCATTAGGATAATTTCCCCATATCAATAACAAGGACATAGCCTGAGGCAGATGGTTTATAAGAACAAGAAGGGGCTGGAGAGATTGCTCTGTAGCAGTTACAGAGCACAGTGCGCTCTGCAGAGTAGTAGTACGGGTTAGTCCCAGCACCGACATGGCGGCTAGAACCTCTGTAACTCTCAATTCCAGTAGAACTACTTTCCAGGGCAATCCAAGAACCCTCTTCTGACCAACCTCGCGAGCATTGCAAGACAAGGGGCACAGACCTGCATGAGACGTACATTCAGAACATAACAAAAAAAAAAAAAAAAAAAGAACAAGCAGAACTGGCTTTGTATCAGTAGGAGAATTACCCAACTGAACCTGTTAGTTAATCTCCTGGATTAACTAGCCACAAACACCAGAAGCCTCAGTCACCCTCCTGCCACCATATCTCTGCCCAACTTTTTAAATGCTGGACCTGTTGATGCAAAGGAGGGAGGAGATGTATGTAGCCAAGAACTGAACATAAAAGTCTACAGTTCTTCCATTCACTTCAAATCTTTTCAGCTTCCTGGGAAGCAAATGAAACTGGCTTGTCTTTGGTCCTGCTTAATCAACAGTACTCAAACAAAAGCTTCCTGCTCTTGATCTTTTGCTAAGACAAGGATTTCCCTAGCCAATGGGAGGATACTCTTTTCTTTTTTATATATACATATAATGCTTTTATTGCTGTTTTGTGTATTTCAGACATCATTTTTCAGTTCAATTTAGGCATATTCCCCTTTCCCTTCTCCCAACCCCACCCCAGATCATGCATTCTGCCATAACTATCCTGCATCTTTCTCTAAGTCTTTTTTTATGTTACTCTAAAATATGGATACATACTTTCTACTCATATACAGTAATTACAGAATCTGAAAATAAGAGGTGGGTCTATTCTAGAGCCCACTGAGAGATTTACATTATAACAACATAGTTGCTTTCAGATAAACAGAAATGTAACAATAATGTTTTTCAGCTTGCCTTTCAATGACTGGGAATTTGGTGTTAGCATCCACAAATGAGGGAAACCATTCGCAGCTTGTTTTTTCTGGGACTGTGATATTTCACTTAGCATAATGGCTTCGAGTTCTATCATTTTACCTGCAAAGTTCATGATGTCATCTTTCTTAACTGCTGAGTAGTACTCCATTGTGTAGAGGTACCACATTTTTGTCATCCAGTCATCTGTTGAGGGGCATTTGAGTTGGTTTCAGCTCTTCACTATTGTGAAGAGAGCTGCAATAAAAATGAATGTGCATGTATATCTGCAGTAGGATCAGTCTTACGGGTATATACCCAGGAGTGGTATGACTGGGTCAGGTGGTAGGCTCATTTTGAGTCTTTTAAGAGTTCTCCACACTGCTTTCCATAATGGTTGTACAAGTTTACATTTCCACCAGCAGTGGATGAGAGGACATTCTTTACTCTGGAAATAAATCAATTTATAAAAAAACCTGGAAATAATAAGGAAAAAAAATCGAGTAGCGTCTCTGTCATGGGCTATATATGCTTTTACCCCTTGTGCTAGATTGAACCCAGGGTTTGTGTGAACAGAAAGCTTGTGTATGCTAAGCACATGCTCTACCACTTAGCTATATCCCTACATCCTCATCTTCTAGGTATGTCTTTTATTTGCTTATTTGGGTTGTTTTGTTTTCTTAAGGTGGTATCTTGTTAAATAGCCTATCTGGTCTTGAACTTATGATCCTATTGCCTCATCCTCCTAAATGCTGAAGTGATAGTTGTATGTCACCACACCAGCTATGTATCCTTCTGTAGATAAATGAAGCCCCTCTCTGATACCGGATGGAAAGAAGAGCAATGGCCATTCTTAAAATCAAAATCTTCAATTATATTAGATGATCTCAACTTGTACCTAAAGTTAAACAATAACTCTATATCTGTTAGTTTATTCAATTTTCCTGTACATTGTTGTTTTAGTCATGTTATTTTTTTTATTGATATTCTAGGCTAGCATATAAAGCAATAGATTTCATTATGGCATTAACATGCCTATGAGTCATTCATTATGGCATTAACATGCCTATGAGTCATTCATTCCCCTGACCCCACCATGCTCCATGCTCCATGCTCCCTCTGGCTGGTTCCCTGCCTACTCTAGAGTTTCTACTACTGCTTTTATGCCACAAGTATTCCATTACTAGTTCTTTTTTAAAGACTTAGGAAAAGATTTATTTTTAATTCAGTGTATGTGGACGTATCTGCATGTGAATATGTGCCTGTGAAGCTAGAGACATCAGATATCCAGAAACTGAAGTTATGGGCAACTTCGTCAGCCATCTGATGTGAGTGCTGAGAACTGAACTCAGATCCTCTGAAAGAGCAGCAGGGGTTCTAAGCTGTTGAGCTATCTCTCCAGCCCCTTGCTTCCCCCTATCCCTTAAGAGCTCTTCCTCCCGTGTTATGAATGATCCTTTTTCTAATTTCATGTCTTAAATACACATATATAAACACATACACTTACAATTTTAAACCTAATTTTTGCAAATGAGAAAACCATGTGCAGTATTTATCTTACTGAGTCAAGTTTATTTTATTTAACACATGATTTCCAGTTCAATTTGCATTAAGACAAAATAAGAAATAAAATGATTATAAACAGGAAAGGAAAAAGTCAAATCATCCTAATTTGCAAAAGACATAATACTATACTTAAAAGACTTCAAAGACTTCACTCCAAACCTCTTAAACCTGATGAAAAAAATTTAGCAAAGTATCAGGATACAAAATTAACACATGAAAATCAACAGGTTTTTTTGAATATACTAATAGTAAAACCTTCAAGAAAGAAATTAGGAAAAAGATCCATTTCATAACAGAAAAATGAACAAAGAAACCAGCTCCCATAATTCAGAATAAACCTAATCAAGGGTGTGAAAGATTTGTACACTGAAAACTTTAAGACATCTAAAAAAGAAATTGAAGACACTAAAAGTTAAAGATATCTCTCATGCTTATGGCTTGACAAGTTAATGTTGTGCAAATGAGCATAATACCCAAAGTAAAATCTATAGAGTCAAAGCAATCCTCATCAAGACCCCAATAGTGTTCTTCACACAGCTAGGAAAAAAAGTCCAGAATTTTGCAGGGAATCAGAAAAACATCCTCCAAAGCCAAAGCTATCCTTAGCAACAAGATTGATATTAGTAGTATGCCAGTGCCTAATTTCAAATTATAGAGCCAGAGTAACAAGCAGCATGGTCCAAGCACAAACCAGAGAGGTAGAATAAATTAATATGACAGAGGATCCAAAACAAACCCACACAGCTACAGCCAAATGCGTCAGACACAAACATGGCAGAGAAAAGACTGGGAAAACTGGATATCCACCCACAGGTGCACAAAATCAACTCCAACTTAAATGTCAAAAATCTATATTCTTTCACCAATAAATGGGCCTTTGATGAGAACTGATTAGACAGTTCTGAAGAAAAGAAATGGAAATGTCTTGTAAATACTTGAAAATGTGTTCACCATTCCTAGCCATCAGGAACTACAAATTAAAACTGCTTTGAGATTCCATCTCACCCCAGTTCGAATGCCTACCATGAAGAAACAAATGACTATAATTGCTTGTATTGATGTGGGGAAAGAGGACTCTTTATTCATTGCTGGTGGGAATATAATCTCCTGCAACCATTATATACATTATTGTGGAGGTTTCTCAAAAAGCTAATAATAGAACTACCATATGACTCAGCTCCGTCACTCTCAAGTATATGCCCAAAGGACTTGAAGTCAATGCACCACAGAGATATTTGCACATCCACGTTTACTGCTGCCAGGAAATGGAACCAGACTGGATATCTATCAATAGAAGAATGAATAAAATTGTGGCATATATCAATAATGGAATTTTATGTAGTCATAAAGAAAAATGAAATCATGACATTTGTGGGAAGATGAATGCAATCAGAAATCATTATGTTAAGTGAAGTCAGCTAGACTCAGAAAAACAAATCCTGCATTTTTTCTCTTATATGTGGAACCTACATTTAAAAGTCTCCCTTTCTGCTGGGTGTGGTGGCTCACGCCTTTAATCCCAGCACTCCGGAGGCAGGCGGATCTTTGTGAGTTCAAGGCCAGCCTGGTCTACATAGTGAGTTCCAGGACAGCTGGAGCTACAGGAAGACCCTGTCTCAAAAAGACCAAAAAAAAAAAAAAGTCTCTCTCTCTCTCTGTAGTTCATAAAACTAGAAACTAGAGGGGCTGGATAGATGGCTCAGTGATTAAGAGCACCGACTGCTCTTGCTGAGGATCCGGATTCAATTCCCAGCACTCACATGGCGGCCAAGAACTGTCTTTTACTCCAGTTCCACGGGAATCCAACGCCCTCTTCTGACCTCCGAGGCATTGCACGACACAGGTGCACCAACCTACATGCAGACAGTACACTCATACACATAAAAACAAACAAAAAAACACCCTAGAAACTAGAAAGAGAATCAGAATAGGAGAAGAGATCCTAAAGGAGCGGGGAATTGAGAGGGTAACAGGATACATGTGATAGGGAATCAGAAGGTAACAGGATACACGTGATAGGGAATCAGAAAGTAACTGGATACACGTGACAGGGAATCAGAAGGTAACAGGATACATGTGATAGGGAATCAGAAGGTAACTGGATACACATGATAGGGAATCAGAAGGTAACAGGATACACGTGATAGGGAATCTGAAGGTAACAGGATACACGTGATAGGGAATCAGAAGGTAACAGGATACACGTGATAGGGAATCAGAAGGTGACAGGATACACGTGATAGGGAATCAATGTAACAGGATACACGTGATAGGGAATGAGAAGGTGACAGGATACACGTGATAGGGAATCAGAAGGTGACAGGATACACGTGATAGGGAATGAGAAGGTGACAGGATACACGTGATAGGGAATCAGAAGGTGACAGGATACATGTGATAGGGAATCAGAAGGGGAGACCGTCTGGGGGAGGGAGGGAACATCAGAATAGGGCGGGGGCCACCTAGCAGGGCAGAAGGGGAAAAGAGTAAACGAGACTAAAGTATAATGATACATACACTGAAGAAATCCACAACGAACCCATTACTTTGTATGCTGCCTCTCAAAAGAGCTATTGCCTACAAAAGAAAAAGAAGGAAAAAGAGAATGTTCATTTTCTCTTTTCTATTTCCCCATTCCTTTCTCTTTTTACTTCCTTTCCTTTTGTAGGCAATAGGGGAAATAGAAAAGAGAAAATGAAGCAGGAATTGGAGGGAATATATAACAGTTGTCAACAAGAGAAATAGTAAAGAACAGACCAATCATAAAACCTAGTTGAGAAATATAAAAACAATAAAAAATGAAGAAATATTTTTGAAAGTGATTATTAAAATAATAATAAAGACAAAGTGAGATAAAAGTAAAAGCAAACTGCATAGTGCTGGCCCATCTCTCCTTCTTGCTGGGTTTACTGTTGGTCTCTGCCTCTCTGAGATGTCTTATTTAGCTAACTCTGTTAGCAGGTGAGACAGTGCTTTCGTCTCCAGTTCAGATCTGGTCCAGAGTGGTAGATGTGCTGTGTCTCTGTTGGGTTCAAACAGCTTATCTGTTGAATTTCTACACAGGCTTCAACAGAGGTCGGCCCTCCCTTAGGAGTTTCCCAGACCTCTGTAGACCAGTTCCCACTTGTCCACTTGCTGTCTCCATGTCTGCCTCTGGGATTTCAGGGAGTCTGGGAGTCTGATGTGATCACTCCCATGTTTGTATTTGCCTTTGCAGCTGGATACTCTTATCCTGCCAGGGCTCCAGCTGCTCCTCAATGTCTGAGGTCTTAGCTCGAATGTATTTATTTCCTGAGCTTTTAGGTCAATTTCCTGTGGGGTGGCCTTGTGGTTCTTTGCATCTCAGTCTCTAAGTGAGTGCAGGGGAGGGTTTGGGGACTGGAGATGTATTGTAGTATTGTCTAGTCTTCCCAGCAGAGCAGTTTGATTGCAGACTTTCTCTCAGGATTTGCTTACTTCCAGCATAATAGGGGACTTTATATAGCTACCCATTAAAGTCCTCCATAAGACAAATCTCTAAGGAGAGAGATTTTCTTTTCTTTTCTTTTCTTTCTTTCTTTCTTTCTTTCTTTCTTTCTTTCTTTCTTTCTTTCTTTCTTTCTTTCTTTCTTCCTTCCTTCCTTCCTTCCTTCCTTCCTTCCTTCCTTTCTTTCTTTCTTTCCTTTTCTTCTTTCTTTCTTTCTTTCTTTCTTTCTTT
>VZQC01005145.1:1193008-1205873 GCA_009823505.1 Rhizomys pruinosus | reverse complement strand
TGTAGTTATGCTGCACTTGACACAAAGCTGAAATGTTGATGGACTTCTTTCCCCCTTACTTATTCTACTTTTCGCCCAACCCCCGCCCCCTTTCCTCTCCTCTGTCTCTCTCTGGACAGCCATCAAGCTGGTTAGACAAAAACACCAAAGAGGAAGCATGAGGTCCTAACCATTGCTAAATGGAACAAGGTTTGTCATTATGGGTCAGTCTTTCTTTTTCTTTCTTTCTTTCTTTCTTTCTTTCTTTCTTTCTTTCTTTCTTTCTTTCTTTCTTTCTTTCTTTCTTTCCTTTTCTTCTTTCTTTCTTTCTTTCTTTCTTTCTTTTTTTCTTTCTTTCTTTCTTTCTTTCTCCTTCCTTCCTTCCTTCCTTCCTTCCTTCCTTCCTTCCTTCTTCCTTCTGTCCTTCCATCCTTACTTTTTCCCTCTCCCTGACTCTCTTTCTCCCTCTCTTCCCTTCTTTTTATTCAAAGGATCTTAGTCAGACCCAAGCTGTCTGCCCTCAAACTTGCATTTTATATATTCACTTCCTCTATTTGGAGATGAGACAAGTGAAAGCCCAGAGAATAAGATCCTGGTCCTGAATTATTTGTGTTAATTTCAGTATATAGGTAAGTGGTCAGTGATGATCAAGGCCTTCTGACCATCTGCAGGGCATTCTGAGGGTGGTCTTGCTAACAGATAGCCTGTAGGGTAGGGAGCAGGCATCTTCTCAAGGTGGGCCCCTTCTTTATTTGCAGCACAATAAGGTACATGTGGCCAGAGATGGGTGGAAACTCTAGTAGGGAGGATTCTTGGAGGAGCTCCTCATGCTGGCCAGGGTCAAGCAGGAGGTCAAACCGTGACCTATAGGAAGAGCAGGCCAGGGCGACATTGGTAGCCATGGTCAAGCAGGAGGTCAAACCGTGAAATATAGGAAGAGCAGGGCCAGGGTGGCATCGGTGGTCAGGGTCAAGCAGGAGGTCAAACCGTGAACTACAGGAAGAGCAGGGCCAGGGCAGTGTTGGTGGTCAGGGTCAAGCAGGAGGTCAAACCGTGAACTACAGGAAGAGCAGGGCCAGGGCAGCGTTGGTGGTCAGGGTCAAGCAGGAGGTCAAACCATGAACTATAGGAAGAGCAGGGCCAGGGCAGCATCGGTGGCCATGGTCAAGCAGGAGGTCAAACCGTGAACTATAGGAAGAGCAGGGACAGGGTGGCGTCGGTGGTCAGGGTCAAGCAGGAGGTCAAACTGTGACCTATAGGAAGAGCAGGGCCAGGGCGGCATTGGTAGTCAGGGTCAAGCAGGAGGTCAAACTGTGACCTATAGGAAGAGCAGGGCCAGGGCGGCATCGGTGGTCAGGGCCATGCAGGAGGTCAAACTGTGACCTATAGGAAGAGCAGGGCCAGGGCGGCATTGGTGGTCAGGGTCAAGCAGGAGGTCAAACTGTGACCTATAGGAAGAGCAGGGCCAGGGCGGCATCGGTGGTCAGGGCCATGCAGGAGGTCAAACCGTGAACTACAGGAAGAGCAGGGCCAGGGCGGCGTTGGTGGTCAGGGTCAAGCAGGAGGTCAAACCGTGAACTATAGGAAGAGCAGGGCCAGGGCGGCATCGGTGGCCATGGTCAAGCAGGAGGTCAAACCATGAACTATAGGAAGAGCAGGGCCAGGGCAGCATCGGTGGCCAGGGTCAAGCAGGAGGTCAAACTGTGAACTACAGGAAGAGCAGGGCCAGGGCGGCATTGGTGGTCAGGGTCAAGCAGGAGGTCAAACTGTGACCTATAGGAAGAGCAGGGCCAGGGCGGCATTGGTGGTCAGGGTCAAGCAGGAGGTCAAACCGTGAACTATAGGAAGAGCAGGGCCAGGGCGGCATTGGTGGTCAGGGTCAAGCAGGAGGTCAAACCGTGAACTATAGGAAGAGCAGGGCCAGGGCGGCATTGGTGGTCAGGGTCAAGCAGGAGGTCAAACCGTGAACTACAGGAAGAGCAGGGCCAGGGCGGCATTGGTGGTCAGGGTCAAGCAGGAGGTCAAACCGTGAACTACAGGAAGAGCAGGGCCAGGGCGGCATTGGTGGTCAGGGTCAAGCAGGAGGTCAAACTGTGACCTATAGGAAGAGCAGGGCCAGGGCGGCATCGGTGGTCAGGGTCAAGCAGGAGGTCAAACCGTGAACTATAGGAAGAGCAGGGCCAGGGTGGCGTTGGTGGTCAGGGTCAAGCAGGAGGTCAAACCGTGAACTACAGGAAGAGCAGGGCCAGGGCGGCATTGGTGGTCAGGGTCAAGCAGGAGGTCAAACCGTGAACTACAGGAAGAGCAGGGCCAGGGCGGCATTGGTGGTCAGGGTCAAGCAGGAGGTCAAACCGTGAACTACAGGAAGAGCAGGGCCAGGGCGGCATTGGTGGTCAGGGTCAAGCAGGAGGTCAAACCGTGAACTACAGGAAGAGCAGGGCCAGGGCGGCATTGGTGGTCAGGGTCAAGCAGGAGGTCAAACCGTGAACTACAGGAAGAGCAGGGCCAGGGCGGCATTGGTGGTCAGGGTCAAGCAGGAGGTCAAACCGTGAACTACAGGAAGAGCAGGGCCAGGGCGGCATTGGTGGTCAGGGTCAAGCAGGAGGTCAAACCGTGAACTACAGGAAGAGCAGGGCCAGGGCGGCATTGGTGGTCAGGGTCAAGCAGGAGGTCAAACCGTGAACTACAGGAAGAGCAGGGCCAGGGCGGCATTGGTGGTCAGGGTCAAGCAGGAGGTCAAACCGTGAACTACAGGAAGAGCAGGGCCAGGGCGGCATTGGTGGTCAGGGTCAAGCAGGAGGTCAAACCGTGAACTACAGGAAGAGCAGGGCCAGGGCGGCATTGGTGGTCAGGGTCAAGCAGGAGGTCAAACCGTGAACTACAGGAAGAGCAG
Source organism: Rhizomys pruinosus (assembly GCA_009823505.1). NCBI lineage: Eukaryota > Metazoa > Chordata > Mammalia > Rodentia > Spalacidae > Rhizomys > Rhizomys pruinosus. The sequence continues at coordinate 1,203,001 of VZQC01005145.1, read as the reverse complement.
GGCCAGGGCGGCATTGGTGGTCAGGGTCAAGCAGGAGGTCAAACCGTGAACTACAGGAAGAGCAGGGCCAGGGCAGCATCGGTGGCCATGGTCAAGCAGGAGGTCAAACCGTGAACTACAGGAAGAGCAGGGCCAGGGCGGCATTGGTGGTCAGGGTCAAGCAGGAGGTCAAACCGTGAACTACAGGAAGAGCAGGGCCAGGGCGGCATTGGTGGTCAGGGTCAAGCAGGAGGTCAAACTGTGACCTATAGGAAGAGCAGGGCCAGGGCGGCATCGGTGGTCAGGGTCAAGCAGGAGGTCAAACTGTGACCTATAGGAAGAGCAGGGCCAGGGCGGCATTGGTGGTCAGGGTCAAGCAGGAGGTCAAACTGTGACCTATAGGAAGAGCAGGGCCAGGGTGGCATCGGTGGTCAGGGTCAAGCAGGAGGTCAAACCGTGAACTACAGGAAGAGCAGGGCCAGGGTGGCATTGGTGGTCAGGGTCAAGCAGGAGGTCAAACCGTGAACTATAGGAAGAGCAGGGCCAGCATTGGTGGTCAGGGTCAAGCAGGAGGTCAAACCGTGAACTATAGGAAGAGCAGGGCCAGGGTGGCATAGGTGGTCAGGGTCAAGCAGGAGGTCAAACCGTGAACTACAGGAAGAGCAGGGCCAGGGTGGCATCGGTGGTCAGGGTCAAGCAGGAGGTCAAACCGTGAACTACAGGAAGAGCAGGGCCAGGGCGGCATCAGTGGTCATGGGGCATATATGATGCAGGTGGCTGACTGTGGAACCACGTTAAACTTCCAGCTCCTTGCCAGGTGGAATGCCATGTGGAGCCCGATACTCAAGAGATAAACTAGCAACCAAGACAGCCTCAATGCTCCTTTCAGTTGGCCTGAATATTAAGCAGGTCTCCTCCAGACTGCCGGCCTTGAACCACCCTAAATTATTTTTCTTATCCCTGCCCTCATTGAGATAGAGATCTTCGTCATCAAGACAGATCTGATTCTACTTCCCAGGCTCTGTAGGAGGGTAGGAGCATAGCCTTTGGAAAAGTCAATTAGCACGTGTATATGTCCTAACTGTGAGGACATCTTTCCCCAAGTGACCTCCAGAGCTTTTGTACTGGTTCACTCCAGTGCCTGAACTATTCTTGGTTTTTGTTTGGTGTCGGTGAGTTTCCTCTCTGTCTCTTACTGTAATAGTTTAGACACTAGTGATAGAGTGTAGCATATAGGCTTCCTTTCTGTTTTGAAACAAATCTTTAAGCCAGGGGTGCAAGGAGAAAGGAAAGGAGAGCAAGATCATCAGCAGGAAGAGGAAGGGAGCCCCTGTCTTTGGAGTAGGAAGGAGGATACACTCTAATTCTCATAAGCTCTGTATTGGGAAAGGATGTTGCCATTCATATATGGGGGTGAGGTCCAGCCAGACCTGGCTTGGGAAAGAGCCTCCACTAAATTCTACAATATGGCAGCGTAGTTAGTGAAACAGAAATTGGTCTTTGAGTCAGGCATCCGGCTCTTCTACCATGTGTTGTTTGGAATGTTCTTAAGATGCTTTCTTCAGCTTCTATCTCTGTAAAATAGCAATAACAACATGTAATTGTTGTAACCAAGTGAAGGGACAAGTAGAGTTGTGCTGCACACAACTTGTAACAATCCTTAATTTATATATCAGTGCAATGCTTGTCATTGTCTCCACTTATTGAAGTCACACCTGGCTGGCCTGTGTATCAAGATGGCTGGTTGGCATGAGAACTAAGTTCTCCAGAGTTCACAATGCTAGATATGTTGACAGAGGAAGTCAGATTCCCTTCAGTGTTTGGTGGGATGCAATGGAAGGCAGCCCAGCTGGCTTTGCAGGCACTTCTAGTCCCAGAACTGTGCTCACTTCTTTATGGTGCTCTGCCCAGAATTCATGTAGAACCATTTCCTAGCTTCCTGGATGATGACTGAAGGATAGTAAGTCCAATAGCAGTTAAATTTAGAGAAGAGCAAAGCTGGTTGATGTCATTGAGCATGAATCAGTGGGTATGGAGCCTTGTAAAGGCTAAATACAAAAGTGGTACCTCTGGTCATGTGTAGGATCGCACACATGCTAAGAAAGTATTCTGCCACTGAAGGACACTGTCAGCCTGAGATGATAGAGTTTAAATCTGACTGTATTTACTTTTGTTTTGGGAGTTTATTTTAATTACTTCTATCAAACAGGTAGGGATAATATAGTATTATTACCATGTCTCATTTTAAAATTCTTTGTTCAGGAAGTCCCTGCTTAGAGCAGCTGAAGTTATAATATTCCATGGGATGATATGAAATTGTACCACCGTAAAGCTGGCTTTGAGGCTGGTTTAAGGGAGGTGCGGCTGAAGGAGATGGAGGAAGCGGAAGGATATTAGAACACATTCTCCTCGGCTTCCTTTCATCCCAACGTGATGTTTTCAAAACCCAAGTCATGACTCTGGGAAAATACATGTCTAGGGAATGATTCTCTCATTCCGCATTCATTCACTGGTACTGTCTGCACTGTGCACCATCCCAGGTCATGGTCCTAGGTGGACAACTTTCCTGTCTGGCAGAGATTCCTGAGCAAGACTGCTTTCATAGGACTTTGTTATGGGACGTGACCATGAGTTGTTTATCAATGTGAGACTATTCATTTCCACTAACTCTAAATCTTGACTTGAAGCCCACTATGTCCTCCACTGTTAAATTAGTAGAACTTTTCAGATATTTAGCACATGAAAACCCACTTAACAGTGTTGAATAAAGCTCCCTTTATTTGAGAAAAAAAAATTGGAGCAGTTCCTCAGAAGTGCTAGTTTCTTTGATATCTGATGATTAATTCCATGAGCCAATGAGCTTGTTTGCAGTTTTGAGGGCAGAGTAATAAATCAGCATTTGCAAAGTGCTTTCATCCACATTAAAGGCAATAATAAAGCCTGGTCTGAAAAGCAGTGGGATCTGCAGTGCTTGTGATTATCTCCAGCATTGTACTGAGGGGTGCGGGGGAATAAGAAGCAGAGCTCGATAGGGGAGAGAGGGCTCTGTTTAACATTACTGAATTGCTATCTGCTTTGATAAGGTAATTGGCCAGAAAATTCAATGTCTGCATAAAACAAAGCGATTTTCTATAAGCTGGTACAGCCAGATGCCAGTTTTATTCATGAAGTATGGAAATATTAGGAGTAGAAAAGCAAAAGTAAAAATTACAGAAAGAATGAGCTCTGTAGAAGAAAAGGGAATCTGAAACATGTTGACATTTGCATTTGAAACACAAGTGTTGAGCATATAATATGAACAATTACCTTCCCCTTTGGGCACATTTCATCCATTGTCATACTTCCCTAGCTGAGAGTTCTCTTTTGCAAATGGAGGGGAAGGGTTAAGACATGGTCTCACTACTTAGTAAATGTTGGCTGTGAACTCACTATGTAGCCCAGGCTGGCCTCAATATCCTCCTACCTCAGACTCTAGAGAGATGAGGATATAGGCATGAAATACCATACACAGTTCCTGGAGAGATTTTAGTAAAACACAAAGACCATTAAATTATGGTACAAGTGAGGAAATCTGGGTTCTAATCTTGATTCTGTAGTTTAAAAAATAAATTGGCTAATTTGTCTTTTAAATTTCCTCATTTGTACAGTGGGGGATTGGATTAAAACAGCCTTCAGGATTAAGATGGTTACTCTTAGGTGACAACTCAACTGGATTTAGAATGACCATGGAAACATTCCTCAGGAAGTGGTTGTTTGCAGAAAGGTTTACCTGAGGAAGGAAACCTCACACAGAAGGTAGAGAGCATCATCCCATGGGCTGTAGTTCCGGACTGAATGGAAATCAGAAAGTGAGCTGAGAGTCTTAATTACTCTCTGCTTTCTAACTGGACACAATGGGATCTGCTGCCTCTCAGGTCTGTTGCCATGCCTGCTCTGCCAAGACGGACCAAGCCCTCAAACTATGAGCAAAACAAACCATTCCTTACTTCCTTAAGTTGTTTTGGTAAAGTATTTTGTCACAGCAATTAGAAAAGTAAGAACAATAGCAAGGAGCTGGAACCAAACCAAATGCCCCTCAACTGATGAGTGGATAGAGAAAATGTGGTACATCTACACAATGGAGTTCTATGCAGCAGTAAAGAAAGATGACATCATGAGCTTTGTAGGAAAAAGAGCTAGAAGACATCATGCTGAGTGAAGTAACACAGTCCCAGAAAAACAAACGACGAATGGTATCCCTCATCTGTGGATGCTAGTGCCAATTACCTAGTTGTAAGTATTTCTTGTGCACGGCCCCTTGAGCTTTTGTCCAAGTAGTTGGGAGTGATGCATATTGGAAACAACAACAACAGCAACAACAACAACAACAACAGAAAGGACTGCATCAAAGAACTGACTGAAACAGTGAACTTCTGCTCAAAACAGTCAACTTCCACATGGAGAATTTTGAAAAAGACTGAGAAAGAGATGAAAAGCATGTTTTTTTCTCATTCATTCAGAATGCATGAGCTCTGGTGGGGTGGGGGGATAGGGTGGGGGACACAGGTCTAGATTTGATAAAAAATATATAAATAAAAAAGTAAGTATAATAAATAAAAATATTGCTTCCTCTTTAAAATATTTTTAAGTATCCAACTTCTCGACATTCTATCAGTAAAGGTAGAGGACTAAATTTGGTAGTATTCTAAAATTTAAGTGGAAGTTGCAAATAAAATTTCACTGTAACTTCTCTAGCCTTTGCAATCTGAGCCTATTTCCTAGCTTTTGGGTGAAATAATTTGTTTTCACACTGTTGGCATATGCCCCATATTAAAGCTCTCTCTCTCTCTCTCTTGTTTGGAAATTGAAAATGCAGGAGGATGCAGTGGGAGTCTCTGTGTGCAGGGTAGTCTGAGGGTCCCACCAAGAGCAAAGTCTGCCATTATAATAGCACAGGTGTGCTTACTTTTCTGTATTAAAATCTGCAGTGTAGGATTTGTGCTTGGAACAGAGCCCACAGTCATTTAACCTAAAGGAATATACTGAGTGTCCCTTGTCTTTGGAGAGATGGAGTCTGCCTTCTTTTCAGAAGTCACAAGCAGGTATAATATTCTTTTTATTTTTTTTTTGAGACAGGGTCTTCCTGTACTCCTAGCTGTCCTGGAACTCCCTATGTAGACCAGGTTGGCTTTGCTCTCACAGATATCTGCCTGCCTCTGCCTCCCAAGTACTGGGATTAAAGGCATGTATCACCACATCCAGCTCAAATTCTTTTTAAAAAATTCTTTCCATATGATTAATTGAAACATGATAAAAATGTGTGACAGAGGAAGGAAAGAAAATAAAGAAACGGAGATCTTAAAAGTCTTTATTTTTTTTCCTCCAAAGATTAAGTTTAATGGAAGCTGGCAGAGGATTGCAATACATATATGTATCATGCTGTGGTAACACTGTCAAACAAAGCAGTTTACATGGAAATAAAGATTATGTAGCATTTTTTGAAACAATGATTGTTCATTGCAATTAAAACGCAGGAAGTTAAAGAATCATCACTCCTGCTTGTAACAATAGTAACTGCACATACACCCTGACAGAAATGTTCACTGCACAAGGTGCTGGCGACCTTTGTGCATGGTGTGGCTTTAGCAGGGTTTGGGTGTTGCTGGGTTTTTGTTGTTGTTGTTGTTGTTGTTGTTGTTGTTGTTGTTCTTACTCTCCTATCATAAGACCACCAAGAAATATTTTGTAGGGCCAGGGAATGGCTTGGCTGGTAAAGTGCCTGCTCCACAAGTGTGAGGTTCTGAGTTTGGATCCCCAGCACCCAGCTATGTGGCCCACTGAGACAGACAGTTCTTGGTTCAGTGGGAGACCCTGTGTCAAAAAATAAGTTGCAGAACAACAGAGGCAGTCTCATGAAGTCAATCTCTGGCCTCCCTGTGCACTATGTGAATCCCTCTGACTCAAATAATAAATACATATTCATATAAGAAAGCCAAGAGGCATCTAAAGCTAAGATCAACATTCTGAGGTGGGTGAGCCACGGTTTCATTGCCCACCTCTTGGTGGCGATGGCTGGATCTTTGAGGTCCAGGATAGAGTCTGCATAGTGATTGAACTTGAGAAGGAGAACTCTTTGATCAACTCATTACTCAGGGATCATTTAAAGATTGGGATGCCACCAGAATCCTCCAGATGGTTGCTGATGAGATTAGATATTCACAGGTATCTAAAACCTGAAAATTTCATAATATCCAGGAGCAGAGTAAAAAATTTTAAACAAAGATTTTTGGTTTGGCACACTCAGAGAAAAAGTGGTGATTGGATGGCAAGAACATTCTGGAGGCTCCCAGAGTTCTTAGTGTCAAGACCTCATGCTGGGGCATGCCAGCGATATGTGGGAACTAATTGTTAAACATGCAGTTTACTTATTGGATCTCCACCTTTTTGATAGTGAAGATCACACAAGGTTTGGCAGGAAGATTCTGAAATGCAAACACAGCTATAATAGAGATGTAAGAGAGCAGTACTTTACGCCTATTGTGGCTTATGTAGGGCTTCTTGTTCTTGGCACTGCTAACATTTAGGGCTGGATGATTCTGGATGGGGAGGAGCTGTCCTGCACACAGTAGGGAATTTAGCATCACTGATCTTTACTCATTATGTACCACTAACATGACTTTCCCAATTGTGGCCCTCATTAATTTCATTGTTAAATATCTCTTTTTTGGGAAAAACTGTCCCGCCTGAGAGCCACTGATATCAAGGTAGCAACAGCCTTGGTTACTGAACTGTCTCTGGTTGGACCCTGACATTGATAACCATGTATATAAATGAGTTAGTCTGAATCTTTCCCTTCAGTCGGTATGCATAGTCTGAGCTGGCTGCCTAGGCAACTGTGTACTCCACTTAGCAGGATGCTTGAGTGTTTGGTGACAGATTTTCTGCTTTAAATCTAGAAAATCAAAGCCCTTTATATAATGTAGTCTTTCTTCAGTAAAATGTTTAACCTCACAATTTGTGTGAATACGTCTCTATTATTTGAACTTTCAGTGTTCATGAATGTGTTAATTTTTTGTTGTTTGGGTAGAGAAAGTTTCTAATGCTTAGATGTAGGAAGCTAGACAAAATAAATGGGAATTTCATTTCATGCAGGACAAGCAAAAGACTTAATTACTTTTAATTTCTCATAAAGAACAATATTGGTTGTTTGGTTATACTTATTTAAAATGCAACATCTATGGCTGATAAGGTGGATGGATCAATGTGTGAAGGAACTTGCTGAAAAGACTCACAGCCCAAGGCACTAGTAAAGGTCAGATAATAACAAAGGTCTGGCTGGGTACTGCTGATTCCTTTCTTACTATGTTGCAGATAATAGTTATTTTTCTTATTCTACAGTTACTTTGCTTTAAGTACTTCAGGGCTCTGGAGGAATGGATCAGAGGTTAAGAGAATTGTTTCTCTGGAAACAACTTCTGCAAGTGGTCTTCTGACCATACACATATATTATAGCTTGTGCATGCTTGCAGACAGACAGGCACACACACACACACACACACAAAACACACACACACACACACACACACACACATATAACTGTAAAGAATGAAACTGTACAGCTGTATCAGCTGCAATATTTCAGCAAAACCCAAACTTATTAAATTAACAATATTTTCTATACTAACAGAACTTCAGATCATGGTTGATCTTGTGTTTTTTTTTTTTTTTTTTGTTCTTTTTGAGACAGGGTCTCCCTGTAGCCCCAGCTGTCCTGGAACTCACTCAGTAGACTAGGCTGGCCTTGAACTCACAAAGATCCGCCTGCCTCTGCCTCCCAAGTGCTAGGATTAAAGGCGTGCGCCACCAGCCCGGCTATGTGTATGTTTTTAAAGACTCATGAAAACTAGTAAATGAGAACTGAAACTAATACAAAGAAGTAGGAAAAGAGAAGAATTTAGACTATACATTGCAAAAGTTCTCCTCTATTGAAAAATTTTCAGCCAATTTGCAAATGAAAATAAAAATATCCTTTTGGGGGTCTTTTTAGTTGATAATGATAAAAAAAAATCATCATTCTGTTGTGATCATTGCATTAAGGGGTGTGAAGATATTGGCCCTCATTCATTAGTGGTGGAAGGTGAATTATCTCAGCATTCTTGACAGACAGCTTGAAAATACATATCAGAACCATAAAAAGTTTTATATTTTAGTTCAAAATTCCACTTCTGAGAATCTGAGGAAGTAACCCCAGATGCAGCACAGGTTATAGTATGTACACCCGGGCTGTATTTAAAAACATTTTCCTAAAAGAATGTTTGAATAAATTGCGGAATATCTATGTGAGAGTCCAAAATTGTGCCAAGTGCAGAAAAGACAGGCCACAAATTTTGAATGTAGTCTGATAAGAACATGTGGGGAAAACGTGTGCCTCAGGAAGCAGCTAGTAGAAAAGAAAAAAGTAACTTGTAAACAGAGCTTGCCTCTTGATTTTAGAATTATAGGTCATTTGGTTTAGTCCTTTATGTTTTGAATATCTTTATATTTCTATTTCTGTTTTGTTGTAAAAGAGAACACATTCATGCTTTATTTATTATTGTATAACAAAATGTGCCCAAATCTAGTGGCTAAACAGAACCACCATTTTATGATGACTCATGATTCATGGGGTTTAGCTTGGTGACTCTTCTGTGGGATGGGACAGAAGTCAAGGGGGTGCGATTGGGATCTGTAGGAGGGCCTACTGAAATCCTTGGCATCTTGGTGATGATGATTGGAAATTGGGTTATGCTAACAAGGGTCACAAATCCTTTATTATCCTCCTTGTGCATCTATACACATCTCTTTCCCATGCAATTTCTTCAGCAAGGCAGTCTGACTTCTTACATGGGAGATTACAGCACTTAAAATATTCTGATAGCGAACCAGTAGAAGTAGCCCTTATTATCAAGGTACTTGCTGAACTAGGACTTCGCCCTTTCCAATAGACCTGGAAACATCAGTATTTCTGCCTCATTCTAGAGTCCTGGGCTAACCGTGATTCAATGTGTGTGGGAACCATAGAGAGTGTAGGTACATAGTATGATCTACTGAGGGCCATGTTTTGACTAGATACCATAGTTATTATTTATTCTTCTCCTTTTCTTCTCATCTTCCTCCTTCTGTTTCTCCTCTTCTCCTCTCCCTGCTCCTCCTGCTCCTCCTCCTCTTCCTCCCCCAGCTTCTGCTATTGCTTTCAGGCCATGCTGGACTCTACTTGGCAGTCTTCCTGCTTTTGTGTAATGAGATTACAGATAAGTGCCCCCATATCTGGTTCTTTAATTTTTGTGGTATGAAAAATAATAAAGTGGCCCTCAACCAGTGAGTGGATAAAGAAAGTGTGGTACATCTACACAATGGAGTTCGATGCAGTAGTAAAGATGGGGCTGGAGAGATGGCCTAGTGGTTAAGAGCGCCGACTACTCTTGCAGAGGACTGGGGTTTGATCCTCAGCACCCACATGACGGCTGAGAATCGTCTTTAATTCCAGTTCCAGGGGAATCTGACACCCTCTTCTGACCTCTGAGGCATTGCACGACACGGGGGGACAGACCTACATGCAGACAGTACATTCATATACATAAAAAATAAATAAAATTTTTTAAAAAAGAAAGACAATATCCTCTCCAAGAATCCTCCAAAACTTCAATGCTAGATTGGGACTACTGAGATACCCAACTTGTGGACTAAACAGCTAAGGGGATGTCAGTCTCGTCAGAATATAGACTGCCATTGTTGGACTCCCCGTATCATGGAGGCCAGTGCAGGGGGATTGAGACAGGACACGTGCTTACTGGACTTCATTAGGGGACCATGGGAAGGAAAGACCCCCCATGTGGAGCAAAAGTGCAGGATTGATAGTTGTTTGGGATTGCCAAGGAGGAACTTTCGAGCACTTCCTTAAGGAAAACATGACGTCTTTTAGGAAAAAAAAAATCCTACAATTCAAGTGATATGTGTGTGTGTGTGTATATATATATATATTATATATTATATATT
>VZQC01005145.1:779002-1187763 GCA_009823505.1 Rhizomys pruinosus | reverse complement strand
AGAACCCTTGGAAGACTTGGAATGAACTTGCCGCCCGACCCAGCCATACCACTCCTAGGCATGTACCCTTAAGACTCACCCCACTGCAGAGATACATGCACAGCCATGTTTATTTCAGCTTTCTTTACAATAGCAAGGAGCTGGAACCAACCCAAATGCCCCTCAACTGATGAGTGGATAGAGAAAATGTGGTACATCTACACAATGGAGTTCTATGCAGCAGTAAAGAAAGATGACATCATGAGCTTTGCAGGAAAAAGGCTGGTGCTAGAAGACATCACGTTGAGTGAAGTAACACAGTCCCAGAGAAACAAACAACGAATGGTATCCCTCATCTGTGGATGCTAGTGCCAATTACCTAGTTGTAAGTATTTCTTGTGCAAGGCCCCTTGAACTTTTGTCCAAGCAGTTGGGAGTGATGCATATTGGAAACAACAACAACAACAACAGCAACAACAGAAAGGTCTGCATCAAAGAACTGACTGAAACAGTGAGCTTCTGCTCAAAACAGTTAACTTCCACTCGAGAATTTTGAGAAAGACTGAGAAAGATATGAAAAGCATGTTTGGCAGAATGCATGAGCTCTGGTGGGGTGGGGGATAGGGTGGGGGACACAGGTCTAGTTTTGATAATCTTGTACAAATATAAATAAATAAATAAATAAATAAATAAATAAATAAATAAGCAAAGCATGTTTGGCAGAATATATGAGCTCTGGTGTGTGGGGGGATAGGGTGGGGACATAGGTCTAAATTTGATAATCTTGTACAAAATATTTATAAAAAAATAGAAAATAAAAAGGAAAAACAATATGAATTTCAAAAATGGTTACCCTCATTTGTGGATGCTAAACACCAAATACCCAGTTGAAAGGCAAGCTGAATAACATTATTGTTATATTTATTTTTATCTGAAAGCACATGTGCTGTCAATATGAATCTCCTAATGGGCTCTAGACTTGACCTACCACTTGTAATTACTGTATATGGGTGAAAGGTACATATTCATATCTTAGAGTAATGTAAAATTAAAGGGGAAATGTGAATGCTTAAACCATATTCTGGAATTAACATACAGTTTATTCTCGGATGTTATAATTTTGATACATATGTGATGGTTATATAGGCATATTTTGGAGCAATACAAAGGGGTGGGAACAACAACAACATAAAGACTGGGTCAAAGAACTGACTGCTTCAGGTAAATTCTGCCCCAAACAACAAGCCCCTGTAGTGAAAAACTTTGGAAAGACTGAGAAAGATGCAAGGCATGTATGGCAGAAGGCATGAATTGGGGTGGGGGGCAGGGAGAGGGGAATGTGACTAAGTTGGACTGAAGGATGATGTACGAAATGCACACATCATCAATAATAAATAAATTAATTAAAAAAAGATGAAGGTGAAAAAGGAAAAATAATAAAACTGTATTCTGTTAAGAAGTCCTTCTGCGTATTCAGTTCAGAGGTTTTCTAGTGTTGGGCTCCTTTGAAGCCATCCTGAGATAATATACATGTCTACATGATTTACTGTGGGTAGATTTTCATGAAGATAGGGAAGGGTGTGGAGAAGCAGGACCAGGAAGGGAAGAGGCCCAGGCCACAGGAAGTCAGCTTCTTCTGTAGAAGTGTTACTTCTCAGCATCCTTCACAGGCAGAGCTGCGTTTTCACCCTTATACTTACCTGTTGGGAAGCAGGGCTGGTGATGAAGAAAGATAAAGTCTGGGGGGTGGTGTCTCCAAATAAAGGCAAAGAGAGAGGGAGATTTTAGAAACAAACATTTCAAAGCAGCAGCAGGACAGTGTGCAGGTATACAGAAAGGAGTGGCCAAGGTCCAGACGCGGCACCAACTCCTTCTTCCCTGTGGGAACCTCAAGACAACGTCTGCTTCTGGAGGAAATACTTCTTTGTAGCCCCAGAGCACTGATTACCCATACCGTGAAGTGGGAGATGACACTTACAATAAGTTACTCAATTTACATCTCCTTGAGATTCTTCCCATGTTCCAAGCAACTCATGTCTATCATAATAACTTTTTCTTTTAATATCACAATGTTAGCACTGACTGACATAACAACTAGAAGTGGTGTAATAATAGAAATTTATCTCTCATATTCTCGGAGGCTGGGACTTTCATGATGAAGGTGTGGGCCAAGTAGGTTTTACCCCAGGACTGTTCTCTGAGCTACCATCTTGCCGTATGCTCACATGACCTTTTCTTTCTGCGCTCATAGAGACTGAGAATGCACTTTCTTTAATTTAACCTTACTTAACTTTAACTTAATCACTCCCTGAAAGTCTTGGTATGATTTGATTATGAATGTCCTTCACATTATTATGTAGGAAGCTTTAGAAGGTGGAGCCTCTCTGGAGGAAATAAGTCCCTGGGGTCGTGTACTTGGGACCTGATCTTGTCCTGGGTCCTCTCAGTGTTACTCTAGGTTCTTGGGTGTTATGAGATGTTTCTCCTCCACACACTTCTGCCACCATGACCTTCCAGCTAAGCGCATGGAGCCTAGCAACCATGGAATGAGCTATATGAAACCCTGAACCAAGATGTATCCTCCCTTTGTCAAGTTGCTTTGGCAGATTTCTTTGTCCCAGTGATGAGGAAAGCATAGGCCCCATCTTCAAATACAACTGCAATGTGGTTTAGAGCTTCAACATGTGAATTGGGGGAGGGGGAGACAAACACATTTGTTCCATAGCACCAAGGAATCATATGTTGATAGATCCAGAAGAGTTTGTCAACATGTTGTTTGTTTATGCCATTACATTATTGTATGTTTAGGGCTTACTAACTAATAATTCATAAAGGTACAAATTCATTAAAAAATCAGGGTTACTATCAAGTGTAAAAGCACAGAGGTGGTAGACAGAATAATGCTTCACCAAAGATGTCTATATCTTACTAGCCAAAACCTATGAATACTGTATTGCATGGCAAAAAGGAATGTGTGATGTGATTAAGGATTTCGAGGTAGTAAAATCACCCTGGAGTATCTGATTGGTAATGTTGGATTTCAGAGATGAGCATAATGCTGGACATGAGGTCAGGCCAGAAGGAAGGAGTAGAGACCACACAGGATGAATAAACTGAAGCTGTTTCTGGGATGCATGTTTCCTTTACTGTCAGCAGCATGAGCTCTGCTATTACGCTTCCATCATCATGATGACATTGGTAATCAGGCAGATATGTGAAGGGCTCCCTCAAAAAGTACGAAAAAATCACCAGCAAGACAACTCAGCAGGTAAATTTCTTGCTGTTAAGCTTGATGATTTTGGTCCCTGGAACCCTCTAAAGGGAGAAGAAGGGAAGCAACTCCACGTAGCTGTCCTCTGACCCCCATACATGCTGTGTGGGACACAAGCAAACAAAACCCCAACCTCATATAGAAACGATGGTTTAAGTTTTAACTTTTTATTTTGTGTGTGAGGTGTTTATGTCTGTGAGTGAAGTGCTCATAGAGGTCTGAAGAGGATGTCTGATCCTCTGGAGCTAGCATTGAAGGTGGTTATGAGCTGCCTGACATGAGTGTTGGGAAACAAACACAGGTCTTCTACAAGAGCAGTGTGTGTTCTTAACTGCTGAGCCATCTTTCCAGCTCCCCATATATATATTTCAAACATCATGAGGGTATTGTTCTTTTTCGTTTAATTTCACCTATGATTTCTATACTTTTAGGAGGAAAGTTTATTGATCTACCTTTTTAAGATGTCTGATATATTGTTTATTTTCATCAGCCATGACCCAATTTCTATTTCCTTATTACCACTGATTTCTGCTAGCCTGTATTTGCTTTAGATATTCTTCATCCAGGTTACTAAAAGGGAAAGGAGAGGAGATCAGAAGATTCAGTACTTTAATTCCTTTTGGTCTCTCTCCATCATGACTAGAATTCTACTAATGAGTATTAGAGCATATTCCAATTAGGTATGCTTTGCCATAATTCCTGTAATTTGGCTTCCATTCCCATGGTTTAGTTCCTAAATGCATAAAAATGTGATGCTCAGTAGTTTCTAATAATATTTTTATTATGAAGATATTTTATGAAAAGTATTCTAATGGCTTTAAAATCTCCCAGATGAACTTCATTTTCTGCTCTGTCACTTTCTTCAACTCTTCTGTGACTAAGCAGAAGATGTAAATGTTATCTTAGGCCTGGTCACAAGCACTGAGTGTTTTCAAGGGTTATAGTGGCTATGGTGTGTTTCATTTTGATGGGATAGATGTTACCTTTAGATTTAAGGGATCATGATGATTGAAATAGAGAACCAGTCTTGTTACCTGCTTCCTGATCTAATGCACTTCTGGTCATCATCCATCGTTAGATATCTAGAGGCACCTGGATTTGATACTATGTTTATATAATTCTTTATATTGTAGCTTCTAAAGGTTATATTAAAGAAACTGATTCTCAGTGTTTGTTACATCTTGAAGAATGAATCAACCATTGATTTGGGGTTTCACAAGCCAATCTGATTGTTTTAGTCACCCTTTGTTTCCGGTAGGTGCACTCTCTTTTAAATCTCTGGTGCTTCAATACGTGGTAGGTGCTTAAAAAACTTAAACTCTAGTCATACATTTTTTAAATTATAGCATTTTTTTCTGGTTGATGAATAAATAGAAGGGGCTAGAGAGATAACTTAGGAGTTAAGAGGCCCTACTCCTATTGCAGAAAACTTGAATTCATTTCCTAGCATCCACATAGGGTATTTAACAACCGCCTGTAACTCTAACTCCAGAGCATTAAATATGCTCTTCTGGTCTCTGAGGGCACCTGCACTCACATGTGCACAAACCTACACACACACACACACACACACACACACACACCTAAAAATAGAAATCGAAGCCCCTAATATCTCATTGTAGTATCTTTTATTCCCAAAAATGTCTTCTTTAGGAGTCTGGCATATATTGACCACTCATATTTCAATGGTTTGTCATCTACAGCTTGTGAATATGGCTTCTCTTTTCCTTTCTAGCCTTTATGAATGCCCCAAATAGATGGAGCAGTTGTAATGTGATGTGATTACAGATTTGTCTTATAAGTCTCAGCTTTGGAAAAGATGAAACACAATTTAAAGTCTGCTTTGCCAATTGGGAAAGAAAGAAAGAAAAAAATGACACGAGGTTGATGGATAGAATTTCCTGCTGTCTGAGATGAGAAGTGCTGTTTGTCTAGCTTGCTGTTAACAAAGTCACAGGGAGTTAATCTGTCCCTCTAAGCTTATCTCATAAAACTTAATTGCAAGGTCTTGAGTTAAATTGCATAAAGATTATACATGTGTTAAAGAAGGAAGGAAAGAGGAGAGATTGCTAGTCTCAGAGCTTTTAGCTCAATGACTTGAATAAAAGTTTATTCAGTTGAAAAATTAGATATTTATGGGCTGGAGAGATAGCCTAGCGGTTAAGAGCACCGACTGCTCTTGCAGAGGACCCGGGTTCGACCCCCAGCACCCACGTGGCGGCTAAGAACCGTCTGTAACTCCAATTCCAGGAGAACTCCAGTTCCAGGGGAATCTGACACCATTTTCTGACCTCCGCGGCATTGCACGACACGGGTGCACAAACCTACATGCAGACAGTACACTCATACACATAAAAATAATAAATTTAAAAAAAAGAAAAATTAGATATTTGTAGCTTTTCTAAAAACTCAATTTCTACCAATAATTCTCTTATATTTCAACATATCCTATATTAGCAGATTATAGCACTAATTACAATACTGGAACTAAAAGTTTTGGATTTAGAATTTTTGAAATTGTGTCTTTATTGTAGTTGTAATGACTTTTAGAGGCAGAATCTTGCTGTGCAAACCAGGCTGGCTTGAGCTCATGATCTTCTATCCTCCCAGATCATCTTAGCTTTTCAATGGTTAGTTCTAATGATGATTCTCTGAGTATTTCTGCAAAGGATCCAAGAAACATGAAAACTTTGAATAGCCTAGGAATATTCACTCTTTAAATCAGTTCTTTTTTTTTAATTTTTTTAAATTTAATTTTGTTTATTTCTGTATGCGTATGAATATACTGTCTGCATGCAGGTTTGTGCACCCGTGTCGTGCAATGCCGCGGAGGTCAGAAGAGGGTGTCGGATTCCTCTGGAACTGGAGTTCTCCTGGAATTGGAGTTTCAGACGGTTTTCAGCCGCCATGTGGGTGCTGGGGATCGAACCCGGGTCCTCTGTAAGAGCGGTCGGCGCTCTTAACCGCTAGGCCATCTCTCCAGCCCTAAATCAGTTCTTTATAAATTATTTCAATCTTTAGCTGTATTAAGGTATATTTATAAAAAGAAGAGAATTAAAATGTGAATCATGGCTGCCCGATTCTTTATCTTATGGAAGGAGTGGTAGAAATCCCCATGAGGAATTTCTGGGGTTTGGGTAGAAAGGATCTATAATATACAATGCTTGGGCAATCTCTAGACAAAGTATATCCTAGCATACATGAGCTTTGGGTTCAGTCCCCAGCACCACATATAAAACACTGGGGATAGTGGTACATGATTATAATCCCAGAACTCAGGACATAGAGCCAGGAAAATACAAAAGTCAGGGTCATCCTTGACTACCCAGTGGGTTTGAGGATAGCTTGGGCTACATGAGACCCTGGCTTAAGAGCAAACAAACAAACAAACAAACAAACAATAAACATATGAAGAAAATTCTTGGGTTGGATGTTCAAGTCAGTTATACAGCATTTTTGTAACATGAAAGAAGTCCTCAATTTTATTCCCAGCATCAGCACCCTAAAAATGGGTGTGTGAGAGTAAGAGAGAGAATGAGATAAATTCATTTTGTTCCTCCAAACCTAACAAATAGTATATTACTAGTTCTCTCTCTCTCTCTCTCTCTCTCTCTCTTTCTCTCTCGTGTGTGTGTGTGTGTGTGTGTGTGTGTGTGTGTGTGTGTGTGTATGTGTGTGTGTTGCTGTTGATTGAACTCAGGCTTCACACATACTAGGTAAGTGCTCTACCAATACAATCAATTACTAGTATTTAATTTTAGCTATTTACACTCCCCCCCTTTACTTACTGTTGCTTTATACAACTTAGCCAATCTCTATTGGAGAATACAGAAAAGTAGATAAAGAAGACAGATGACAAGAGTAAGAAAGAGAACTTTTTTTTTTTTGTCTTTTTGAGACAGGGTCTCCCCATAGCCCCAGCTGTCTTGGAACTCACTCTATAGACCAGGCTAGCCTTGAACTCACAGAGATCCGCCTGCCTCTGCCTCCCAAGTGCTAGGATTAAAGGCGTATGCCACCATGCCTGGCAGAAAGAGAAAGATTTTAAGTTTGAAAGCATGTGCAAATACTGTAATTATTTGCCACTAAATTAATTTAATAATCTTTGGATAAAATCAAAAGCTATCTTTCATATCTCTTTATCATTTAACAGAGAACTTGATTTGTTTTTAGTGTGCAACATGTATCACTCCTCAATATGAAGAAGTTGTTGGAGAACTATTGGATAGTTTTCCTCTGCTTTGCCTTGCTTTGGAGTCAGGGTGGGGCTGAGGATCAAACCTAGACTTGAGCATGCTGCACAGGTCTTCTACCACTGAACTAACCCCCAGCTCTTAGGTGATTATCAACTGGATAATTTTCATATTCTAAATCTCTAATAAAGTTAATGTCCATAAAAAACCTGAGGATTTGTGAGGATTTAATATTAAGAATAAAAAAAATCTGAATATTTTATACTTTAACAATAATTTGTGCACGCCTTTAATCCCTGCACTAGGGAGGCAGAGGCAGGCAGATCTCTGTGAGGTTAAGGCCAGCTTGGTCTACATAGCAAACTCCAGGCCAGCTGGGAGTAAAGGGAGACCCTGTCTCAAAAAGACGAAAAAGAATTATTTATTTTTTGACATTTGATATGATTTGACCACAAAATACTCTGAAGATCCTTATTTTTCTGATAAGGAACCTGAGATCCTAACGTTTCAGAGCTGTGTGTGTCTGGATGCCCTGCAGGCCAGATCCACGTATGGCATCCCAGACTTCTATGGTGAAGCAACCAGCTGGCCCAGGGCAGTTTTCCCGAGAGCACTAAGAAGAGCCAAACTGAGGCTGGAGAGATAGCCTAGCGGTTAAGAGCGCCAACTGCTCTTACAGAGGACCGGGGTTCGATCCCCAGCACCCACATGGCGGCTAAGAACCGTCTGTAACTCCAATTCCAGAAGAACTCCAGTTCCAGGGGAATCCGACACCCTCTTCTGACCTCCGCGGCATTGCACGACACAGGTGCACAAACCTACATGCAGACAGTACATTCATACACATAGAAAATAAATAAATAAAATAAAAAAAAAACAATTTTTTTTTTTTTTTTAAAAGAAGAGCCAAACTGGGAGAACTTTTGAAGGAAAGGGCAGGCAGGATCAAGCATGAGGGTAGAATCTCTGGGTGTATTAGTTACTTTTCTCACAACTGTAATAAAATACCACTTAAGAGAGATTAGAGTAGCTGGGCGTGGTGTTGCATGCCTTTAATCCTAGCACTTGGGAGGCAGAGGCAGGCGGATCTTTGTGAGTTCAAGACCAGCCTGGTCTACAGAGTGAGTTCCAGGACCGCTGGGACTACAGAGAGACCCTGTCTCGAAAAGACCAAAAAAAAAAAAAAAATAGAGAGTTTAGAGTTTAGATTCCCAGAACCCACCTAAAAGCTGGGTAGGACCATGGATGATCCCATACCCATGCATACATATGGACAGCACAAATTGGACTCAGTAAAGTTACATAAAAAAAAGACATGAAGCTGGGAGGAGTGGTGTGGAGAGTGGATCAGGGAAGAATTATGGGAAAGAGCTGGGATCAATATAATTGAAATATATTGTATACATTCAGGAATTTCTTAAAAATTAATAAAGATATTTTCTTGAAAAAAAAAGAGAGGAGCAGTTTATTTCAACTTACGGTTTCAGAGAGAACAACCCACAGGGCAGGAAGGCACTGCGGTGGGAGCAGCCAGTTCTGTGGTGTGTGGGGAGCTTCAAGTGTGGCTTCTTGGCAGACCAGAGCAGGCATGTATTTCCAAAATTTAGTCCTTGTACCCTATCCCATCAGCCTGGCCTGACTTCTTACAGGTTCCACCATCTGAGGACCAAATGCTGGAACACTGAACCTCGCAGGGACATTCAGACCGTAACAACAGGGAAAGTTTCACTGGACACAGAATAGATGGAAACTGATGAAGGAACCGATGATGATGATGATGTCTGCAGATCATAGTTGGTCCAAATGGAAATTGGATGCAATGTGTAGTCCAGTAATTGATTTTGGTCTTTCAACACCACTAATTAAAAATTTTGAGTGTTCGTAGTCAGTTTTTATTGATTTATATAACATAGTCATGCAAGATTATTAGTTATTAGTTTATTTTAGTTTATTAAGCATAGACATAGCTTTTTAATCAAGAAGATAAAAACAAAATAGAAGCTTGTTTTCTTCCTGTGCTTGCCGTTCCTAATATGCAATATGACACTGACTCATAGATTCTCTCTGATTATTCTTTATGGCTCAGGAATTCTGTAATTTATATCTCATGTTTGAATAATAAGCTATGGCCGAGTAACTTTTTTCCAGCACACTAGATACTTTTTTTTTGAAATTGCAATTTTAGAGTACATTCATTTGTCGACATTTTAATGAGCTCTCCATAAACCTTGCTGCACAGATTTTATATTCTTTCCAGAAAGATTTAGTTGCTTGTCTTAAAATGTCCCTTGGAGATGTCTAATTTAACTTTCATTTAAATAGTCTTGAACACAGAGAAATGTGTCTGGATCCAGGGCCAAAAAGATGTCTAGCCGGAATCTGAAGGTACGTTGTGTGTTTGCCCCACATTTGTGTTGTCTAGACTTGCATGTTTGAGTATCAAACAAATATGGACATTTCTTTTATGGCTCATGTTTTTGCAATAAATATTTTTAAAAAACTCATTTAACTAAACAAATGGCAGGGAGAAAAGAACAATCTCTTCACTGGTTTATTGCTATTCTGGGTTAATAGCTTCCTAAGACTAGAGAATATGATGTCTATGAATAGAGCCTGATTCATCCTGATTCAAGGACAAAGACAATAAATTGTAATGTCCCTTTTATCTTCCTTGGGTCATATAACTTGAAAAACACATACATGTCAGAAATTATGCTTTAGAGACAAAAAGAAAAATCGTGTTCCATTTTGTCAATGTTTCTCTTTGGGGGAATGGTACGTACAAAACTATTTTCTAGATATGTGATGTGTACTTGTAAGAAAAGTTTAGGTATGAAGCAAATGCTTGTTTGTCCCAATTTTTACAAGTGGCACAATGACTTGACTCATTGTACCTAAAGTGTACGCCAATGCAGTAAACAATGCCTAAGTACATGAAGGGTCAGAGAAGTTGTTGTGTACATTGTGCTGTGTCGGAGCTCTGCTACACTCTGAATCCCACTTGCAGTTAACAGAGCTGAAACAGTGAGGGTCTGCGTGTTTGATGAAATGCACAGCAGGTTCCCGTTCTGCCCCCGCCCCCCTTTCCTGCTGGCCTCCAGAGATATATGAAACAACAGAAAAGCCCACAGCATAGGTGGCAACTATGACACACCACAAGGTCACAGATCCTCAGTTCTGGAAGTCAAAGATGATGAAATAGCTGAAAGGCCAGAAAAAGATTTGAGTTCCATTTTTAATTTAATTTACGTTTTTTCAATTTTATTTATTTTTTTTTTTATGTGTAGGAATGTACTGTCTGCATGTAGGTCTGTGCACCCGTGTCGTGCAATGCTGCTGGGGGTCAGAAGATGGTGTCGGACCTAGGTTCGATCCCCAGCACCCACATTGCGGCTGAGAACCATCTGTAACTCCAATTCCAGGAGAACTCCAGTTCCAGGGGAATCTGACACTGTCTTTTGAGTTCCACTTTTAAAAAGGCTTAGTTGTCACAGAGCAGACTAAAACAAACAGATGGATGAAGAAAGGAGATGAATTCAGGACCTAGGTCAAAAAGGCAGCAAAGTGGGTGAAAAGGTGAGCAATACAGAGGAGAAATCAAAAAGTATGGAGAAAAGTTCAGCAAGAAATGAGCAATTCTGTCAAAGAAGCAAACCCCAAATTCAAAACCCATAAAAATGGTAGTCCACATATAGGTGGCTCTCGGCGCTTGAAATGAATTGTGAACTGATTTCCTGGCTCCCTTCCCTGTATCAGCTGCTAAAGTACTCACTGAGGATCAATGACTTGGTCCTGTGTAGTGGTGGAGTGGGAAATCTCAGGTTTCACACTGGGAACTTTCAGTAGTAGAAAAACCAATCCTTTCCTGCTGCGGACTCCCTGACCCCCACTAAGTGTCCCTCTAACCTCGAAGGTTTTTGAGCTGAAGGCTGTGGTTGATTAGTTAGCTCTCTTCTCAACTTCTGTGGCATTCTTACACATCACCTTTTCCTGGCGCGCGGGAGGGGGGCGGGGTGTTTTGTCGTAACAGTTTCTCTGATAAATTCATAGTTCTTTCACAAGCTTCATTTCCTTTGTACTGATTTGCCTTGACAAGGAACTTCTTTGTCATCATTTATATACCATTTATATATCTCCCCACTCTCCTTTCTCTAGTCTAAACAGACTACAAGGAAAATAAACTGGCCGTTATATCATCCTTCTAAGTTTTGGTATAAGCAAAACATTTTTGACAGTTTGGGTAATTAGACACAGCATTCAGCTTACTGGGCACTCTGAAAGTAGCACTTGTTCGTGCTTTGATGCTAGTCTACCATCTACTGGTGAAATTCGGTATTGCAACTCAATTTCTAAATTCTGGATGTCCTTTTTTTTTTTTTTTTTCCCTTAAATAACATCCTAGTTCTTTTTAAAAATTGAACTTTGGGAATTTTTATACAATATAGTTTGATTGTATTTAAATTACATCCACTGTCTGCTATACCTCCCTTTATTGCCTGCCACCCGATTTAATGTAATATCTTGTATATACAGTATGGCTTATAGAATCTGATTTGTGTCTTCAAATATCCTTCAGTGTGGGTCCATCTACTGGGCCCACCAAGAATCCTTTCCCTGTCAGTCTTTTCCCCTCCTAGCAGCCATCAATTGCCAAAAGTTCCTTAGGTTGGGTTGGAATTTCTCACCCACTTCACCGTGCCTGTGCTTGGAGTTTGTCTGATTTGAGCTTGCATTTGATGTGTGCTGTCACCATTGGTGTGAGTTCGTACGAGTAAATGACCAGCCGTATGTGTTTCCTCGTGGTCATCCATCCCCGCTGGCTCTTACAATCTTTCCATCTCCTCTTGTACAATGATCCCTGCTCCTCGGAAGGCAGAGGTTTGAAATAAATGTCCTATTCAGGGATCCTGTGCAGCCTCTTATTCTCTGTGCATTGGCCAATTGTGGGTTTCTGTGTTAATCACCATCTGCTGCATAAGGAAATTTCTCTGGTGAGAGTTTGGAGATGCATTCATCCTATGTGTAGAGGTTGCACTGAAGATTTGTCTCTCAGGATTAAGCTTCTCACAGACACTTATTCTCTACATTTGACCAGTTCTGGAACTCTGTAATAGTCTCAGCTGTTGAAAAAAAGTGGAGTAACACAGATTCAGAAAAAACAAGTGACATGTGTTCTCTCTCATTTGTGAATCTTAGCCCCAGTTCCTTTAGATGTGAGTATATATTCTGATGATGTAACCACAGGAGCCAGGAAAATGGAGAGGAACCATGGGGATAAAGTGGAAGAAGGAGCTCCAGAGAGGGGGATAGTAGTCGGCAGATGCTATTAAGGGGGAAATGGGGAAAAGGGGTGCTTTAACTGGTGAAGGGCAGGGATGGTTATAAGGGGGAGATAAATAATGCTTATATGGCATGAAAAACCAGAGGGGAATGTGTAAGTTCAAAGTCCTACTGAATAATACGTATACAATAAATATACAAATACATGACAAAAACCACAGTGCCAGGCAGGAGAAACCCCTCTCTGAGTTGTTGGTCGGGGTAATATAATAGACTCCCAGAACAACACAGGCTATTGTCAAAACCCTTGATTTCCTCTCAGAACATGACGGTAAGTCCCCTGTTGCTGAAGACAGGCCACATTTCAGACACAGGACTTGGAGCAATCAAGATGGAGCTGTCCGGAAGTCTGAAGATTAGCTCTTACAGTATCAGAGGATCCTATAGAAGTTGCTAAGGGAGAAACCAATCAAGAGTCCTACCCAGCTGTGAAGCCTAATAAACAACGATTGGCCTAGCAAACCATTGCAGTAATGGCATTAAAATTTTTTTAAATTTATTTTTGTATGTGTATGAATGTATTGTCTGCATGTAGGTCTGTGTGCCTGTGTTGTGCAATGCTGCGGAGGTCAGAAGAGGGTCTTGGATTCCCCTGGAACTGGAGTTCTCCTGGAATTGGAGTTACAGATGGTTTTCAGCCGCCATGTGGGTGCTGGGTATCAACCTGGGTCCTCTGCAAGAGCAGTCGGTGCTCTCAACCGCTAGGCTATTTCTCCAGCCCCAGTAATGGCATTTTTATCTTGGGGGCAATGAAGAGCTGTCTAACTGAGAACTCTTGTGGTACTGTAAACAGCCAAATATACATGGCTGGATTCTAGAGAAAAACCCACTTTTGCCACATCTCTATATCAACAAAATTTCTTACTTTATTCTAAATATTTATAGACAAGTGTACCTTTTACCCCTTATCTAATCTGGATTTCTTTATAGGTTAACATGATTTGAGTGAAATGAACATTCAGATTAATAGGCACTGAAAACTTCATAGTCACTTTATAACTTTATTAATAATTTTATGAAGTTCTTGCTATTTATTTTTACTAGGAAAAAACAAGTTCCTCCTGGACAATAATATCAACTTACTGTCCACTACTATTATTATACTTTGTCTTGTCCCGAGTTCTCTTAACTGTTCTACCCCTTGTCCATGTCTGTTGGATTACATGATGGAGTATTATTGTCTTTACTGGGCATACTTTAAAAATATTTGTCCAAAAGACATTGCTTCCATGATGTACACAGAATGTTGACAGCTAGGCTTTGAGGAGTTCCATGTCTGAATGACACATTCTCAGTAGTGAAAATCATGCATACATGAATTATTTAGTCATATTTTCATATGTTATGCATGCTACCAGTGATTCTTTTTTTTTTTTTTTTTTTTTTGTCTTTTCGAGACAGGGTCTCCCTGTAGCCCCAGCTGTCCTGGAACTCGCTCTGTAGACCAGGCTCGCCTTGAACTCACAAAGATCCGCCTGCCTCTGCCTCCCAAGTGCTAGGTTTAAAGGCGTGCGCCACCATGCCCAGCTGCTACCAGTGATTCTTAACTACTACCTGGAACATGCGCTAGTGAGCACCTAAAATTCTGGAAAGCTATCTAGGCTAAAGTAACTCCTTCATTTCAATATGAAAAATCATTAATGATCAATCTTTAGGGAATTTTTTGAATTCCATTACAGAGGTCTTACTTTTAAAGAATCACTGTAGGGATGGAAAGCTCAGGAATATAGAGTACTTGCCTAACGTATGTGAGACCCTAAGTATAAATCTATAAAACAAAAGCATAAAAGAAAATCAAAAGAAAAAACAAACAAGAAACCACAGCACCCCCACAGAAAACCAAACCCAAACAAAAACTTCAAACAAACAGACAAACAACATGTTAATGTACGGTTATATGAGACCTAGGGAGGCCCACAAGTTTTCAAAACTGTTGCTATAAGAAGTTACTCACCAACTGGCGAATCAGCATAATAGAATTTTATTCTCTCACTCTTCTGGAGCTATCACTGAGTTTGTTCCTGTATGAAATTCTGAGGCAGAATTTGTTTTTTCCAGGCGTCTCTCCTGGCTGTCAGTGGCTCCTGGTATCTTTGCCACTCTTTGCCTGTGTCTTGCAACTGCCTTCTCATTTCTGTCTGTCTTTGATTGCTCTTCCCCTCTGTATGTCCCTGTGCTGTTCCCTCCTTCTTCCCTTCCCTTCTTTCTCTCTTTCCTTCTTTTCTTTCTTCTATCCTCCACTCTTCCTCTCTTTTTCTCTCAGTACTAGGAATCAAACCCAGGGCCTTGCATATGACTAGGCGAGTGCTCTATCACTGAGCTTCATACCCAGTCTTATTTTCTGTCTTTTAAAATATATCTTATTTATTATTTTTATTTTCTGTGTATGAGTGTTTTGCTTATATGAGTATAAGAACACCCATGTCATCATTCAGTGCCCTTGGAGATCAGAAGAAGGCATCAGATTCCCTGTAACTGCAGTTACAGACAGTTTGTTAGCCACCATGTGGCTGCTGGGAATTGAACCCAGGTCCTCTAGAAGAGCAGTCAGTGCTCTTAATAGCTGAGCCATCTTTCCAGCCCTTCTGTCTTTTTGAAGGATGTTTGCCATTGACCTTTGGCGATTCAGGACTGTTTTGTCTGTAGATCTTTATCTTTATCACATTAAAAGGCAAACCTTACCTCAAATAAGGACACAAGTTCTGCTTGGACATATCTTTTAGGGATCATATGCGACTGTATTATCTAGTGCTTCATTTTTGTGACCACAACAACTGAGGGACACAGCTTAAAGGGAGGCATGGCTGCACTCAGTTCACTCCAGCGGGAAGATCTGTGGAAGAATGTTTATATTGATGCAGACCGTGAAGCAGAGAGCCAGGCTGGATCCAAGGACCTGGCTATCTCTCTCTTCAAAGGCCCATTTTAGTTGTCCACTTCTGCTAGCTAGCCCCACCCACTACAGGTTCTGAGCCTTCCAAAATACCAACTAGGGAAAATCACCCAAGATATGAGCCATTTGGGGACATTCTAGAGTCAAACCAAAACAGAAACTCATTACTGATGGAAATTGTTGTCAGTGGTTTGTAGATATCATGAAAATAGTTTACTTTAGAACGGTTTTCTAAATTTAGCTTCCTTATTTTGTTGCCTTTGACATTGTCTTTTGGGACTTTCAGCATTTCATGAAATGATACTTTTAATATTAAATACTAGGTTTCTTTAGATTGTTCAAATTCTAGTTATTCTACTTCTTACACAAATTTGTTAAAAATTATTTTTTTCTTATAATTAATTCAAGGAACGGGATTGTCTGGTTCTTTTTTTTCCTTCCTTCCTTCCCTCCCTCTCTCTTTTCTTCTTCCTTTCATTTTATTTTCCTACTATAAAGGTTTTTAGGTATCTTCTATGAGTATAGATAAAAATAAAATAAAACCAATTTCAACTGAATGGAATAGAAATGTAAGAAAAAATAAAAATGAAAATAGAAGGGGCTAGGGAGGAACCAGAGGTAATATTGTTTCATAGACATTCAAAGCAAGAATTGTATTAGTTATAAAACAAGTTGTTAACAATAACCAAGGATAAAATCCATAGCTGACTTCCAGTTTTCCATTTAGTCATTCAAATGAGTGAACAGGTATGTAGCTCAAAGTAGCCATAAATTTTAGAAGGTAATTTCAGTGAGTTGCAAGGATACCTTACTTAAGCAATATACACAATACTGCTGTTTTACACAGTTCCTTTTTGTTTCACACAGTGGAGATTCCAGGCGGTGCTCCTGAGCAATACCTGGAGGGAGGTTGCCTTACCGCGCCAGTGGGGCTGACCACCCTGGAGCACACGTGCTGAGCACCCCAGATGGAAGTAGGGTGAGGGTGCATCTTTGGAAGCTGCCTAGATTTCTCCAGAAGTTGGAATCTTCTGTAGTATTCAGAGACCAAATAAAGTCACTCAAATTCCATACCAAAAGCATGGATAATTTATATTTGAAAAATATTAAGGTGTTTATGCCAAAATACTTAAAATATTTAAAACTTCTGTAAAGTTACTATACAGAACTTGGACAAGTTTTATAAGTTGGAAAAGTAATGCTCTTTATTTTATTTACTTAATTGATAGTTTTTTGAGCAGGGTCTCCCTGTAACCTCAGCCGCCCTGGAACTTCCTATGTAGAACAGGCTGGCTTTGATCTCACAGAGCTACAACCTGCCTCTGCCTTCTTCAGTGTTAGGATTAAAGGCATGCACTACCACACTAGCCAATGGATGTCCCTTTCAAATGTGCCTTTTAATAAAAATAATTCATGGACCCACTTAAAAAGATAGGCAGTTTTCTAGGTAAGCTGACAGACTAAAGGCTGACACTGTGTGAGCCAGTGAAGGAGAGAATTAGGAGAAATGGACTCTTACAGAGAGAGAGAGAGAGAAAGGAAGAGGATCAGCAGTCTACAAAGGAAATGAAAGATACTTGGGCCAGGAGAAGATGCTGGGCACTGTAGAGTTAACCAAGCCCTTCAGCTGTGCCGCTCCTATGGGCAGAGGAAGCAGAAGCAGTTCTAAAAGATTTGCTTGCTCCTCCATGAGAGGGTCTGTGACTGGACTTCCACACAAGCGTAGGCTGCTCAACGAGAAACCTCCAAAGTCGAAGAGATATCCAAACCAACGGAAGTGCAAGCAGCAATAAAAAAGCACAAGCAACATAAAAAGGCACAGCAATCTGTCTCTTCTAAAAGATCGTAACTCTACAACCACTGAATTCAAAGATGCTGAAATAAGTAAAATGCAAGATGAAGATTTATAAATTTTCTGATCAATAACCTGAAAGTGGATACAAATAAATATATAATTGAATACAGAATCTGGAGAGGAAAGTGAATGACATAGAAGAAAGAGAGAGAGAGAGAGAGAGAGAGAGAGAGAGAGAGAGAGAGAGAGAGAATTAGCATTAGGAATAAAAAGTCAGTTAGTTACACTAAAGAAAAATTGATCAAGTTACTTTCTTGTTGCAGTGATCAAGTACCCTAGGAGAAGGAAGACAGGGCTTGTTTGGGCTCTCACTCCACAGGGATACAGTTCATTATGGTGGGGAAGGCATGGCCACAGGCAGGGAAGAAGTAGTGGCAGGAACAGGAGGCCAGCCAGTCACATTGCATATACGCTCCGCTCCGGAAGCAGAGAGTAAACAGGAAGTGGGGCTGTGTTACAAAACCTCGAGGCCTGATCCCAATGACCTACTTCCTCTAGCAATGCTCTATTTCCTAACATGTCAGTTTTGTTACTTGTGAAAGGGCATAACGATCATTCTTGATACAGAAAAATGGTCCAGTCATTTAAGGCACTTGCTGCCAACCCTGAGTACTTGAGTTGGATCCTTGGGGCCCACATGGTAGAAGAGAGAAATGACTCCTGTAAATTGTCCCCTGACTTTCATGTAGTCGGGCTTGGCATGCACACAAATGTACAGACACATAAATAAGTAAGTGGTTTTTGCTTCTTGAAATTGTAAACAATAGAATTCATTATAAGTTTTATAGGTTTTTAAGTCAGAAATAAATTGAGCCAAACTTGAAAAGTATAAAAAACTGAAACCATATCTAACAAAGCAATGTGGTCATTTCTACTACCTTGTCAGTCATACCTGACATGTTCACTGACAGAACTTCCACTCTGATGTGTGTATTACTCATCCTAGATTTCAAATGCTAAACAAGAATCCAAATTAAGACAATCAAAGAATGATATTCAAGTCCCCAGACTATTATGCCAAGTAATCGAGATAATTGTTCATAACAATATAACATGTCATAGCAAATTTGAATATGTGCATGAAAACAAACAGCTTAGTTCAACATCATGTGTCTCACCAGCTTGCAGTTTTCTGAAATATGTTACAATGGTAAGACTTACTTTTTATCGATTGAGAATTTAATATATGTGTATAATATATTTTTGTCGAATCCACCTCCTTTCTAGCTCCCCCCATACTTTCCCCTCCTAACTTCCTGTGCTCTGTTTTGAAATCCACTTAGGGTGCCTGAATGAGCATGAGTATAGGACCATCTACTGGATCATGGACAGCCTCTTAGCCTTGAAGAAAACTGACTCTTCCTTTCCCCGCAGCCATCAATTACCAGTAGTTCCTCAGCTAAGGGTTGGATTTCATGATACCCTCCCCCAGCTATGCTGGGGATTTGGCTGGCTTGATCTTGTGCAGGTCTTAGACATGCAGTCCCAGCTTCCATGAGTTCAGGTGTGAAATGGTCCTGTCATGTCCTGCAAAGACCGTTTTGTTATAAGCGTTCACTACCTCTGGTTCTTGCAGTTTTTCCCCTCTTCTCTTCTGCAACCATCCCTGAGCCTTGATGGGAGGTGGTATGATGTAGATGTCCCATTTAGAGCTGAACACTCCACAGTTTTAAAACAAATTTTTGGAAAATATTTATTAATTGATTTTGAATTATCTGTGTGGTGTACATTTATGTGACTGTGTGGGTACACACACAGTGCCTGTGGAGGCCAGAAAGGGCACTGGATCCCATGAAGCTGGAGTTATAGGTGGTTGGGAGCTACCCAACATGAGTGCTTGGAACTGAACTTGGGCCATTGCAAGAGTAGAATTTGCTGTTTTCTTGAGCATGGCCCCTTGAGCTTTTGTCCAAAGCAGTTGGAAGTGATGCATATTGGAAACAACAACAATAACAACAACAACAATAATAACAGAAAGGACTGCATCAAAGAACTGACTGAAACAGTGAACTTCTGCTCAAAACAGTCAACTTCCACATGGAGAATATTGAGAAAGACTGAGAGAGAGATGAAAAGCATGTTTGGCAGAATGTATAAGCTCTGGTGGGGTGGGGGATGGGGGGGACATGGGTCTAGATTTGATAAAAATAAATAAATAAATTTAAAAAAGAATTTGCTGTTAATCACTGAGCCATTTCTCCAGCTCCACTCCACAACTTTTATTCTCTGTACATTGACCAGTTATGGATCACTGTGTTAACTGCCATCTATTGAAAAGAAGCTTCTATTGAAAGAATAAATAAGTGTAATTAAAAGTAGTATCAGGGATTGTTTGTGAGTATCAATAAAGAAAAAAATCAAATATCAATGAAGAAAAACATAAATGGGCATTTATGTAAAAAGATAAAAAAGGAGAACAATCAAAGGACCAAGTATAAGATCTATGAATTAGATAGAAGAAGAAACTTAAACACAAAAGGTATAGAGAATCTATTCAATAAATTTTTAGCAGAAAATTCCCCAAATCTACAGAAAGAAAAGACTTTCAAACACCATAGGCATTTAGAACCACAAATAGACAGGGCCAAACAAAAATCTTTTCAAAACATATTGCAGTCAAGTTGTCCAAAGTACAAAACAAGGACACAGTATTAAAAGCTATGAATAAAATGCCAGCTCACATACAGAGGCAGAAACATCAGAAGAACATCGGATCTCTCATCAGAAACCCTCAAATCAAGGAAATCATAGAGGATATATTTCAAGCCTTGAAGTTACATAACTACCAGCCCAAATTGCCATATCCAGAAAAACCTATATTTAAAATTTGACAGGGAAATAGGATATTTCAAGACAACACAAACAAAGGCAGTCCATGACCAGAAAGCCAGAGCTGCAAAGGTACTTAAAGTATCAATTATAGGAGCACAGGAAAGATGAATTTCATGAGAAAAAAACTATATGTTTAAAAAAGAGAGTTAAGGGGCTGGAGAGTTGGCTCTATGGTTAAGAGCACTGGTTGCTCTTGTAAAGAACTCAGGTTCGATTCCCAGAACCCACATGGTGACCAACAACCATCTGTAACTCCAATTCCAGGAGAATCTGACACCCTCTTCTGACCTTCATGGGCATTGCACGACATGAGTGCACTTAAATACATTCAAGCAATGCACTCATAAACATAAAATAAAATTAATAAAATAAATTTAAAAAAGAAAGCTAAAAGAAATCAATCATTCCCCAATACAGTAGGATTCAGACCACTAATATTAATAGGGGAGACATTTATGAATAAACAACAACCCAAACAATCAGGAAAATGACCGACAAAATGGCAGGAATTAGTAAACATCACTTGTTAATATAAAAATGGCCTTAACTTATGAATAAAGAGATACAGATTGGGTTATTGCATTAAAACATGGGTCTAGCCAGGCATGGTGGGGTACACCTTTAATTTCAGCAGTCAGAAAGCAGAGACAGGAGGATCCCTGTGAATTTGAGTCCCACTTGGTCTACACAGTGAGTTCCAGGCCAGCCATAGCTACATAGTAATATCTTGTCCCAAAGAACAGCAGCAACAACAACAAAAATCCTACTTAGGTCCAACTAGATGTACCCCCAAGAAGTACATCTTACCAGTAAAGGCACCTACAGACTGACAGTCAGAGGTTAGAAAACAACCTATCTGCCCGCAGTGTGGGTCGAAATCTTGGTACTACCTCTGGGTAGACCTGGTTTTGTAGGTCCTGGGTCGTTGCTGCCACTTTGGATGCAAAGGGGTTAAATGTAGTAAATGTGTAAAACCCTTCGTTATTTTATTCTTTTTTTTTTTTTTTTGTCTTTTTGAGACAGGGTCTCCCTGTGGCCCCAGCTGTCCTGGAACTCACTCTGTAGACCAGGCTGGCCTTGAACTCACAAAGATCCACCTGCCTCTGCCTCCCAAGTGCTAGGATTAAAGGTGTGCGCCACCACGCCTGGCTTATTTTCTTCTTAATATAAATTAAGAACCTACGTGTTGCTTTTGTTTGTACCAATGGAATGACTGAGTGCTGTTTCCTTTACTCCCAGGCTTCTTTTTGAAATAGCCTTAATCGTTACCATCTGGCCTCTTACCACATATGTCTGTGCCTGTTTGTGTCGAGTGACCTCATTTGTTTAACAACCCCTTCTTGTTTATGCACAGATATTAGTTCCATATTTTAATTTCTGTAATTTTACCCAATGATTCTCTCTCTCTCTCTCTCTCTCTCTCTCTCTCTCTCTCTCTCTCTCTCTCTCTCTCTCTCTCTGTGTTTATGTGATTATGTGTTTGTATTCATGAACATCTGTGCTTCCTGGGGCTACTGTAGCAAAGTATGGCCAATTTGCTGGCCCGAAACTGAAATGGCTGTTTCATAGGTCTCCAGTTTAGCAGTCCAGAGTGAAGGTGCTGGCAGGCGTGGCTCCTCCGGAGGCTGCAAAGCAAGGTATAATCTTGCTTCAGGTGATTGTTCGTATCTGACTTGTAGACTCATCACTCCCATGTCTTCTCATGGCATTCTTCTATGTGTATCTACCTCTCTGGTTTTACTTTGTATGCAAATGCCATTGGATTCAGGCTTACTCTACTCTCCTATGAACTGCTTGATCACATTCGCAAAGGCCTTTGTCTTGGTTTGAATTTGAAATGTCCCTGGATGGTGATAATATTTTTAGAGGTTCTGGAAACTCTGTGGTGGGGTTTGGTTGGAGGAAGTCAGGTCCCTGGGAGTAGGCCCTTGGGAAGGTCTTATACCTGACCATTTCTTGTGGGGTTTTTCTCTTCCTGTAATGTGAACAGCTGTCCTCAGCTCCATGCTCTTGCTGATATGAGGATCTGCTCAAACACACAGGGCCAAGCACCTTGTGATGATCCCCCTGAAACAGTGAGTCAAAATAATTTCTCACTTAAGTTGTTTCCATCAGGAGTTTGATACAGTTATGGAAAAGTTACTAACATAACTAATTTCCAGCAAGGTCACACTCATAGGTTCTGAAGTTAAGACCTGAATATACTGTGAGGAGACTGGAACAGCATACAATCTTGTGATTTTTCTCATCAAAAATGCTAATACACTATCTACTTACTGTCTTTTTTGGCAAAACTCCAGCGCTCTTAAATTCTTACTCCTTCCACTCCACTTTGATAGGCCTCATGTATTTTAAGTTAAATAGGTGTTTACTTCTATCATGTTATTGAAACTGATACCATACTTTGGGTCACAAGAGAAAATCTTCCCAGCTGTTAAATCCAGTTGTCAGCTCTTAGCCCTCACCTTATCTTACCCAGCAATGCTTTCTCTGCCCACTGTCAATACGGCCCTCTTGCCATCACCTTATCTTACCCAGCAATGCTTTCTCTGCCTGCTGTCAGTATGGTCCTCTTGCCATCACCTTATCTTACCCAGCAATGCTTTCTCTGCCCGCCGTCACCTTCTTGCTCGTCAGCTTCTCCTCTGAAGGCCTGCCTGTTCTCTCTATGTGATGACCTCCATGAAATTTCTTTGACAATATAATTGGTTTTGCAATTTTACAAATTTTTTTGTCATGTTGGTCTATCACAGCAACAAAAAGTAACTAAATCGGGTATGGTGGTGCATGGCCTTTCGTCTCAGCAGTTGGGAGGCAAAGGCAGGTGATTCTCTGTGGAACTGAGTCCAGCATTGTCTACATAGTGAGTTCCAGGCTAGCTCAGGCTACAGGGAGACCCTGTTCAAAAAGGCATAAAAACCAACCAACCAACCAACCAAACAAACAAACAAAAAACCCAACTAACTAACACAGGAGCCATCACTGAAAGAGAGGTCCGATCACATCACTCCCATCCAGGGGCATCCCACTGCACTATGGGGAAACATGATACATTTGCCTCCATGGATGCCTCTAAATGATTTGCCAGCTTACTTCAAGTCCTAGCCTGCCACTCACATTGGAGCTCTGCAGGAGCTCAAGTGCCCACATTCCTCTCCTTTCTGTACTAGGGATGTTCACTCTCTTATTGTTAGATGCACCCAGAACATTGTGCCGGTCTGATTTCTTTTACTAGACCAAATATCCATATACCCAAGAGAGTCAACTTATTTTGGTTCATGGTTTCAGAAATGTCAGTCGATTATTGCTTATTCTTGTAGTGGTAGAGGAACTCACCTTTTTGCTGGAGGGAGCAAGGGAAAGAAGGAGGCAGGGAGGGAGGGAGGGAAGGAAAGAGGAGAAAGAGAGAGAAGTTAGAACCCCAATATTCCCTTCAAGGGCATACTGCCAATGAATTAACCATCTTCTACCAGGCCCCACCTCCTAAATGTCTCACTGTCTCTCAGTTGTGTCACAGGTTGTCAATAACATCTTTAGCTTATGGACATTTAGAGGACATTTAAGGCAAACTACAATAGGACTCTTCATTATGTTATCGGGATTCACCACTTGTGGGACGTTACTCTGGATTACTGGAGCATACAGCAAACCTGACTGGATTTGCTCTTTCTCACACTCACAATACTCCACAAATGTTGCTGATTCCCTAGTTGAATGGCCAGCAGATTCACTGTGTCTAATCTCCAGCTCACTCCAGGAAGCACAAGAGCCATAGGACCCCTACCACTCTCACTTCTTGGGGCTCCCCAACCCTAGAATGCCTGAATCTTACTCTCACTAAACCACAGTAGTGGTTTTGCAGCCACCTTAAGTTGGATCCACAAGCTTGCATGGCAAGAAATCATTGAGATCATTCATGCAAACAGACTTGCAGGTTTTCCAGCAGATCCAGGGATTGTCTCGTCTTCCCACCACCCTGTATCTAAAGTCTAGTTCATAGTGGAGAAGATCTTAATGCACAAGACACACAAATCAGAGACATCTGAAGAGTTGGTTGGCTATACTTGATTTGCAATAGATATTTATTATAAAATAATTTAATTATGGGGCTGGACAGATGGCTTAGCAGTTAAGAGCACTGGCTATGCTTGCAGAGAAGACCTGGGTTCAAATCCCAGCACCCACATGGCAGTTAATAACTGTCCATATCTATAGTTCTGGGGGGATCAGAGACCCTCTTCTGACCTTTGTGGGCATTCTATGACACAGGTGCACTTACATATATGCAGGACATATACACAAAAATAAAATTAATACACACGTGAATAATTTAATTATAATGTGCAACTTTGAATTGTTCATGTGCGTATATGTGTGGATGCATGCACATGGTAAAGGACAGAGAGTTAGACTGAGCACAGGTGTGCAAGAAAGAAGAGGTTTCTCTTGTATATTGAAAATGTCAAGTGCATGAAAACAAAGTTCGAAGGAAAAAATGATGGAGCCTCCTTAACTAGAAGGCTGGCTATATTGATCACAACTCCTGAACTAGAAGGCTGCCTATATTGATCACAATTCCTTAACTAGAAGGCTGGCTATATGGATCACAACTCCGTAACTAGAAGGCTGTCTATATGGATCACAACTCCTTAACTAGAAGGCTGGCTATATTGATCACAATTCCTTAACTAGAAGGCTGGCTATATAGATCACAACTCCTTAACTAGAAGGCTGGCTATATGGATCACAACTTTCTTAACTAGAAGGCTGGCTATATGGATCACAACTCCTTAACTAGAAGGCTGGCTATATGGATCACAACTCCTTAACTAGAAGGCTGGCTATATTGATTACAACTCCTTAACTAGAAGGCTGGCTATATGGATTACAACTCCTTAACTAGAAGGCTGGCTATATGGATCACAACTCCTTAACTAGAAGGCTGGCTATATTGATCACAACTCCTTAATTAGAAGGCTGGCTATATTGATCACAACTCCTTAACTAGAAGGCTGGCTATATTGATCACAACTCCTTAACTAGAAGGCTGGCTATATGGATCACAACTCCTTAACTAGAAGGCTGGCTATATGGATCACAACTCCTTAACTAGAAGGCTGACTATATGGATCACAACTCCTTAACTAGAAGGCTGGCTATATTGATTACAACTCCTTAACTAGAAGGCTGGCTATATGGATCACAACTCCTTAAATAGAAGGCTGGCTATATGGATCACAACTCCTTAACTAGAAGGCTAGCTATATTGATTACAACTCCTTAACTAGAAGGCTGGCTATATGGATTACAACACCTTAACTAGAAGATTGGCTATATGGATCACAACTCCTTAACTAGAAGGCTGCCTATATGGATCACAACTCCTTAACTAGAAGGCTGGCTGTATGGATTACAACTCAGACTTCTCCAAGCAAGCAGAGGCCAAAAATATTGCCATGACCTCCTGCCGTCCACCTTGCTCCACCTGGCAGGTGAGAATAATGTCTTCCCTGAGGGTCAGTTTTCCTCACCAGGTTGGATCTCTGCACACAGTACTGTCCATCTCTCCATGTGGGGGAGATTAGAATCACATTTACAGAGAGACTTTTCCATTTTTCAGCCAGGTCAAACAGCTCTTCTGCAGTAGTCTTCTTTATTTTACAGGTAACATTCCTGTCATTTGATGTGTAGCATCTGAAAAATTGGCAGAAGTGAAAAGGCATAGGAAATGCCAGACTTCATGAAATAATCAGATTACTTTATTAATCAGTGGCCATTTTCTTTTTAAAATATTTTTATTTATTATCTTTATGTCTATGAGTGTGCCACTTGCATCGATGTGTGTAACAATGTCCTCTCATTCTTTAGGCTTATTCCTGAGAGCAAATTTGGGGAGAACTATCCTCCAGAGCCAAGTGCAAGTATAATCACATGTGGTTTCAACTACCATGGTCTCAGACAGTTCAGCATTTCTACCAAGAAAGTATGGGGTTCTGTGTGAGGAGAGTAGTAACTAGGTCAGTGGAACTTAGCATTTGTAGGCATTAATGTTTTTCATTGGATCTGGAGAGATGAGACCTTCTCAGTTCTGAAGCACTTCAGGATGATGTTTTGGGAAAAGAAGCCACAGGAAATGCAGCTGAAGTTCATAGTCTGACCAAGTAAGATCGCCTCTTGGTAGCTTGTTACCACAAGGAGAGAGAGTAGAGCTATAGAAAGGAAGACCAGTCATCAGCAGTGGTGAGCCAGGCAGTATTGAATGTACTTTATGTAGTGTTGGTTCTGAGATCTCTGGGATTGGGAGTGGTAATGCATATTTTATAGCCAAGGACGTGAAAGCTGGCTGAGGTAATGGACAAGTGAGCCACTGACAGACAAGACTGCAAGGCAGGTTTTCTGCCTCCTGGTTTCTGTGAGGCTTAGACATCACATTGTTTGATTATAAAAGCCTATTTTAAAACAAAACATCTTAATATTGATTGTAAAGATGAGAAACAGAAAAGAGAAAATATTATTAAAAGCACTTTATGTCTCCTATCTTAATTTAATGTCATGTTTTACATATTTTGTAATCTATCTCTTAACATATTAATGCAATTATTATTTTGTTTATAGACTTTATATTAAAGATGCCAATGCTTTCTTATAATTAACACGTTTTAATTATAGAGATTAGTGGAATTTCACATGTGCTATCTTATTTTTTTATGTGCTATCTTATATAGTGAACATTTCATCTGCCCTAGATTGTTTTATGCACTATGTTTAAAATATTAAAGCATTCTGAATTTCTCTGGGTAGTTACTACTACCAGGGAATTTCCTACCTTCTGACATTTTCTAACTTGTTAGAGGTTTTCAAACTGAAAGAAAGAGGAACTAGCATTTCTAATGCAGATGTGGTGGTGAAATTTTCATCTACTTACCTGAGAATGTCTTTATCTCTCCCTTGTTTCTGAAGGACAGCTTTTGGGGGTACAGTATTCTTCAGAACTAGGAAAATCTAATCTCACTCCTTCCAGCTTTGAAAGGTTTCTGTTTAGAAGTCTGTTGTCGGGGAGCTCTTATGCATTACTTGTTATTTGACCTTGCAGCTTTTCAAATTCCCCCTAGTCTTTAGCCATAGAATGCATGATCAGGAGGTGGAAGTGGTGAGCTGAAGCTGTCTGGTGACCTCAGACCTTCCCTGCATGAAGCTGTGTGCTCTTCCCTAGGCTTAGAGATTTTCCTGCTATTATCTCTTTGAATAATCTTCCCATCTCTTTGGCATTTTAAAGTTCCACTTCAACCCCAATAAGGCAAATATTTGTCCTTATAATGCTGTAACAAAGTTTTCATAAGCTTTCTTCATTCTTTTTCATTTTTTTTCCTCCACGTATTTTCAAGTGGCCTGTCTTCACACTATTTAATTTTGCCTGATCTGTTACTGATATCTTCTATTTCACCTTGTAAATTTTATTTGGCATATTTATGTGTTAGTTTGATTTTTCAAAATTACTTTCATTGTTGTGCTTAAGTTCTTTAATATAAAATACGAATTATTTTTTGGTGCTAATTGAATTTTGTAAAAAAATGACTGCTTTAAAATCTCTAGGAATTCACTCCTATTGATTAGCATAATGACAGTTTCTAGTGCTTTATTTTGTTCAATAGGAAAGATCATGGTTCGTTAAAAGTTCTTGACGCTAAAATGCCTGCCCGTCTTACCAGGAATTTGAAATGGTCTACTTATTTCCTCTGCATAAAATGGCATCTCTTGGGGGCTGGAGAGATAGCCTAGTGGTTAAGAGCGCCAACTGCTCTTGCAGAGGACCCGGGTTCGATCCCCAGCACCCACATGGTGGCCGAAAACCATCTGTAACTCCAATTCCAGGAGAACTCCAGTTCCAGGGGAATCCGAGACCCTCTTCTGACCTCCGCTGCATTGCATAACAAGGGTGTACAAACCTACATGCAGACAGTACATTCATACACATACAAAAATAAATAAAATAGGGGGCTGGAGAGATGGCCTAGCGGTTAAGAGCGCCAACTGCTCTTGCAGAGGACCCGGGTTCGATCCCCAGCACCCACATGGTGGCCGAAAACCATCTGTAACTCCAATTCCAGGAGAACTCCAGTTCCAGGGGAATCCGAGACCCTCTTCTGACCTCCGCTGCATTGCATAACACGGGTGCACAAACCTACATGCAGACAGTACATTCATACACATACAAAAATAAATAAAATAATAAACAAAAGAGGGCATCTCTTAGGTTGTCCCAAGTCCTTTGTTGGTGTGCTGTGACTATTCGTACACTAGAGGGCACTCGAAGCCCATGTTTCTCTTGACTCCATAGTTGTATTCAGCAGTTCAACATGAACTGAAGGAGTTCCTAAAGGAGGCAGAACCAAACAGCAGCAGGAGCGGCGGCGGCGGCGGCGGCGGCGGCGGCGGCGGCGGCGGCAGCAGCAGCAGCAGCAGCACAACGGGCAAACTAGCTCTGCCAGCTTTTGCCACTTAGGGATGAACTGGCCCAGACACTATAGCCACAGTCTGGCCTGTGGTCTACCACGGTAGGATTCGGCTCCGCTAAACTGGCAGGAAGGGTTTAACTGGTACTATCTCCTTGACATCTGCCACTTACCTCCTTAAGAAGGAATTAAACCAGACCAGCTAGGACAGATCTTATCCTAGATATGAGAGATCACTGAGATCAAGTCACGAGAAAGTTACTCAGTAATTTAGAAAATATTGTCCAGAGATGAGGGGGAGGGGAGGGAGATTTGTTAGACTTAAAATGAAGGCTCTGGGCATGGTAGCACTTGAGTATCTGTATAATCCCGGCACCAGGGAGGCTGAAGCAGAAGGATGGTTAGTTTAGGGGCCGCCTGGGATGCATGGAAGGACTGCCTCAAGCCAACAACAGGATGGAGTGGCTTACACCGCCCTTCCACAAGTAGCTAAAGCCAATAGGTAATGCAGAAATGGTTCTTACTCAGTTACTTGACATGAAATGTGCTCCAGCCTTGGTCCTACTGGTATTCTGTTTATATTTGTTTCATATTTCACCTCAAAATTGAGATGTTAAGACAAAAAGTTGAGGAAAGGTAACTGTCTTGGCAAGAATAAAGCTATGCCAAGAAAGGGCTGGAGAGACGGTTTATTCAGTGATTCGGTTCCCACCACCCTCATGGGTGGTCACGACCGCCTGCAACCCCAGTTCCAGGGAATCTGTTACCCTCTTCTGGCCTCTGAGGGCATATGCATACATACAGTGCACACACAGAGACATGTATGCATATATATGGTGCACACACAGACATGTATGCACACATACAATGCACACACACAGATCTGCATGCACACATATGGTGCACACACACAGCCATGTATGCACACATATGGTGCACACACAGCTATATATGCACATATACAGTGACACACACAGACTTGCATGCACACATATGGTGCACACACACAGACCTGCATGCACACATATGGTGCACACACACAGACATGCATGCACACATACAGTACACACACAGACATGTATGCACACATACGGTGCACACACAGACATGTATGCACACATACAGTGCACACACACAGACATGTATGCATACATATGGTGCACACACACAGCCATGTATGCACACATACAGTGCACACACACAGACATGTATGCACACATACATATAAATACAAATAAAATAAAAAAGAAAAAAATAAATGTGTCAGCTGGGCATGGTGGTGCACGCCTTTAATCTTAGCACTTGGGAGGCAGAGGCAGGCAGTTCTTTGTGAGTTCAAGGCCTGGTCTACAGAGTGAGTTCCAGGACAGCTGGGGCTACAGGGAGACCCTGTCTTGAAAAAACAAAAAAACTGAAAAAAACAACACAAAACAAAATAAATGTGTCTTTTTCTGTGTATCTTTGGGACCTGCTGATACAGGGGAGAAACTGGGTCCCCTAGAGAGTGCTTAGTTTCATTCACAAAAGAGTTGAAGAATGGATTCAAATGGAAGGTTTAGGATAATTTTATTAGAATTTAATGAAAAAAAAATCCTCAAGGTAGGTAAGCCGTAAATCATAGCAGCTGTCTTGAGGAGGAGAAGGGAAGGGAGAAGGAAAAAAAGCCATGAAGCCGTGTGTGCTGGATAGTTTAGTGTCAACTTGACATACCTGGGTTGAGGGAGCCTCTATTGGGGAATTGGCTCCATTGGACTGGCCTATGGCCACATCTGTGGAGTATTGTCTTGATGGTTGAGATGTGTGGGAGGACCTGGCCCACAGTGAGTGGTGCCACCCTGGGCAGGTTGTTGTGTACTGTATAAGAAGGCAGGCTGGGCATGAGCCAGAGGAGCAAGCCAGTGAACAGCATTCCTCCATGGCCTGTGCTTCAGCTCCTGCTTCCAGGTTCCTGCCCTGAGTTCCTGCCTTGGGCTCCCTGAGTGATGAACTGTGACCCAGGAGATATAAGCTGAATAAACCCTTTCCTCCCCAAGTTGGTGTTGGTCAGAGTGTTTTGTCACAGCAATGGAAGACAAACTACAACACCGTGGCCATCATGGATCAGACAGACCCATGCCTTCCTAGGCATGGTCCTGTGATCAGGTGATTGACTTGGAAAACCTGGCAAGTTAAGTTTCCAACCAGGTCAGAAATTCTTATTTTCCTGACCGGGCTCCTGGGGGAGGTGTGGGATGGGGGTGGGGCTTCACTGTCAGCTGTAGTAGTCTCCCTTCCTAGTCACAGAAGAGCATATTTTCATTTATTGGTATTGTAAAGGACTACTTTCAAATCAAACTGCCACTATCGTCATCAGATCCACTGTGTCTTCTTGCAGATATCATCACAGAGGGCTTGTTAACTGTTGATATTCCTTCAGAGAAGGTGGGTGGGAGGGTCTCTGGGTGGGGCTAAGCATTTAGGATGGGGAGGACTGAAAGAATGGGGGCTCCACCACACAGCTGTGGGAAGCCATCATCTGTACTGGGGTGCAGACCTTCCAGAACAGCTGCCTTAGGGTCACTCCAGCTCCTGCCCATAACCCCTCACCCATGCTCTGTAATAAACTAATAAACCTAATATTACCTGAAAAACTCTTTGGTTCCCCAAGTGAACTTCAGTTTGTCATTAGGATCTTACATGGGGAAGGGTAAAGGTTGCCACCCCCTCCACACACAAAATTCTTACAAACATTGGCAAAGCTGTCACCATTTAATTGGTATCAAATTCCGGTTTGTATAAGTAAGGTTCTCCACTGTTAAGAAGCTGTGGGATGCTAGGTTATCGGGCATGCTTTTCTAAACTAGTATTATGATTTACAAAAAGGAAGATTTGTTAAAGAGAGTTTATGCTCCTCCTTTTGGCTACTCACCAAATAACTGAAGCAAGAACCTCAACAAATTCCTCAGATATCTTGTGCAGAGGGAAGAAAGAGTGAATCCTGTGCTGAGCCAGAGGGGGAACTTGTTTTCTGGAAAGAGATTTACAAGTCAAGACAATGATGGATCAGTAACAGGAAAGAACACACTTTGGCTGCGACTTCTTAGTATGCATGCCTCTGACCCTCTACTCTACACTGCCTGTGCCAGGACCTCAAAGATGAACCTGGTCAGGGAGTGGTCACTGGATCTCTATACTGCCTGTGCCAGGCCCTCAAAGATGAGCCTGGTCAGGGAGTGGTCACTGGGTTTCTATACTGCAAGTGCCAGGACCTCAAAGATGAGCTTGGTCAGGGAGTGGTCACTGGATTTCTATACTGCATGTGCCAGGACCTCAAAGATGAGCCTGGTCAGGGAGTGGTCACTGGATTTCTATACTGCATGTGCCAGGACCTCAAAGATGAACCTTTGACTGGATAGAGTGACCAAGGAGTATTGTCAGGAATTTGGACTTTGGTCATTTTTTTTTTCCGTACTGCTATCTTATCTAGGCAGACCACAATGACGTGGTCTGATGTATGACAACAGGATGAAATAGCAATATCATACTTCTCATTGATGGCTCCTAGATCCCCCAATCTTCCATGTGTTACTAAGGAACTCATTGCTTCTTCAACTTTTTGGAAAGAATCATGAGCCAAACTTTTATCCACCATGTGGGTGCTGGGAATTGAACCAGGATCCTCTGCAAGCACAGTCAGTGTTCTTAACCACTGAGCCATCTCTCCAGCCCCAATGAGCCAAACTTTTAAGGTTTATTTCTTCTTGTGTCAATTTTTGAAGTTCCTTTTCTTTCTTCTTTAATTCTTATTCAGCATGAAGGAGTTTTATATCTTCAATTGCAGTTTTCCTTTCTTTGAAACTCCCTGACCAGGCTCATCTTTGAGGTCCTGGCACTTGTAGTATAGAGATCCAGTGAGCACTCCCTGACCATGTTCATCTAGTAAAAGTTAAAATAATAAAAATCAGAAAAAAGAGATTTATTGAATGTGATATAAGGAAGAGGGCCAAAAAGATTCAGTGAGCTTGTTTATTGTGGGAAAGACAAGGATCTATATACGAATGTCCTCTGCTTCTTTTGGAATCACCTCATGTGCTGATCAAACCACCGACTCTGTTGATCAAACCACCGACTCAGCTGATCAAACCACTGACTCAGCTGTTGTCTCTGAGCACAGGTTAAATCCGTTCAGTATAGGTCAAGCATACCACTGCAGGTGTGTAACACTCTACAACATGACTCTTTTGAAGCCCCCGACCCTACTTGGATTGCCTTCCCTTCATCCGTTTGAATGTACAGTCAGGCCTTCTACTTCTGTGGACATAGATGACAGAGACACCAAGCACCAGAAGTTTTCTGGGGACAGCAAGGAGAGCCCCACGGAGAGTGACAGTAGATGATGCTGCTCCAACCACAGTAGATGATGAGAGTTCTGAAATTCAAGGTGAGGAGAAGCCACTTAGAAGGGACATCTGAGTCCCATTCCCAGGGTCTTCACCTGCTCTGTCTGAGGCTACCTGAGTTCATCAATATTTTTAGGCAAGAGGCAGGATGCTGGGACAATGTGGTCCCTTTTTTCCATCTTTAATAATTTATAATGTCAAAATTTATAAATTTAAACATATAATGTCTAAATTCCATTCTATGGCTAGAAATTTATCCTGTAATATGACTAAATTTTTAAGAGGAGAAAACATTTACAAAGAGGCATGCAACAGGATTAGAGGCCTCTCCACAGTTGGTGTTGATAGCCTGCTTCTTCTGGTATGCACTGACCTCTATGGCTTTTAGTGACCACCAACTGCCCATCATGCTCCACCTGGCAGGTAAGCACCACAATTCCCCATGGACACATGAGTTCACCAGGTACTAGCTATCTAACTGTAGGTTCCATACTTATTCTCTGTGAGGATTAAAGCTGCT
Organism: Rhizomys pruinosus; assembly: GCA_009823505.1. Classification (NCBI taxonomy): domain Eukaryota; kingdom Metazoa; phylum Chordata; class Mammalia; order Rodentia; family Spalacidae; genus Rhizomys; species Rhizomys pruinosus. Next base: position 1,154,048 of record VZQC01005145.1, on the reverse strand, counting down.
TCTGTCTAGGACAAACTTCCATGCTCCAACTGTATGCTGGAGAGGTAATACTTCTTGTTTTGGGAAATGAAGTTTACCTGTTTCCATGCCATTCTTGGGCTGGGTACAACTGAGATGGTAGAGGCAGAAGTTGTGACCTTAAAGCATAGACTTAGTGATGGGGCTGGAGAGCTGAGGACCCACCAGCACTGCTGCAAGGACACTGATTGGGACAGGGGTGGGTGGGTATGCAGCAGACACCTAAATACTGAAGATTTGTAGAAGTATGGCTCCAGTAATCACAGGACCCAGCATACAATGTCTGGTGGGGAGTGGTCATAATGACTGAAATCAACAAACACAACTCCCGAGTGAAGCAGGTGCCTGATAACCACATCAAAATAAGCAAAATCACGTGGGCTTGTGGGGCTGGCTCATATGCCATAGGTGTGGTTGTGGTTTCTTTTGGTAAAATAACTATGACTTCCACCACAGAGCTGGAGAAGATAAGAGTCCTCACCACTATAGGTGAGCAGGCCTGATGGGAACTAGATTCAAACCATTCTGGCCTAAGAGAGAAGCAGGTTGGTTGCCATCTTGGGCTGGAAGTCAGGGACATCTATCTCAGATGGTGTCAGAAAAGTTAGCTGTCTTAGGAAGATTGTCCACCTGCTAGATTTCATCAGTCACCTCAAATACCTGAATGCTAGGGCTTTGGCCATGTTTAGTCATAGAGATTCACTGCTTATTTGGTAAAGTTGAAGGAAAGGTTTTGTCTTCCTCCTGTGATGTGCTTATTCTCTTGTTAGCAGAGGAGAGCACATCTGCCTAGCAGACTGTGAGGACTAACTCACCCTCATGAAATTCTAAGCCTGTGTAGAAGAAATAACCAAATGATCTGACACTGCATTGAATGGTCCCTGCTGACCTCCTCTGGAAATCTTGCCAACCTCGGAAAAGTGTTTACACACATGAGCACAGGGAATGAACACCACCAAAGAAATGTTATGCACCTGGAGACCAGCTGTTTCCCCCATACAGCTTTCTTTGTTTTTACACATAGGCTATTAGTTGTAACATGTGCTCAGTCCTGAACTTAAAGATTTTGTTTTAAATTCTCCACGTGTGTGTGTGTGTGTGTGTGTGTGTGTGTGTGCACATGTGCCTGTGCAGGTACCCTCTGAAGCCAGAGGTTGGAACCCCTGTAGGTAGAGTTACAGGAAGCTGGTTGTGAGCCACTCAGCATGGGTGCTGAACTCAAGTTCTCTCCAAAAGCAGTATGCATCTTAACTGCCAAGCCATCTCTCCAGTTCCCAAGTCCTGAATTTAAAAGAGAGGTCAACAGCCAGCTTCTCTGAATCAGGACTTCCTCTGGGTTCTATGTTTGTAAACCACATCATCCTTCACTGAGGAAGCCAAATATGGGAAATCTCCCAATCATCAATTAATCAGAGTAGACACAGGCATGGGCCTACTGACCAGACAGAAGCACTTCCTGGTCCTGAAATCACACGCATGGATGTATCGGAGAAAGGAGGCAGTGTGCCTGTATTTAGATGGTCCTAAAGTCCTGTTGTGATTGCTAATTATTACTGAGCACCTGCATGACAGTCTCCATTCAGCAGGAATCACACACATTTGTATCTGTAAATATATGCTTTCCTATCAAACATCCATGGAACTCTAGATGACAGATTAAAAAAGTATCACTTGGGGCTAGAGAGAGATAGCTCAGTGGTTAAGACCACTGGCTGCTCTTGCAGAGGACCTGGGTTCAGTTCCCAGCACCCATATGGCGGCTAGCAACCATCTGCAACTCCAGTTCCAGGGGATCTAATAGCCTCTTCTGAACTCCATGACCATTGCACGACACCCGTGTACTCACATGCAGGCAACACATAATAAAATATTTTTAAAAAGTGTCACCTGAAGTCAAGTTATCCAAATACCAGCCCACCTGGTGTCCCCAATGGATGAAAGGTTGGAGCCAGCCACTGTTAATCTGGGTGTCCTGCCACTGCCTGATCCTGCTTGACTCAGCTCTTCAGTTCCCTAGTATTATGATTTACAAAAAGGAAGATTTGTTAAAGAGAGTTTATGCTCCTCCTTTTGGCTACTCACCAAAAAACTGAAGCAAGAACCTCAACAAATTCCTCAGATATCTTGTGCAGAGGGAAGAAAGAGTGAATCCTGTGCTGAGCCAGAGGGGGAACTTGTTTTCTGGAAAGAGATTTACAAGTCAAGACAATGATGGATCAGTAACAGGAAAGAACACACTTTGGCTGCGACTTCTTAGTATGCATGCCTCTGACCCTCTACTCTACACTGCCTGTGCCAGGACCTCAAAGATGAACCTGGTCAGGGAGTGGTCACTGGATCTCTATACTGCCTGTGCCAGGCCCTCAAAGATGAGCCTGGTCAGGGAGTGGTCACTGGGTTTCTATACTGCAAGTGCCAGGACCTCAAAGATGAGCTTGGTCAGGGAGTGGTCACTGGATTTCTATACTGCATGTGCCAGGACCTCAAAGATGAGCCTGGTCAGGGAGTGGTCACTGGATTTCTATACTGCATGTGCCAGGACCTCAAAGATGAACCTTTGACTGGATAGAGTGACCAAGGAGTATTGTCAGGAATTTGGACTTTGGGTCATTTTTTTTTTCCGTACTGCTATCTTATCTAGGCAGACCACAAATGACGTGATCTGATGATGACAACAGGATGAAATAGAACATCATACTTCTCATCAATGCTACCAGTCCCCCAATCTTCCATGTGTTACTAAGGACTCATTGCTTCTTCAAACGTTTGGAAAGAAATCATGACCAAACTTTTACCACCATGTGGGTGCTGGGATTAACGCAGATCCAGCTGCAAGCACAGGCACAGTTGTTTCTTAACACTGAGCCATCTCTCCAAGCCCCAATGAAATTTTTTTTAATTTATTTTTCTGTTTTGGTTCATATAATTTTTGAAGTTCTTTTCTTCTTTTAACGCTATTCCAGCATGAAGGAAGTTTTTTTTATATCTTCAATTGCAGTTTTCCTTTCTTTGAAACTCCCTGACCAGGCTCATCTTTGAGGTCCTGGCACTTGTAGTATAGAGATCCAGTGAGCACTCCCTGACCATGTTCATCTAGTAAAAGTAAAATAATAAAAAATCAGAAAGAAAAAGAGATTTATTGAATGTGATATAAGGAAGAGGGCCAAAAAGATTCAGTGACTTGTTTATTGTGGGAAAGACAAGGATCTAATTTTACGAATTGTCCTCGCTTCTTTTGAATCACGCTCATGTGCTGATCAAACCACCGACTCTGGTTTGAATCAAACCACCGAGCCTCAGCTGAATCAACACTGACTCAGCTGTTGCCTTACTCAAGCACAGGTTAAGATGTGTCAGTCAGGTAAGCATAACACACTGCTGTGTAGGTGTGTAACACTCTACAAATTACTCTTTTGAAGCCCCCGACCTACTTGGATTGCCTATAGCCCTTCATCCGTTTGAATGTACAGTCAGGCCTTCTACTTCTGTGGACATAGATGACAGAGACACCAAGCACCAGAAGTTTTCTGGGGACAGCAAGGAGAGCCCCACGGAGAGTGACAGTAGATGATGCTGCTCCAACCACAGTAGATGATGAGAGTTCTGAAATTCAAGGTGAGGAGAACTGGGCATGAGCCAGGGGAGCAAGCCAGTGAACAGCATTCCTCCATGGCCTGTGCTTCAGCTCCTGCTTCCAGGTTCCTGCCCTGAGTTCCTGCCTTGGGCTCCCTGAGTGATGAACTGTGACCCAGGAGATATAAGCTGAATAAACCCTTTCTTCCCCAAGTTGGTGTCAGTCAGAGTGTTTTGTCACAGCAATGGAAGACAAACTACAACAGAAATTGGTACCAGGAGTGCGGTATTGCTGTGACAGACCTGACCTTGGTGTTTTGGGGAAGGATTGTGGAGGCGTTTGGAACTTTGGGCTGGGAAGATCATTGAATGCCTAAAGATCATTGCTGTGGAGCTTAGAGCAGTTTTGCTGAGTTGTAGAAGATGGAGGCCTGGCTTGCCAAGTTTCTAGTTTCAAAAGGAAGCAGACATCATCAGGACTATTTAATCTGAGGGTTCTGGTCAGCTGGGGCTGAAGAATCAGCTGTAAGTAACAAGAGACCAGAACGTGAAGTGAAATCTTTGTACTGGGACAATTGATACTCTTTAGCTGGGGCTGAAAAATCAGCTGTGAGTAACAAGAGACCAGCATCACTGTGATGAAATCTTCTGGGAAGAATTTCTTCAGGGTCAGCACTCAGAAGCTGTGATCCAGAAGGGGCCTGAGCCTCCATCTCAAGCCAGAAGTAGGACTTGGTAGTATGTAACAGTCTCCTATATGGTTCTGGTGTTGAAATTAGAGGGAGTCACAGAAAGCAGCTGAGGCTTGCACTATGAGAGGTCAGGAAAGACTATTGGTGGAAGTGCACCTCAGTTGCAGTGAAGACCCCAGGATTGCAGGGGTCATGGAAAGAAGCTGAGGTTTTGCACCAGGAGAGGTCAGAAGAGACCATTGGTGAAGGTGCTGCCTCAGTTTCAGTGGTGACCCCAGCATTTTGGAGATTCCGGGAACATGGGATAACCACCAAGAGCAGCAGCAGGTGTGGAATGGAGTGGGCCTGGGCCTTCGAGATGAGCTGTGTGTGCCACGGACAGCAGAGTCAGAGAAGGGGAGCTGCCAAAACCCTCTGGAGCCCAGAAGAACGTGAGTGAATCCCAGGTGTCCAGCCTTGAGCTACTTGCTGGACTTACATTTTGTTTGAGTGTGCCTGATTCTTCCCTTTGAAATAAGACAGTACTTGTTTTGGGTTATACAGCAGCCCACAGTTAAGAGACTTTTAATAGACTGAACTTTTAAGCATTTGGACATTTTAAGGACTGCGGGGCTTTTAAGGTTGTACTGTCTTAGGCTGTAATTAATGTTAACATCATACTTTGGGGATAAGAACTGGAAAGGTGGTGGTTTAATAGNGCTGGATAGTTTAGTGTCAACTTGACATACCTGGGTTGAGGGAGCCTCTATTGGGGAATTGGCTCCATTGGACTGGCCTATGGCCACATCTGTGGAGTATTGTCTTGATGGTTGAGATGTGTGGGAGGACCTGGCCCACAGTGAGTGGTGCCACCCTGGGCAGGTTGCTGTGTACTGTATAAGAAGGCAGGCTGGGCATGAGCCAGAGGAGCAAGCCAGTGAACAGCATTCCTCCATGGCCTGTGCTTCAGCTCCTGCTTCCAGGTTCCTGCCCTGAGTTCCTGCCTTGGGCTCCCTGAGTGATGAACTGTGACCCAGGAGATATAAGCTGAATAAACCCTTTCCTCCCCAAGTTGGTGTCAGTCAGAGTGTTTTGTCACAGCAATGGAAGACAAACTACAACACCGTGGCCATCATGGATCAGACAGACCCATGCCTTCCTAGGCATGGTCCTGTGATCAGGTGATTGACTTGGAAAACCTGGCAAGTTAAGTTTCCAACCAGGTCAGAAATTCTTATTTTCCTGACCGGGCTCCTGGGGGAGGTGTGGGATGGGGGTGGGGCTTCACTGTCAGCTGTAGTAGTCTCCCTTCCTAGTCACAGAAGAGCATATTTTCATTTATTGGTATTGTAAAGGACTACTTTCAAATCAAACTGCCACTATCGTCATCAGATCCACTGTGTCTTCTTGCAGATATCATCACAGAGGGCTTGTTAACTGTTGATATTCCTTCAGAGAAGGTGGGTGGGAGGGTCTCTGGGTGGGGCTAAGCATTTAGGATGGGGAGGACTGAAAGAATGGGGGCTCCACCACACAGCTGTGGGAAGCCATCATCTGTACTGGGGTGCAGACCTTCCAGAACAGCTGCCTTAGGGTCACTCCAGCTCCTGCCCATAACCCCTCACCCATGCTCTGTAATAAACTAATAAACCTAATATTACCTGAAAAACTCTTTGGTTCCCCAAGTGAACTTCAGTTTGTCATTAGGATCTTACATGGGGAAGGGTAAAGGTTGCCACCCCCTCCACACACAAAATTCTTACAAACATTGGCAAAGCTGTCACCATTTAATTGGTATCAAATTCCGGTTTGTATAAGTAAGGTTCTCCACTGTTAAGAAGCTGTGGGATGCTAGGTTATCGGGCATGCTTTTCTAAACTAGTATTATGATTTACAAAAAGGAAGATTTGTTAAAGAGAGTTTATGCTCCTCCTTTTGGCTACTCACCAAAAAACTGAAGCAAGAACCTCAACAAATTCCTCAGATATCTTGTGCAGAGGGAAGAAAGAGTGAATCCTGTGCTGAGCCAGAGGGGGAACTTGTTTTCTGGAAAGAGATTTACAAGTCAAGACAATGATGGATCAGTAACAGGAAAGAACACACTTTGGCTGCGACTTCTTAGTATGCATGCCTCTGACCCTCTACTCTACACTGCCTGTGCCAGGACCTCAAAGATGAACCTGGTCAGGGAGTGGTCACTGGATCTCTATACTGCCTGTGCCAGGCCCTCAAAGATGAGCCTGGTCAGGGAGTGGTCACTGGGTTTCTATACTGCAAGTGCCAGGACCTCAAAGATGAGCTTGGTCAGGGAGTGGTCACTGGATTTCTATACTGCATGTGCCAGGACCTCAAAGATGAGCCTGGTCAGGGAGTGGTCACTGGATTTCTATACTGCATGTGCCAGGACCTCAAAGATGAACCTTTGACTGGATAGAGTGACCAAGGAGTATTGTCAGGAATTTGGACTTTGGTCATTTTTTTTTTCCGTACTGCTATCTTATCTAGGCAGACCACAATGACGTGGTCTGATGTATGACAACAGGATGAAATAGCAATATCATACTTCTCATTGATGGCTCCTAGATCCCCCAATCTTCCATGTGTTACTAAGGAACTCATTGCTTCTTCAACTTTTTGGAAAGAATCATGAGCCAAACTTTTATCCACCATGTGGGTGCTGGGAATTGAACCAGGATCCTCTGCAAGCACAGTCAGTGTTCTTAACCACTGAGCCATCTCTCCAGCCCCAATGAGCCAAACTTTTAAGGTTTATTTCTTCTTGTGTCAATTTTTGAAGTTCCTTTTCTTTCTTCTTTAATTCTTATTCAGCATGAAGGAGTTTTATATCTTCAATTGCAGTTTTCCTTTCTTTGAAACTCCCTGACCAGGCTCATCTTTGAGGTCCTGGCACTTGTAGTATAGAGATCCAGTGAGCACTCCCTGACCATGTTCATCTAGTAAAAGTTAAAATAATAAAAATCAGAAAAAAGAGATTTATTGAATGTGATATAAGGAAGAGGGCCAAAAAGATTCAGTGAGCTTGTTTATTGTGGGAAAGACAAGGATCTATATACGAATGTCCTCTGCTTCTTTTGGAATCACCTCATGTGCTGATCAAACCACCGACTCTGTTGATCAAACCACCGACTCAGCTGATCAAACCACTGACTCAGCTGTTGTCTCTGAGCACAGGTTAAATCCGTTCAGTATAGGTCAAGCATACCACTGCAGGTGTGTAACACTCTACAACATGACTCTTTTGAAGCCCCCGACCCTACTTGGATTGCCTTCCCTTCATCCGTTTGAATGTACAGTCAGGCCTTCTACTTCTGTGGACATAGATGACAGAGACACCAAGCACCAGAAGTTTTCTGGGGACAGCAAGGAGAGCCCCACGGAGAGTGACAGTAGATGATGCTGCTCCAACCACAGTAGATGATGAGAGTTCTGAAATTCAAGGTGAGGAGAAGCCACTTAGAAGGGACATCTGAGTCCCATTCCCAGGGTCTTCACCTGCTCTGTCTGAGGCTACCTGAGTTCATCAATATTTTTAGGCAAGAGGCAGGATGCTGGGACAATGTGGTCCCTTTTTTCCATCTTTAATAATTTATAATGTCAAAATTTATAAATTTAAACATATAATGTCTAAATTCCATTCTATGGCTAGAAATTTATCCTGTAATATGACTAAATTTTTAAGAGGAGAAAACATTTACAAAGAGGCATGCAACAGGATTAGAGGCCTCTCCACAGTTGGTGTTGATAGCCTGCTTCTTCTGGTATGCACTGACCTCTATGGCTTTTAGTGACCACCAACTGCCCATCATGCTCCACCTGGCAGGTAAGCACCACAATTCCCCATGGACACATGAGTTCACCAGGTACTAGCTATCTAACTGTAGGTTCCATACTTATTCTCTGTGAGGATTAAAGCTGCTTCTGTCTAGGACAAACTTCCATGCTCCAACTGTATGCTGGAGAGGTAATACTTCTTGTTTTGGGAAATGAAGTTTACCTGTTTCCATGCCATTCTTGGGCTGGGTACAACTGAGATGGTAGAGGCAGAAGTTGTGACCTTAAAGCATAGACTTAGTGATGGGGCTGGAGAGCTGAGGACCCACCAGCACTGCTGCAAGGACACTGATTGGGACAGGGGTGGGTGGGTATGCAGCAGACACCTAAATACTGAAGATTTGTAGAAGTATGGCTCCAGTAATCACAGGACCCAGCATACAATGTCTGGTGGGGAGTGGTCATAATGACTGAAATCAACAAACACAACTCCCGAGTGAAGCAGGTGCCTGATAACCACATCAAAATAAGCAAAATCACGTGGGCTTGTGGGGCTGGCTCATATGCCATAGGTGTGGTTGTGGTTTCTTTTGGTAAAATAACTATGACTTCCACCACAGAGCTGGAGAAGATAAGAGTCCTCACCACTATAGGTGAGCAGGCCTGATGGGAACTAGATTCAAACCATTCTGGCCTAAGAGAGAAGCAGGTTGGTTGCCATCTTGGGCTGGAAGTCAGGGACATCTATCTCAGATGGTGTCAGAAAAGTTAGCTGTCTTAGGAAGATTGTCCACCTGCTAGATTTCATCAGTCACCTCAAATACCTGAATGCTAGGGCTTTGGCCATGTTTAGTCATAGAGATTCACTGCTTATTTGGTAAAGTTGAAGGAAAGGTTTTGTCTTCCTCCTGTGATGTGCTTATTCTCTTGTTAGCAGAGGAGAGCACATCTGCCTAGCAGACTGTGAGGACTAACTCACCCTCATGAAATTCTAAGCCTGTGTAGAAGAAATAACCAAATGATCTGACACTGCATTGAATGGTCCCTGCTGACCTCCTCTGGAAATCTTGCCAACCTCGGAAAAGTGTTTACACACATGAGCACAGGGAATGAACACCACCAAAGAAATGTTATGCACCTGGAGACCAGCTGTTTCCCCCATACAGCTTTCTTTGTTTTTACACATAGGCTATTAGTTGTAACATGTGCTCAGTCCTGAACTTAAAGATTTTGTTTTAAATTCTCCACGTGTGTGTGTGTGTGTGTGTGTGTGTGTGTGTGTGCACATGTGCCTGTGCAGGTACCCTCTGAAGCCAGAGGTTGGAACCCCTGTAGGTAGAGTTACAGGAAGCTGGTTGTGAGCCACTCAGCATGGGTGCTGAACTCAAGTTCTCTCCAAAAGCAGTATGCATCTTAACTGCCAAGCCATCTCTCCAGTTCCCAAGTCCTGAATTTAAAAGAGAGGTCAACAGCCAGCTTCTCTGAATCAGGACTTCCTCTGGGTTCTATGTTTGTAAACCACATCATCCTTCACTGAGGAAGCCAAATATGGGAAATCTCCCAATCATCAATTAATCAGAGTAGACACAGGCATGGGCCTACTGACCAGACAGAAGCACTTCCTGGTCCTGAAATCACACGCATGGATGTATCGGAGAAAGGAGGCAGTGTGCCTGTATTTAGATGGTCCTAAAGTCCTGTTGTGATTGCTAATTATTACTGAGCACCTGCATGACAGTCTCCATTCAGCAGGAATCACACACATTTGTATCTGTAAATATATGCTTTCCTATCAAACATCCATGGAACTCTAGATGACAGATTAAAAAAGTATCACTTGGGGCTAGAGAGAGATAGCTCAGTGGTTAAGACCACTGGCTGCTCTTGCAGAGGACCTGGGTTCAGTTCCCAGCACCCATATGGCGGCTAGCAACCATCTGCAACTCCAGTTCCAGGGGATCTAATAGCCTCTTCTGAACTCCATGACCATTGCACGACACCCGTGTACTCACATGCAGGCAACACATAATAAAATATTTTTAAAAAGTGTCACCTGAAGTCAAGTTATCCAAATACCAGCCCACCTGGTGTCCCCAATGGATGAAAGGTTGGAGCCAGCCACTGTTAATCTGGGTGTCCTGCCACTGCCTGATCCTGCTTGACTCAGCTCTTCAGTTCCCACTGTGAGCCCCTTCATGGGGTTAGGATCAGAGAGGGTGTGGGTGACCAAGTTACAAGGTAGAACCCCCTTACCTCTACAGGTGAATAATTGAACACCCGTTCTTTATCTTCTGAGTCTCGGTGTCTCCTGTAATACTTCTCAAAAACAACACCTAGGAAAGATGGGACTGAAGCAGGGCGCAGCACCTGGCATATAGCAAGGGCAGCCATTACCAGTTCTGAGAATGCTGACTTTGGGTAGCAGAATGGACACCAAAAGCCACGCGGAAATATCATGCAAAGTCTCTACCTTTTTTCTGCCACAACTATGAAAAATCCAAATGAGAAGGAACAGAAGCCTTGGCTCAGTTACAGCCTCCTTTTTCTAAGTGATCCTCTCAGACCCAAAATCGGGTAATCAAAATGGGAAAGGAATCACAGGTGTTTCCTCCAGAGGAGCTTTTACAGGCAGCTGGGAGCCCTGCGAAAGGAGGAGGGACACAGTCTCTTCAGGGCTGGAGAGATGATTTGAGGTTCTTTGTGCAGACCTAAGATTGGAAGGCTCTGGCCCTCAGGTTGAAGTTGAATTTGGCTCTGTCTAGGCCTGGGGCCACAAGGTGTCCTTGGTCTGCTAGTCATGTTTCAAGGAGTTGTTCCTGGCACATGCTGTTCTTGAAACATAAAGTGTTCTCATGCTCCAGATCTTTAGGTAGACAATTTTGCTAGAGGAATAATCCAAGTCTGCTTATGGTTTCAGCAGACAGTTTTCATGCCTGGCTACACATTACACTATCTGTAGTAATTAATTATTTTTGATGCACATAGATCAGACCAATTGAAGATGAAATTCCTGTATGTAGCCTGGGTCTAGGATTTTGTTGTATCCCAAGCCTGGTAGAGAGCTACCAAACCAACCCCAGCCCCATAGATATCTGATGCCCAGAGAAACTGAACTGTCCAAGGTCACATGGCCTCTGAGGTACACAGCTGACATAGATGATACATTTCCTACAGGTGTGCTAAGTGTATTGCATGATCTCAGTTCTTCAGTATAGCCAGTATATGTGCTGTGGATGTAAGGGGAAGGTATCATGCGAGATCCCTGTGTGGAAAGTCTTGTCCTAGGTCACAGGTCAAGGAGCGGCTAAGCTGGGATGTGGGTCTAAGCATTTAATTTCTCTCTCATGCAGACCATTGCTCAGTAATGACCCTGACATCAATACCCAGGACTTTGTACACGGCTTCTCCATTTTCACAGGACTCCAAATAAAGGTTGTAACTATCACTATTCCATGGAAAAGGGCAACCTAAGACTCAGAGAAGAAAAGAATTTCCCATACCATGCCTGCCGGAACCCTACAGCACTAGTCTAAGGAGGAAATGCTCTGATAGAAGAGGCATCAGGTACACCGCTGCTTCCTGTCTCTCCTGATCACCCCCCTTCTCATCTAGGGCATCCTTTGGGCAGATGGCATGTTAGGTCGAGATGAACATCCCTGCGAGGCAGCAGATTGTATCTCAGCCAAGCTGCTTGCCAGCTGAGTTTGCCTAGACACTAGGCCCTGGGGGGGGGGGACTTCAGTGCCCTTGCTTGTAATGTCTTCAAAGTCAAGATGAAGCCACTCTCTCTACCTCTGTTGAGGAGATGTGATGCTACTGCCTCCAATATCCATCTACACTAAATGCATTTACCCTCTGATTCAGCAGGCCTCTCCCAAGGGCATGTATCTTCTGGACAGGATGATGGATGCACACTGTCATCCACTGCACGATTGTTCCAACAGGCCCCAAATAGGCACAAATGGAGCACACACCATCAGAGACTTATCTGTTCTATCATGGAATGAGGATGTGGCAGACATTGGAGGTTTTCAATAATGATTGGGCTGCATTTGAGTTTTCTGAGCCCCTGGAAAACTGATGATGGGTCAAAGGCCAAGTTCCTAGATAATGGCTGAGTTCAGGGGCTTTGGGTTCAGCATATTCTGGGTACCTGGCTTTTTTATGGAGACAATGTCTCTTGTGGTATCAGCAAGAGGCTGTCCTGGATACATATCTGGGGTCTTGGACAGATTATAAAACTGCCTGTCTATGTGTTTGTGGACAGAGCTCTGGCCATATAAACAAGGCTCACAGTTGTAACAGGGTCAGATTGGATGGCCTGACATCCTTCAGATGGTGACAATCCCAGAATTAAGATGCAGAAGAGGAATCAGGGCCTTTGTCAGGAAATTTAAAGTGAGCTTCACCCATGCACTTGGCTCATCTCTATTCAGAGTCTTCTGGGTCTGTGAAAGCAGATTCCTGATAGATAGGTGCTCGAGACAGACCGAAGGCAAAGGCCCAGCTTCTTAACAGTTCCTCCACCAGGGCCAATAGATTGAACAGGGAACCTGGGTAAGTCACCAACCTTCTCAGTGGGAAAAATATTCAGTAAATACAATATTTAGTATGATTATACTCAAAAAGCTTTTGTGGATGATCCTTTTCAAGTTTAGGAAATTCCTCTCTTGAAAGTTTGTTGAATGGGTGTTGAATTTGTTAAATTCTTTTTCTGTACAAATAGATATGATGATGCAACCTTTTAATACAATGCATTACAAAGACTCACCTTATGGAGTTGAAATATCCTTGATGGCCTGGAATTATTGTTAGTGTGTAACTTTGCTAATACTTTCTTTTGCCCTCTAAGGTTATACTTGAGCATACTTTGCTTTTGTATAGTTTTTACCTGATTTTTGCTGTCAAGGTAATAATGATATTATATATAAAATTCTTATAGAAATTCTATGAGAACACATGAGGAGAACATATTAAATATACAGAGGAAAGTCCCTATCCTGTACTGAAATCTCAATCAGGACATCAGTGGTCTCCCATGGTAGGCTGCGACTGGGCTGTTCTTCAGAGCACTGAGTCATGGTGTCTTTAGGTTGCCAGGTTCATTAGTGCTTGGATTTAGCCTCTTTCTATCCTGACCTTCTGCAAGGCAGCTTTCTTTCTGTCTCAGTGCTGGAAGCTGAGGATCATCTTCTTCAACCTAAGGTCCCAGAGCAACATCTATACCTTTGTCTGACACCTCTTCTGCCTATGAATCATTAGGCTCAGAGCACAGGTGCACTAATTACAGTTAGGCTCTAAAAACAGAGTCATCCTACACAGAAATCACCAAGGACTCTGACCTAACTTGGCCTCAGATGAGCTTTATAAATTTGAGAGGTTTAGGATGTACCTTGTGGGTGACAATGAGGTAGTGTCTTCTGTGATTCTTGAGTCCCTAGGATTATGGCTACTCAATGTCAGGAGACAGAGCTAGGAGAAGAAGAAGGAAGTCTCAGTTTGGGAAATGAGATGATACCTGGAAACAGAAACAAATTTTCCTCTCCACACATTTCCTCGTCTTGTTCACCAGAGGGATTTGTTTAATAGGCAAAGTGAATGAGAAGAGAGAAAGTTTTAATTTACTGAAAAACCAATACATGATAAAATTTCAATGTAGTTCTAGTTTGTGTGTGTATGTGTTTAACATAAGATCTTATATTAGTTTGATGCTTTTGGTATAATTAGTGATGCATAATAATCTCTCAAGTTTATACTTTATGTAGATTTCCTGTCTTTACTTAACTCTTGAAGTCTTTATTTTACTTTTAGATTCAACCCAGGGTACCATGCTACATTTACTTGGTGTATCTTCTTAGGCTTCTCACAGTGTGGAAGACTTCTGGACAGAAGATTGCTGGATGCGTCTCTATTGGAATCTGTCTGATATTTGTCCCATGACTAGACTGGAGTTATGGGATTCAGTGGGGAAGTTTGCAGCAGGGACATACAGTTTTCTGATATCTCTTAAAGGTGCATATGATTGAAATGATGTGTGCTTGTCATGACTGGTGACTGTCAATGAAATCTTGGACACTAAATGAATTTGTAGAGTTTCTCTATTATTAAGTCATATAATAAATTTAAAGGGGCTTCTTTATTCTTTCTAATTGAATCCTTTCAAATGAAGTTACTGTGAGCAGCCCACACTTTAGGAATACACTGTTGCGTTCCTCCTCCATCAGGAAGGAGTATCTGCAATGATTATCTGGGACTCTTCTGCAAATGGGTTTGCTCATTTATTTTTTTATTATTTATTTATTTTTTATTTTACTCATTTATTATTTTACAGTTTATATAAACATGGACTTATAGGTGTTAGTTTTAAATTCGGGGTTTGTTGCTTTCAATATTTATATTTAAAGTATTTTATTTGTAATTTTTATGTGCATGCATGTATTGTCTGCATGCATATAGGTACACCTGTGTCATGCAATGCCCACAGATGTTAAAGAGGGCATCATATTCCCTGAACTGGAGTTACGGATGGTTGTTAGCATCCATGTGGATGCTAGGAACCAAACCCAGGTCCTCTGCAAGAGCAGTAAGTGCTCTTAATCACTGAGCCATCTCTCCAGCCCATGCTTTAGTTTTCTTTGTTGTTAGAATTATTACAGTTTGGATACTGGGCTATTTTTCTGTTAGTTTTTATTACAGTTTGGATACTGGGCTACTTTTCTGTTAGTTTTTATGTCATTTCTTTGAAAGGCGCTGTAATTTGGAACTTAAATGTCCCCCAAAGACCCATGTGTTACAGACTTGGATCCTACTTTATCACATTCTAGGGGTGCTGTGGTAAGAGGCAGGGTCTACTAGGCTTGGAATCATTATCAACATGCCCTGGAACATGACTGGAACTCTCCGTGTCCTGCTCTCTTTGTTCCTTGCTGCTGTAAGGTGTGCAGCTGCTTCAGCTTTATGTTCCTCTTGTGGGGTGCTGCTTCACCATGGAGACAAAGGTAGCAAGGCCATTGATCATGAACCAAAACCTGCAAAGCCAGGGCCAAAATTAACCTTTGTTCTTTATAAGTTCATTGTGTCAAGTATTTTGTCCTAGAGGCTGAAATCCAACTGACTTTTGTTTTCTGGAGAATGTAGAATTTTTATGAAATCATTAAACATAAAGAAGATAGAGTATCATTTAAATAATTATTTGGAGATTATAAGACACGTGAAGAAAAGTTTTGTACTGCAGGCAAATATCTAAGGAAAAACAGTACCTTCAATGAAATATTCCTTCATCTGTTTATAGAATCATTTTGATGTCTATTGTATGGCTGTGTACTGGAAACTGAGGGTATAGATTTCTTTTTATCTGTTAGACATTATCATTAAAGAATAGAGACAAATAATTATGTTTTCTCTTTGATAATATGCACAAATATTAGTTACCCCAGATAAAAAAAAATAGTCTCCCAGTACTGTTCATTGAGCACAGCAGATGTGTAATGAGGACTTACACAAAGCACAAGCTTTGGTATGGACTTATTTGTACACAGATAAACATGCCAATTTTAAATATTCATCATTGTTAGTGACCAATCACATCATGTTTTGAGCATCTGTTGGAAAGGGTTGGTCACTGTGGGTATCTGTGATGGTTAATGTTATCAAGTTGACAGCATCTGGAACCACCTCAAGAAAGATACTTGGTTTTCTGTTAGGTGTGGTTTGGGTTAGGCTAACCACTGGCCATACCTTCGAGAGATTGTTGTGATTAAGTTAATTGATATGGAATAACGTGTCCTAAAATTTGGCAGCACCATTCCCCGGACTTGGGTTCTGGACTACATAAGGAAGAAGCTAGCTGAGCATTCACTGGTCTGTTCTTTCTGACTGCAGATGCAATGTTATCAGCTATTGGAATCACTACCTGGCCACAGTGACCTGAACCCTGAACTGTCAGCCAAAATAAACCTTTTTCCCCTAAATTCCTTTTGTCAGAGTATTTTTATCATAGCAAAAGGAAAAGTAATTAAGAGTGTTTTTTCAGTTTCCACGTAGCAAATAAGCAGCCGTATTGTCTACTTGTTGCCCAGCTAAGGAAAAGGCCTTTTAAAAATTTTTTTAATTATAATTTTTTTTGTGCATATGAGTGTACTGTCTGCATGTAGGTTTGTGCACCCGTGTCGTGCCTCGGAGGACAGAAGAGGGTGTTGTATTCTCCTGGAACTGGAGTTAAATACGATTCTTAGCCGCCATGTGGGTGCTGGGGATCGAACCCGGGTGCTCTGCAAGAGTAGTCTGTGCTCTTAACCACTGACTGAGCCATCTCTCCAGCCTCAGAAAAGGCCTTTGAGAGTGACATTGGGCAGACATGGGAAAGAAGGGAGAGTGAGGATGCAGGTCTATTGAGAAGCAGCAGAGGAATGATATTTAACTCACTTTCCCAAAACATTCTGGTGACTGAAATGGGAGAGATTAGAGGCCGTAGCAACTGTCTATGGGTGACGATGTGGCCAGGACTGAGGTGCAAGGGAGGGGAGCCATGGGCAGACTGTGGACGTAAGGCTGTGCTGAGTGGGAGCACATTGGACTCTGATACATCATCAGAGCTCTGTTATCTGAAGTTAAAACTGTTGCTCAGAAGAATATTACCATGATGAGAGTATGCACATGTCAGAAAAATAGAAAAACTACAGATCAGCTCTCTGTTCTCTTTTCAGAGTCAATTTTTGATAGTTATCATTTCAAGAGTGGGTATAAGCATTTGGGAGCTTGTTTGGAGGTTCTAGCAGGGAATGTAGCTACCCTTGACCAAAAACTGGTCCTCCTCTATCAGGGGAAAGTCGTCTTCATTTGGGGGGGATCACGTGGAGCATTGAGGGAGGAAGGGGACAACAGCCTAGCCAGCCAGATCAGCTGAATCCACCCTGGTGATCAATGGGGTGACAGGTGTTGCACCCAGACTGCCCTCACCTCCAGGTATAATCGTTTGAAAGTCTACCCATGTGCCGGTGGGAGAAAAGAGAGGAGCAGGAACCATGCCAACTCTCCGCACCTTTAGAACATTTTTACCCTGAGTAACAGGGCTAGGAACAATGGAGCTAACAAAGAAATTATGCTCCCATCAGAGAGGGAAGGATAGCTTTTGGTGAAAGGGATCCAAGGAATAGAACACGCAGATAACAGGAAAGGATAATTATTATACCTAAATCAGGATGTGGTTCATTGGACAATTATCAAGAAGGCTGGGAGTTGGGGTGGAATCCAGAAGAGAGATTAGCTCTAGAACTTGGATTAGGGTGTGTAGTGATGGTCACCCATGCTAATAGACTAGAGACACCTTGTGGTACTCAGACTGGGCTGGTCCTCAGATTTTAGGGAGAGCACTGATCCAGTTCCCAGGCCCCTGGTCAGGACCAAGGGAACAGAAACAACTCTCATGTAATCAGTGTCAATGCAGAGGATCAACAGGGAATTGTTGAGTCTTCTGGTATCCTGAGAGGGGTGGCCTTAGGAGAAGAGTGCTCCAGAACTTCTTATCAGCTCTTCCAGGCTGACACCTTCTAAACAGGAAATGGCCGAGATTCAGGATCTTCTGTGGCAGTGAAGGAAGGGCAGTGCTATGAAATCACTTCCCATGCAAGACTCCTACTTCCATTTGTGAATCATCTCCTGAGTGCTAGAATATCCCTGGTGCTATTCTCCTCCAGGTACATGTGGCCTGAATGCCTGTGTCACAGAAGTGTCACCTCAGCCCTCTTCAAGTCATAACTGTCTTTCCCTTTTCCTTCTTCAGGGTCACGGGGAGGGCCGAAGCAGAAACATCCCTAGAACTGCCTGTGTGAAACTTCTAAACATTCTTCCATAATGTGGATTCCTCTTTCCTTCCAGGCCCCTAGTCTCTGAGTAACTTAGAGATGGCCTCCAAGGGGAGCACCTGTGCCAACAGCCCCTATACCCCTTGATCCACTTCCTCCACATTCTTTAGGAGACTCTGGACACCCTCATCCTTGACTTAAACCTTCCTGTGGGACCCCCATATATCATGGGTCCTGGGGACCTCCCTAAGGGTTCTAAGAGATGCCCAAGGATCCTGCAAAACATGTTATCACTTCTAGATCCCTCAGATCCTAATCCCATGTAACAGGTGACCTGGCCCTCCTACTGCCCCCGCACCTTCTATGTCAGTCCTCATAACATACAGTCAGGCCTTCTTCCTGTGGATGTAGATAGCAGACACACCAACCACCAGTAGCATCTTGTGGCCAAAGAGCAGAGGCACAAGGACAGCAGCAGGTAAAGCCACCAATCCTGTGAAAATCAAAAAGGCAAGAGGAGCCATTAGAGGGGCCACCTGGACCCTATTCTTAGATGCCTAAGATCTCAGTAATGAACACTGGCCCCAAATCAGTAACTGTTTTATGATGGGGGAGTCACTGTTGAATTAAATTGGCAGCATCAGGTTATCCAATAAAAAGGTAATTCACTGATGTGCTGGTTGCTTTTTGTCAATATAAATGAGACTCTTAGGAAACCGGAATGTCAGCTAAAGACTTGCCCAGATCGGAATGGAGTTAACAAAGAAATTATGCTCCCATCAGAGAGGGAAGGATAGCTTTTGGTGAAAGGGATCCAAGGAATAGAACACGCAGATAACAGGAAAGGATAATTATTATACCTAAATCAGGATGTGGCTCATTGGACAATTATCAAGAAGGGTATGTCTGTGAGGCATTTTCTTAGTTGGTCCTCAATGAGGGAGTGTCTAGCTCACTGTTGGTGGTGGGCATCCCTAGACAGGTGGGGCTGGACTGCATAAGAATAGGTAACAACACCAGGAATGAGTCAGTAAGTAGTATTCCTCTGTTACTTCACTTCCTGCCTCCAAGTTCTTGCCTTGACTTCCCTGCTCTGATGTCTCTCAGTAAAGAACTGTCTCCTGTAAGTGTAAAATGAAATAAACCATTTTTTCCGGTCACCAGGTTCCCGATCTGGAAGAAGCCAGGATCCTGCTGCTCCAGGACTCCCATTTATCCTGCTAAGCTAGTCAGAACCTGTCTTCCCATGTCCATCATCCTGCTCTGGGATAATAATATGTTTCCAAGATAATATGTCTCCATCAAATCCCACCAGCCCTATAGAAGATTTGTATGATAAGAAGTACTTAGAAGAATCCTAGGACACAGAACTTGAAAGAACAATTATAAACATGACCAAATAAAGATTTTAAAGAACACACAACCCAACGAGCTCAAAGAGGATAGAAATAAACTCTTCACTGAAGCTCAAGAAAATACAAATATATGGCTGAATGAAATGACAAAGACAATTCAGAATTTGAAAACTGATTCACAAAAGAGATAGGATATGTGCTCCTGACAAACCTGGTGAATTGGTCAGAACATTTGCATTCCCTCCTCATCCCTCTGCTCTAGGACTAGGCCAGGATCCCAGTGCTCCAGAGCTCTCCTTTACCCTGCCTAGCTAGTAAGAACCCATCCACTTGTTTCCATCTTCCCTATTGGGGTTAGGCCAACAACCAGCTGCTCCTGGAACACCCTGTGGAGCTAGTCAGATACTTGGTCACTTGGTTGCTAACTACTGGCTCTGATCCTAGCCTGGAAAGCTCTGCTCCAGACCTAGACTAGCGTAGTGAGCTAGCTAGAACCAGTCCACACTGCTGCCATTTCCACACTTATAGTCCTCGCTGCACATAGCAAACCATCCTGGAACCATCTCATTCCTCCAATAAAAACGAAAGTGAGCCAAGCATGGTGGTACACACCTTTAATTCCAGCATTTGGGAGGCAGAGGCAGGTGGACCCCTGTGAGACTGAGGCAAGCTTGATACACATAGTGAGTTCATGGCCAATTGGGGCTCCTGGAAGACCCTGTCTCAAAAAGACTAATAAAACAAAGCAACGACAAAATCCAGAATGAGAATCTGAAGCACAGGCCAACTAAGCATTCAGACCTGATTAGAAAACAACCAACCTACAACAATAAAAACAGAACCAAGCTTCAGCTCAACAAAGGTAGGCCAGAATTTCATATCAGACACAAAACCAACAAAAGAAGGCCACATGCCCAGGTCACAACCTCCAAACACAAATAATATGAAAAACCAAGATAATATATTTCCATCAAATCTCACCAGCCCTGTATAAGTTTTCTACAATGAGAACTACCTGGAGGAACCATAGGTCACAGAACTTAAAAGAACAATTATAAACATGGAAGAATAATTATAAACATGATTAAATAATTTAAAGATTTCAAAGAACACACAACTCGGGCTGGAGAGATAGCCTAGTGGTTAAGAGCGCCGACTGCTCTTGCAGAGGACCCGGGTTCGATCCCCAGCACCCACATGGTGGCTGAGAGCAGTCTATAACTCCAGTTCCAGAGGAATCCGACACCCTCTTCTGACCTCCGCAGCATTGCACGAAACGGGTGCACAAACCTACATGCAGACAGTACATTCATACACATAGAAAATAAATAAAATTAAAAAAATATTAAAAAAACACACAACTCAAAGAGGATAGAAATAAACTCTTGACTTAAGCTCAAGAAAATACAAATATATGGCTATCTGAAATGACAAAGACAATTCAGAAATTGAAAAGTGATAGAAAGAGATAGAAATATTGAAGAAACCTCAAGCTGACCTGAAGATGGAAAACTCAATGAGCCAATTTGGAATTGGCTGGAGAAACCTTCACCAGCAGAATGAAAAATACAGTATCAGGATTGAAAGATAAAGTTGGAAAACTGAACTTCTCAAGCAAAGATTGTACATTAAAAAAAAAAAAAACAGAAATGGAATATGTAGAACTGTGAAAAACCATGAAAAATCAGATTTATGCATTATAGGCATAAAGGAAGGAGAATTGCAAGTCAGTGGCATTGACCAGATATTCAACAGAATTGTAGAAGAAAAATTCCCTAAATTAAGGAGAAACATACCGATAGAGATAGAAGAAGCACACAGAACACCAAGTATACAGGAGAAGAACAGAAATTCCCCAAAGAATATTACAGCAAAAATACTAAATGTACAGAAAAGAGAGAGGGCACTGAAAGCCGCAAGAGGAAAACAAGGTGCACAGAAAAGAAAACCCACCAGAATGAAAAGCCAATAAACTATAAAAAACTAAAACTATAAAAGTCAGAAAAGCCCAGAGTAATGTATTCCAAGTTTAAATGAACATAGATGTCAACCTAGATTACTTTACTAAGCAAAACTATCATATAGAAGGAAAAATAAAATCTTCCATGGTACAAATAGGTTGAAAAAATTAATGTCCATCACATCAGTCCTACAGAGGATTTTTAATTTATTTAGTTTTGTTTTATGTGTATGAGTGTATTGCCTCCATGTATGTAAGTGTACTGATGTTGTATAACACCCACAGAAGTCTAAGGAAGGCTGTCTGATTCCCCTCCAACTGGAGCTACCCATGTGGCTGTTTGCTGCCACGTGGGTGCTGGGAATTGAACCCTGGGTCTCTGCAAGAGCAGCCAGTGCTCTTAACTGCTGAGTCATCTCTCCCATCCCACTTTTGACATTTAAGATAGAGAAATTTACAAACAGCTAAGCAGCTGGAGTGGAGCTCTTACCAGTGATAATGTCCACACCCTGCTTCTCCTGGTACGCCCTGACCACAAGGGTATGGTTTCTAGTGACTGCTGGCTGTTCATCATGTTCCACTTGGCAGGTGAGCACCACATCCTCCTTATGAGCAGATGCATTCACCAAAAGCCAGCTGATCCGGTTGTAGGTGCCATCCTCATTCATTGTGAGGGTAGAAGCCTCTTCTGTTCGGGACACATTTCTATTCTCAAGCCAGGTCACCTGGAGGCTCTGTGGGTAGTACTTCTTCACCTGGCAGGTGATATTTATTAGACTCCATACCAGTGTTGGCTGTTGACTGACCTTCAAGGTTGGCGGAACTGAAACAGCACAAGCAGAATCTGTGACCATGAGGCACAGATAGAACCCACAGGAGGGGCAAGAGTGCTGAGGACCCCTGTCCACTTCACGTGGGTCACTAGAAAGGACTGAGGCTTGTACCAGAGTGTAGCTGCTAAGCCCAGCTCTCAGTACACAGGAGGTGTTCAGTGACAGAGGGAGTGAGGCTCATAGATCATGAAGGCTACAAGTACATCTCCTGGCTGTAGTGGGAGAGCAACTACTGGGAACAGTAGGCCTGTGGGGTAAAACAAATGCAACTTCTCTGACAGTGCTGATCACAGCATATGATCTTTTTTCCTGGTAGATTTTACTGCCTGCTGGGAAATATCTTTATGGACACATGAGTTCCAAACAATTACGGCCTTGGGGAATAGCAGGTTGAGCTGAAAGTCAGGGGCATCTACCTCGGATGGTGTCAGACAAGCTGGCAGTGGCACGAAGAGGGCCTGTTTGCAAGGTGACATGGGCCACCTCACAGATGAGTTGAGAGTGGACATCCTTAGGACCCAGTACCATGTGGATCACGCTGGAGGCACTGTAGGAGAGGATTCCTCTTGTAGGTTCCACAATGGTATGGAAGTGAGAGAGCTCACGCCCGTCTTTGAACCACTTCAGGATGATGTTACTCGGGAAGAAGCCGTGAGAGTTGCAAGTGAAGCTCACTGTCTGCTCAGGTGTGGACCTGGCTGTTGGCCCCTGTATCACAGGAGGAGATGGTCTGGCTACAAAGGAGAATACAGAGAAGAGGCATGATTGTGATGGCCACTACTGCTGGAAGTGTAAGCAACACTGTGAAGAACCTTCCAAGACCTTATTGCCATCATTGTTTACTGTGCTTGGGATTAGGGTCTGGGTTTTGGCTATATTTAGCCAAATTGTTCCACTGAGCTATGTCCCCAGTTGTAGAGATTTACTGGTAATCTGGTAGAAATGCAGGGACACCTCTGTCCTCCTCCCCTTGGGATTTCCTTGCTCTTGTGTTTACAGAGGCCAGCATAACTACCCAGCAGTCAGTGAGGACCAGTTGGGATCCATAAAATCCCAGGCCTGGAGAGAGTAAGGAAATTTGTCTGACGCTTTGTATCAACTGACCCCTAGAAAGCTCGCCCAGCTAGGGAAAATGTTTATAGATGAGAATGACCTTAGAAATGTGGTGGACCTGGAGTCCACTTGCTTACCTTGTACAGTTTAGTTTATCTGTACATGTAGAGTAGTAGGTGTGCCTAATCCTGAATTTAAAACCAAGTCTAACAGGCAGCTTCTCTGAATCGGGACTTCCACTGGGTTTAGTTTGTATTTAAAACAGTATCAGCCTGCCCTGAGGAAGCCAGATGTGGTAAATTTCCCAGCCATTGATTAATCAGAGGAGACACAGACAAAGGCCTACTGAGCAGACAGAAGCACTTCCTACTCCTGAAAGCACTGACATGTGGACTAGAGGAAGAGGACAGTGTGCCATCTTGATGGTCCCAAAGTCGTGTTGTGATTGCTACTTATTACTGAGCACCTGTGTGACAATCTGGACACAGCTCACACTACTGAAACATTTCCTACAAGTCAGAAGCTGCTCTACATGACTTCATCTTCCAGCCTGCCATGCTCTGTCTCTGTGCTGTGGCTAGCATGGAGAATATATTGTATGAGGCTCTTGTGTAAAAGGCCATGTGTCAAGGAGTAGCAGAACTGCGATGTGAGTCCAGACATTTAGGCTCTCTTTCCTGCAGACCACTGCACTACTGCTGCCCAATAATGACCTAGATATCAGGGCTTTGTACTTCTCCATCCTTAGAGAACTCTGAATCAAAATGAGAGCTGAGACTATCACCATTTCACAGAGGGAAACTGAAAACTCTAGAGAAGACATGATTTTTGCACGCTGTGGCTTCCTGAGATCTGTTCCTCCGCAGTCTCTGTGGTCTCACACTATACTGAAAAGATCAGTGCAAAAGGGGAAACTGAGGCTCAAGAAAGGATGGTGGGTTGGTTATCTGAGGTCTCACAGCTGTGACGTACTGTCTGTATTGATGTACTGGAGTGGGTTTGTTATCTGAGGTCTCACAGCTGTGACATAATGTCTGTATTGCAGAAATGCAGTGGGTTGGTTATCTGAGCTCTCACAGCTGTGAAGTACTGTCTGTATTGCTGTACTGGAGTGGGTTGGTTATCTGAGCTCTCACAGCTGTGAAGCACTGTCTGTATTGCTGTACTGGAGAGGGTTGGTTATCCGAGGTCTCACAGCTGTGACATACTGTCTGTATTGCTGTATTGGGGTGGGTTGGTTATCTGAGGTCTCACAGCTGTGACATACTGTCTGTATTGCTGTACTGGAGTGGGTTGGTTATCTGAGGTCTCACAGCTGTGACATACTGTCTGTATTGCTGTACTGGAGAGGGTTGGTTATCTGAGGTCTCACAGCTGTGACATACTGTCTGTATTTCTGTACTGGAGAGGGTTGGTTATCTGAGCTCTCACAGCTGTGAAGTACTGTCTGTATTGCTGTACTGGAGTGGGTTGGTTATCTGAGGTCTCACAGCTGTGACATACTGTCTGTATTGCTGTACTGGAGTGGGTTGGTTATCTGAGGTCTCACAGCTGTGACATACTGTCTGTATTGCTGTACTGGAGAGGGTTGGTTATCTGAGGTCCCACAGCTGTGACATACTGTCTGTATTTCTGTACTGGAGAGGGTTGGTTATCTGAGCTCTCACAGCTGTGAAGTACTGTCTGTATTGCTGTACTGGAGTGGGTTGGTTATCTGAGGTCTCACAGCTGTGACATACTGTCTGTATTGCTGTACTGGAGTGGGTTGGTTGTCTGAGGTCTCACAGCTGTGACATACTGTCTGTATTGCTGTATTGGAGAGGGTTGGTTATCTGAGGTCTCACAGCTGTGACATACTGTCTGTATTGCTGTACTGGAGTGGGTTGGTTTTCTGAGGTCTCACAGCTGTGACATACTCTCTGTATTGCTGTACTGGAGAGGGTTGGTTATCTGAGGTCTCACAGCTGTGAAGTACTGTCTGTATTTTGGTGACAGATGATGTGCAGAGGGGCTCAGGACCTTTCCCTTTCCTGTACAGATCCGTGATACCACAATTCGCAGATGAGAAGTCTGAGGTTAAGAAAACAGAGACAGCACCTCTGTCTCTTCATTATGTATAAGATTTCATTTTCTATGTCATAAATTTTTCACAACCCTCAGCAGAGCAAGTATCCCCACTCGTGTAGTCCTGACATGGTTCTCTCCTCCTCTGGGAATCTGACTCCAAGATTTCTGGGGAGAAACTCCTTTTGAGTGCATAGAAGAGTAAGATTCTCCTGCTTCCTGGAGACTGAGGCTCCTTCCAGGTCTTTCAGCCTCCTCCTCCCATGGACAGATTGCATATGGCAAGGAGGGAGGCAGAAGACATCTCTCTGCTCTATGGCTGTTACTCAGGGAAGGAGCTATGTCACAAGCATGCAAAGTATGTGTGAGGTGTTTGGCTGTAAGTCAGGCTGCTGGGATAAAAGCTTTGTTCTTTACCTGGTCATAAGTCAGGGCCCTCTCTGAACCTCATCTGTACAAAAGAAGTGGCCCCTCTAGTTCAAGGAGAAATGCCACAAAGGAGATGCTCGGCATCTGGCACACTGCTGCTGTCTGCACCTTGTGCTAAGACCCTTACCTTGTCATCTAGGACATCCTTTGGACAAATGACATCTCAGGTAGAAGTCAGCATTCCTGGGAAACACTTGGTAGCCAAGGTTGTCTCTACACTGTACCACTTGTGAGCTTCAGTGCCCTTATTTCCATATTTGTGAAGTCAGGATGTGTGGAGAGCGGGTGTGGCGACAGTCCCAAGATGGCGCCCGAGACTTTAGCCAAGTCTTATGACTAACACCTGAGTCTTATGACTAACACCCGAGTCTTATGACTAACACCTGATTCCCTCCTACCTCAAAGTAAAGCCACATCCACCGTTCGAGCTGCGCAGGTGCACCCTGTATACAAGATCAGGCTAGATGATACCAATAGACTGAGGCCACGCAACCTGGGCTGGGAAGGTGGAGCAGGAGAGGGATAAATAGATTTTCTGTTCTTGGGGAGAAAGATGGGGAAGAAGAAGAAAAAGGGGAAGAAGAAGAAGAAGAAGAAGAAGAAGAAGAAGAAGAAGAAGAAGAAGAAGTAAAAATGCTGTAATGTGCCTGAATAAACCGCTTTGAGAAGAACGAGCTAGAGGTGCTTTATTTCTGCTGGTCAGAATTGAAGGCATCAAGGATGAAGCTACCCTCCCTACTTCTATTGGGGGATGGTGAGGAGATGTGATACTATCCCATCCAACACTCAGCTAAACTAAAGGTGCATGCTCTCTGTTCTAGCAGGCCTCTTCCAGAGGGCATACACCTTCTGGACGGGATGCTGGATGTACACTGTCACGCACTGCAGCACTGTTTTAGTAGCCCCCAAATAGGAACAAACGAAGCATCTACCACCAGAGATGGTATTTGGGTATCTCTATCTGCTGGAGTATGATGCTGCTGTTTGCACAGGAGGGCAGCTCTCTGCTCTACCATGGAATGAGGGAGTGGCTGACATTTGCTGTTTTCTAAACACTAATGGGCCGAATTTGAGGAGTTTCCTGAACCCCTGTGAAACTGATGGCAAATGGAAACAATGACTTTCTGGAAAACGGCTCAAGGAGCCTTGGTTCAGCATCCCCTGGGGACCTGGATTTTTAGTGGAGATAACATCTCTTGTTGGAAAACAAGAGGGTAACCTGAGTCAGATCTGGGTTCTGGGACAGATCTCAGCACTAACTGGTTTTGTGTCTGTGGGTGGAGACTTATGTGTTTGAGGCTGGCACTTGTAACAGGGTTGGGGTGGCTGGCCTGACATCCTTCATGTGGTGCCAATACCACAATCAAGATGTAAAAGAGGAGCCAAGGTCTCTGTCAGGACATGCAAAGTGACATCTTGCTATATCATCTGAGGTCCAAGTGTTACCTGCACACTTGGCCCAAATGCACTCAGAGACTTTGGAGCCTGTGGGAGCTGGTTCATATCAGACAAGTGTTGCAGACAGACCAAGGAAGAGACCCTGTTTCTTGACAGCTCCTCCACCAGGGCTAAGAGACTGAGCAGGGAATCCAGGCATGCCAGCAATCCAGTGTGCTTACATGGATGGGAAACGTGGAAGACACGTTTGTCCCTTCTCTGCCTGACATACTGGTTCTTATGGGAGGGAGAAAATGAAATTCTGGAAGAAGAGCTCCTTCCTAGGCTTCCTGTCATCTCCATAGAGTCCAGAATGGAGCCTGGGACAAAGTCGGCTCTTCTGCCTGGGGGATAAACAGAAGTCTCAGCCATGGCAGAGCAAGAGGCCAGGGCTCACCCTGATAGTGGCCAAGGCACTGAACTATTAGAGTCCTCAACTATACAGTCAGAGGGCTGGGGCAGATTGGTAAAGATGAAGGCTGTGGGCTGGGTAGCCAAGGGAATTGGCTACCCCATTAACCAGGTGTGGAACTTCAAGCAGAGTGTGTGTCCACTCTTCAGGTAATTTGGTCCATAGAAGAGGTGAGGTCACATCACAAAGCTGAGCACCACTGCAGCACGTGCTCCCTAACTTCCACTCCCAGAATGTCTGGCTTTTCTTTCAGCTGTTGCTGCCCATAAGGAGATGGAAGAGAACAACATTAACTCACCATGCACGGATAACTCAGTGCCTCCTCCAGACAGAATCTCCTTGTTTCCAGATGTTGATTTCTGGAACTTCACACAATAGTAGGTGCCAGCATCTGTGAGGGTGATGTTACTGATACAAATGGTAAAATCCAGGTTGTTTCTTTTTGAAGTATCTGTAACATTCACGATTCTGGGGAAGTGCTCTCCTGTGAATCTGTATATTACCTCCCGGTTGTGCCCTACACCCTTGACCCACTCAAGGGGCCCCACAGGCAACAGGGATGACACAGTGCAATTCAGAGTGGCATTCTTTCCAGAAGTTACTAAAAGTGACTTGTCAGGCTGAATCACCTTCAGATTCTCCTGTGCAGCTATGCCTGTAAGGAAACATCAGTTAGTGCTCACCCTGACAGACACATGCAAACTTCTCAATTTTATGAATGAACACTTTCACTTATTAGAGCTTAGCACACTGTGTATGTGATCACATTTGCTCTCGACTGGGCCTCCTGACACAGGTGCGTATCACAGATGAGGAAGCTGAATCAGAGTTAAGAAGACAATAGAATTTTGATTTGAGTTCTTTAGCAGAGTCTGGAATACTTATGCTTCAACAACTACTTGAGCTTTTTCACTTTCTGTCCACAGGGTATGTGGCACTTCCTGTATCATGACATTGGATATGATCTAGGGACTCCTTTTACACCACTGTGATGTGAACAGAAATTTGGGGTGTAGTTAATGGGATTTGTATTTCACTGTAAGAGGCTTTGAGTCAGTTTTCCTTTTGCACAGAGCCCCACAGCTCATGATGGGTTTGCTTTATTTGCCTGGAGTGATAACGACATACAGAATTCCTGATACTAAATGACACATTCCTTAATTATGAAAAAGAACATTGGCTCAGGCTGCTAGGATTAAAAAAATTACCTCTTCACTTTAATTTCCCAATGCTGACATGATAAATCACATAAATCCACATTTCGTTTCTTAGGGAACTGTCCAGGGGGCTGCAGTGTTGTACTCTTAAGGAAGCCTGGCTCACTTGAGAGCTCTCCCAAGGTTCTGTTCCGTTGCTTCCTTCCCAGTCATCATTTTATGCCTCTGTTCCTCCATTATTCAACTTTCCTTAGCTCCAACCCTTCTTCCTTGTGTAGATCATTGTGATGTAGTAAGTCTATCTTATGCTTTAACATGCTATTCTATGTTATGATATGTTATTGGACCAAGACTATATAACACCCACCTTAAGTATGCAAAGAGCTAAAGGAAAATGTGGATAAAATACTAAACTAAGAAAAGAAGAATTGGAACATGAGTAAGAAATTAAGAATACCAGATGATGGAGAGAAATGATAAGAATGAACCAATGGTGATTTGGAAGTTAATAAGTATGGTCATTAGAACTTCAATGGAGAGAGCCCACGAGAGATTTAAGCAGGCAGAGGAAAGAAGCAGAAAACATGGAGATTGAACCACTGAAATTAGTGAATCAGCAATACAGACCAGAATAAAAAAGGAATGATGAAAAGATCTTAAAGACTTGCAGAGAAGGATTAAGGATTATTGGAAACATGTGGCCCCAACACCATGCCAAATTTTATAAAATACATGAACATATAATTTAAGTTGGGGAAAATAAAATAAACTCAGAGAGCCACACTTATATTTCAACTGGTCAAGCCAAACTGAAGAATATAAAAGCAGCTTCGAGGGCCAGGGAGATGGACTATTGGCTAAAGGGACTGCTGTGCAAGTGTGAGGACTGAAGTTTGAATCTCCATAACCTGTGTAAAAAAGTTGGATTTGTAGGGCTGGAGAGATGGCTCAGTGGTTAAGAGTGCTGACTCCTCTTGCAGAGGAGCTGGGTTCAATTCCCAGCACCCACATTGTGACCAAAAACCATCTTTAAACCATACGTGGTGATGCACGCCTTTAATCATAGCACTCGGGAGGCAGAGGCAGGCAGATCTCTGTGAGTTCAAGGCCTGCCTGGTCTACAGAGTGAGTTCCAGGACAGCTGAGGCTGTGGGAAGACCCTGAAAAGACAAAAAGATCCTAGCACTCTTATAGCAAGTACTGGGGGAGGCGTCAGGAGAATCTCCTGAAGCTGGCAGGCCAGCTAGCTTGGAAACACATGATAGAAGAAACACGGAAACAAAATCCTGAGACCCTGTCTCTAGCAAGGTGGAAGAGCAGGACCAACAGCCAAGATTGTCCTCTGACTTCCATGGAAGTGTTGTAGCACATGCTCCCATTCACAAGCATTACCCTCACCCCCGACCACTGTATAAACACATTAAAGAAAGCAGTGTAGAGACATGATTTCTCACATTCTAGGGCTCCCCAAATGTTATCTGCCCAGCTTTTACTAGGACTGTTTACACTTAAGAGGCAATGAGATAATGTACTTAAAGTGTAAGAGGAGCTGGAGAGAAGACTCAGCAGTTAAGAGCTCTCGCTGCTCTTGCAGAGGGAGCAGGGTTCTGTTCTCAGTGGTTTATGGCTCGTATTGTTTATGTCTCCAGTTCCAGGGGATCCAATGCCCTCTTCTGACCTTCTCAGGCACCAGACACACACACACACACACACACACACACACACACACACACACACTCACACGACACATCTATACAAAACCTTCGTACAGAAAATAAAAATATTTTAAAAACAGTGCTAGATCATCACACCAAACAAGTCTCAACCTGAGCTATCTGCTTTTTAGATTAAGGAATTCCATTATTATTAAAGTTTTCT
This sequence comes from Rhizomys pruinosus, assembly GCA_009823505.1. Taxonomy (NCBI): domain Eukaryota; kingdom Metazoa; phylum Chordata; class Mammalia; order Rodentia; family Spalacidae; genus Rhizomys; species Rhizomys pruinosus. The sequence continues at coordinate 1,123,613 of VZQC01005145.1, read as the reverse complement.
AAGAGCATTTTATACAAAGTAAATTTTATGTTCTGTTGAATGTCCTTTCTGTAATATCTGGGTCATCTGACCGTTCTGTTCCTGTTAATGCTGTGATTTTCTAATATTAATGAAATATTTAGAGTGGGAGACACAGCTCATCGGTTGAGCAGTTGCTTTATAATTTTAAGCCCCTGGGTTCAATGGGTCCTAGATGGGGGAGAGGGACAATGGAACCATTTATTCTGGAATAAATTCTAGTAGGTTGTGTTATATCACTTTTTCTATGTATTACTGCATTAGTTGGGATAATATTCTAATTTGGATTTTGTAGGAAATTAATGAGAGATTTGATTGTAATTTTTCTTTCTTATATATAAAAAAAGCTGTGCTAAAAGAAAAGAAAAACATGTAGTCAACCAAGAATTTCGTACCTGGCAAAACTATCCCACAAATATTATGGAGAAAATAAGATATTCCCAATGAAACAAGATAGAGGTCAATATGATGATACTTGTCCTGCAAGACATGCTGGTGACATCGTACAGGTTAAAAGGAAAGATGCTAGAGAATAAGTCAAAGGTATTCAAAGCAACTTCAGGAAGGAAAGTTTTGTGGCTACCAACTAAGGGTACAGTCTATCATGGCAAGGAATCATGGTAGCAAGAACACGAGGCAGGTTGTCACATGGTACATGCAGTTAGGAAGCAGAAGCAGATGGGTGCTGGTGTTCAGCTTGCTTTCCCCTTTTTTATTCGGTCTAGGACCCTGCCCATCAATAGTGTTACCCACAAACACTCTCAGACATCTCCAGAGGTTGTTTCCACGGTGATTCTAAGTCTAATGAGGTTGACAATGAATATAAGCTATCACAGACTTTGCCATTCACTTTAATCAATGGCAAAAAATTAATAATGAAGCATTAGATTTAAACAAAAGATTTAGAAATTTTCTGAACATCTTATCCAACAACTAAATAATACATGCTTGTTTTCTTTTGAAGATGAAGTTTTGCTATGTTACAAAGGCTAGAGAACTTAATACATGATACTTTCCCTTCACCTCCCAACTGCTAGGATTAGAAGCTTACTTGTCCTCCCATACCTGGCCATGTATTCTCTTCATCAATATATACAAAATACTCTAGGAAAAACTACATATTAAGTCACAAAATGTCTTCAAAACCCAAAGATATGGAAGTTAGATCATGAATATTCTCTGACCATGATGAAACCAATGTTAAAAGTGAGACTAACCAGTAGAAGATAAAAACTTCAGGAAAAAAAAAAGAAAATTCATGGAGACCAATCAAAATGAGTAACAGAGCATTGAAGAAATCAAAAGGGAAATTAAAAATTTAGCTACACTAGTGGAAATGTAAATGAAACAGACCAAATCTTAGACGTCAGAGTGAAGGAGCACTGAGTATAAAAAGAGGAAGATTCAATACGGGTCTCCTTGAGTCAAGTAAGACTCCACCGTCAGCACCAGCTACACCTCACCTGCCTGGAAATACTGTGCAGCAGAGGCAGCCATATGCCTGTATATCCCAAATCTAATTGGCTATTGGCTCTCTCCTTGGAGGAATAACCCATGGCTGATGCCACAAGCTTACATCCTCTACAGGTTAGGAGATGTTATAAGCCACAGTAAGACCCTGTCATATTTAACAGGAAAAAATGTAATTCATGGATTAACATATCATCCAAACATATGTGTCTATACCAAAGTAACCTACCATAACTATTAGTGCTGTTTAAATACCTATATATCTAATTGCTTGTGCTTCATTAGTAGGATCGAAAGGTTATTCCTGGACAAACTGTCAGCCCATGAAAGGAAACAGCCAGAATTGACCAGAGTCCAAGACAACAGCTCCAGAGAGAGTGGACTGTTTTGCTTCTCATCCACCTGTGCCCCTTTTCTAAGCCTAGGGAACAATCTGCGGAAGAGGGGGCGTGGTAGAATGTAAGGGCTGCGATTGGGGTGAATGGTGAAACTACAGCAATGTAGTCTGGACATTCATTTGATCAACTTGATTGAACATACAACCCCTCACCCCCCACTGGATGGTGGGGCTGTGGGGGTTTGGGCACAACAGCCTGCAGATTGGTTTTGCATGAAGGATGCTTGTACTCATGGATTATCACTTATAGCTAAAAAATGAAAAAAAAAACTGAGAGAAAAAAAAGAGGAAGATTCAAAAAACAACTTATCAATGCATCTCAATGTCTTCAAAAGAACAAAGCACATGTATAATTAGCACAAAGAAAGATGTTACAAAGAACAGAGGATAAATAAAATGAACAGGTATAAAAAATAAAGACTAAAAAAGCAACACAATAAATGAACTGAAGTGTTGGTATTTAAAAAATTCATAGATTTATTTTTATTTTATGTGTTTGAATGTTATTCTGTATGTATGTACATGCACCTGTGTTGTGCATTGCCCCTGGAGGACAGAAGAGGGCATCAGATTCCCTAGAACTGGAGTTACATAGAGTTATTAGCTGCCACATGGATGTCCGGATTTGAACCTGGGTCTTGTGCAAGGGTACCCAGTGCTCTTCATCACTGTGCCATCTTTCCAGCCCCACTGTTTGTATTTTGAAATGGTAAAATCAGCAAATATTTCAGTAGACTAAGGAAAATAAGACACAATACCTAAAATAGAATTATAAATAAAAATAAATTAAAATTGATACAAGAAAATTAATATTAGAGATAGTTTTCAATAACAATTGAAGTCTTACAATAAATGGATTCATTCCTCGACATATAACCTACCATATTTAAACCATGAAGACCTAGGAACCATGAACAGGCCAACAATAATTAGTGAGTGAATCAATAATCAATCATCAGTCTCCCAAGGAAGAGTACAGACCTAAATGGTTTTATTGCCAAAATCTATCCAGCTTTTACAGAACTAATTCCACACCTTCTGAAAGAAATCCAAGGAATCTAAAAGACAAGAATGCTCCAAGCTCATTATACAAGGCCAGAGTCTCCTAGACACCTGTGCAGACAGGGACAACACAAGAAAAAATAACATGGAAATGATGTTCATAGACCCCCAAAATTTTCACCACAGTCCTAGGACATAGAAGCACACATATTAGAAAAAAAGACTACTCACATTTAGTAACACTTTAATAGAGTGATTACATATAGTTTTAAACAGAAGGAAAAAAATAGAAATTTTCAGATTACAAAATTCCTCCTCCCCACAGATTAGAAATGATAAGCCTTTAGAAAAACAAAATCAAACAATAAAAGGATAGATAATAATGGAAGACATGAAATTTGGGGTTAGTCATGGGGGTCATGGGGAGGGGCTGGAGAGAGAGAAGAGGATCTGGGTGTGATCAAAATGCATTGTCTAGAAGTCTGGAGTCAATAGAAAATACTTAAACCCAGGTGTGGTGGCATACACCTTTAATCCTAGCACTTGGGAGGCAGAGGCAGGAGGATCTTTGTGAGTTCATGGCCAGCCTGGTTTACACAGTGAGTTCCAGGACAGCTGGGGCTACAGGGAGACCCTGTCTCAAAAAGACAAAAACAAAACAAAACAAAAAAACTCCAAAACTTAAAACCTCCTCCACCGAAAACAAAAGGAAAATCACATTTTCTTTTTTTTTAAGTTTTTGATGTGCAAATTAGTTATTTAATAATTAGAAACAGCATGAAATAACAAATTTATTCATTAATCAAATTCCACACAGTTAAAATCAGGGGACAGTTCCCTTTTAAACGCAGGAATTCAAGAATGTAGCATGTCACTTTATCTAAAATTGCAAAATTAGTTTCTGTTTTAGAAGTGGGTGAGAGTTGATATCATTAAACCTCATTCTCTAAGAGAGGCCCACACTGACTCTATTTTGAGTATAGTCACCATTTTAAGCAGTTACTGGAACCTGCCCAATTCAGGGAAAATGTCAATTGCTCAAGGTTTATTGGCAACTGACCTTTCCTGGGTAAGGTCAGTTAGTTGCTCAAGGCCTCAAGAACAACTAATAAAATTTAAACTTGTTAAAGATAATTGTTGGGGGGCTGGAGAGATGGCCTAGTGGTTAAGAGCCCTGACTGCTCTTGCAGAGGACCCGGGTTTGATTACCAGCACCCACATGGCGGCTGAGAACTGTCTTTGACTCCAGTTCCAGGGGAATCTGACACCCTCTTCTGACCTCTGAGGCAATGCATGCCACTGGTACACAAACCTACATGCAGAGAGTACATTCATACATATATATATAAAAAAGATAACTGTTGGTATGTGAGGGCAGGTGGACTGACCCAGCATTTCCTAGTTCCAGTTGCAGGATTGTGTCTAAAAATAACTGTTGGTATGTGGGGGCAGGTGTGCTGACCTAACCATGAGCTATAATCCTGCTATTATCCAATAAGGCTAGAAGTTACCCAAACCCCACTAAAATTCCCTTGTATAAAAGGCCTGTGAGCCAAGTTTTCAGGGTTGGAGCCTTTTTCCTCCCACCCCAGTAGGCTGGTTTACTTTTTCCTGGAATAAAGTCTTGGTTTTCCATCGTTCAGTGTGTCTGGTGTGGATTCTCAGACCCTAACATGTTGGAGGTCCCACCAAGATCCCCAAAGACCACCAAAGGGACTAGAGACATCTTGTTTGGCCAGCCATGTGTTTTGGGTAAGAGGGAGGTCAATTCTTTTTTTCTTTTTTCTTTTTATGTTTACTTTGGTTTTGGTTAAACTTGAGTTTCTGGTCTGGGGCACTTGGTTAGGAGAAACTGAACACAGTACTGCTCCTTGAGCATGGAGACTGGGAATGCCCCAACTCTCCACTCGTAGAGTGCAAACAGGGGGTTTGCCTCAGGATTTAAGAGTGTGAACAGTGGATTTGCCTCAGTGATTTAGAATCCGAGCGAGGGGTCTGGATTTTTGGTTTTGGGGCAGCAGGGGGTGGGTTCTGTGTGCAGAGCATTTCTTCTCTTCATGTCTGCATAGTCTTTGTTGTTGGGCCCTTATTCTGTTGTCTGTTGCTTTCACTTTCATTTTCTGAGATTGCTTTCATTCTCATTCTCTGAGATCTCAAAATGGGAAATTCTAAATCTACCCAGATTTAAAGGAGGTACCTATGTCCTGTGTTTATGGTAACCATGTGTCTAAGATTCGTGTAGCTCATCATGCATCTAAAGTTTTCGTGTGTGTTTGTAATTCAGTTATTGTAATTGTCTATGTTGGTTCTGTCAAACAAAGTGGCCACTTCAAGTTTCCATCCTTTATGTGCACAGAATCATTTATTTTGACATGCCAGACTAGATATGCATTCGCAAACTTGAAAATATGGATATTTAAAAAATGCATTTAAAGGCCGAAAATTTGGATATCATAGACATCTCTAAGTTTAAACACTTCACAACAGGTGGTAATTATTTATAGAGGTCAGCCTCTGAGTTGACTGTTTAAGGATCCTATTTTTCTAGATGACTTTTTGGTTTGTGTTTGCTTTGAAAAGGATAGTGTGAGGTAACTTGCTTGCTTTGGAAGTATTTGTGCTTTGTTTTTGAGACCTCTGTGGGCCAGATTCTCTGGGTGGATGTATCCCTGATTTTTTTTTTTTTTTGGTGTCTAAACACAAGCATTTAATAAATTGATTATCAAAATAAATAATGCAACATTTAGAATGGAGCTTAGAAGCAGGTTTTGGAGTTTTAAATGTTAAGAGTAACAATGAGGGCAAAGGAATAAGCTTGGTGTGCAAGTGCATAAGAAACACCAGGCAACGCTGATGCCAGGAGTATGGAGGTACCAGAGTCTCATACTTGATAAACTAGTTACAAGTGATACCTATCCCTTTACATGCAGTGTTCTGTTGTGAAATGAAGGGAACAAAGAATCAAAATGATTTACTATTCTCAATCCAGTTTTGTCTGGCTATATTAATACCACACTCAAATATAAAAATTTTTTACATCAAATTTAAAATATACAGACTTTATCACTGTTATTTAAAACTTGATTTTTATAAACATTTAAAAATTAAGAGTTCTTTATTACAGAAATTAAGTAGTACAACTATCTGTTGGTTTGTGTGTTCATAGTATATACATTAAAAATCAAGTTATTTGTTTCAACATGGGGGTCTGTACAATGGACAATGACAAATGGAGCTAATAAAGTAGTAATTCACTACTTTCAGAAACTAAACAAGTATTCAGATCAACATCTTTTGCTCTATTTATATTCAGAAACCTCTCTACATATATTCTGAATCAAGCCTCTTGACCAAAATGATGAAGGAAAGAATTTAGTTTTATAATAAACAATTACTATCTACAATTACTCCTTTAAAGGATTTTACTTCCCAATGCTGACAAAATCCATTGGCTCCTCTTGAATAATATACAGTGCTCTTATGGTGCTATGTCTACAGTAGGTCAAACAGGAACCCAAGAAATGAAATAATCAGGCACATCTATTAAACTATTGGCTTTTCTCCACCTTATCCTCAGTCACTGACAGGGATTTTGTAGGCTACCATACTATTCACTTTGTGGATTGTTGTAGTGAATGAGCATAGATGGACTTCTTCAGAATTGATAATGAACCGTGGTCCTGATTATTCCTACTTTTCAGGCACAACCAAATCTTTGTCAGTATAAATCAGCAGATCAAATGAACAAGAAACTTCCAATAGTGGTAGAAATGTTACGGTAGCAGTGATTTGCCTGATTCCAGAGTGGATTTCATCCTGGATAGCTTTCTGTGACTTTTCTCCAGGAGCACTGTCTTCTTTTGCAGTTTTGTCACATTCAATTATCAAACTGCCATCTTTCAAGCACCTCACTATTTTCAATATTTGAGATGACTACCACCAATTTCTGAACTGAGCAATTGTACAGCCATTCTTTGAGTTGTTCCACCATATTATTGAGATACTTTATGAGCTCAGGATTAGTAGTTATAAGCAAGGTGAGTCCATATTTCTGCACTTGGGTGAAGGTTTCCGATGGATACATGCCACACTGGTACAAAATGTTGTTGATGCCAAATGAGAAGAACTCGGCCACGATCTCTGCGCTCCTGTGCAGGGTGATGCCTTGCTCCCAGGCGAGCTGCAGTGCCATGGCTGGGCCCACCAGTGAACACCCTAGCTCTCACTGAGCACACCGCCCCCTCGGCTCCCGTATCCCTGATTTAATATACTAACTTGCCTTCAGGGTTGGAAATGAACTCTTGGACTGGCTTTTGTTCTGGGTGGGGCAGTTTTGTTGCCTCTTGGGACTGGGTGTGGTGGCACATGCCTTTAGCTCCAGTCCTTGGGAGGCAGAGGCAGGCAGTTTTTTGTGAGCTTAAGGTCAGCCCATCTGGTCTGCTTTGGTCAGTTTCCACCCAGCTGCTACAAGGAGACTATCTCAAAAGACCAGAGATAAACTTCCTTTTGCTAGCTAGTAAAATTTTCATCAGTAGTTAGTCTGGAATCTTGGTCTGGCCTGGGTATGGAGGTCTTTGGAGCTTGGGGAATTTCTGAGCTGCTTAGAGTGGTCTTCCTGATGACTTTGAATTCTATGCTAGAGGCCCATTTTGGGGGTCTGGCACCTGTATCAGTCAGGGTGCAGCATGGCTTCTGGGGTTGCATTATCGGAGCTGATCTCCAGGATGGTCTGTGTCTGGGAAGCAAAGGGACTTCCCTGGGTCTGTGCCTTCCTTGCTAATTTGGCAGGTGGTCCCCTCTGCATGCTGTATGTTTGTGTTTATGGAAGAGTTGGTCTAAGAGAACTGGGTGAATCAAACTCATGAAAACTGTACTTCACTCCATGCTTTTAGTCTCCATTTGGATGAAGGCATTATATAAAAGTATTGTGATCATTTTAAGATGTTAGAGCAGCCCTCTCACCCCAGGCTCCTGATGTTTTGGATGTGTGTTTGAGTCTTTCTAAAACTATGGAACCTCATTTCAGTTTATGGGTAGGAACCTAGTTGGAGGGTGTAAGTGCCTTAAGCCTCGTACTTAGTGAGATCTTATTATGGCATGCCTGATCAGAAATATAAATATTTTAATGGTATAACCTGGGTACCCTAAAGATATCTTTAAATACAAAATACTTGTTTATGTATGTGCACTCAACTAAAGTCCTAGGCAGTAGAATCTAAAAACCAGCACATGACTGGTCTATTTTAATGTGAAGTTAAATGTGTTTGGATAACTGTTTTTTTTTTAACTCTTTACTTATTTTTAATCTGAAACCCTGATATTTCCTTTGTCCAAACTCTCGCCCAGCACTCGGGAAACAGAGACATGTGTATTTCTTGATCTGGTTTGGGTGGAGAACTGATACCAGAATGGCCTGGGCCAGCCCTGTTTCTTGCCTCCCGAGGTGGGAGAGGGCAGCCTGGGACAGCTAATGGGCTTTATTGTGTTCCTGCAGTGATTTCCTATCTGTTTCCCTGACCCCCTTCCTCCTCATAGGAAGCAAACATACTTCCCTGGGCTTGAACTGCTGTCCTGCTGGTCTGGCCACTCCTGGAAGTTCCCCAGACAGGTGTGATGGGCCACACCTTTAATTGTAGCATGCCTTCAATCCCAGCACAGCCAAGGTTTAGGTTAAGAAGGTCAGAAATACGGATTTCTGAAAATTTCTGAAAAAGCTCTGAAGTTTTGGTTTTTTTAAAACTAGTTTGTCATGACATTGTCTCTGACCATAGAGTTTGTTTTGTGGGAGTGTCTTAGTATTTCTTCACAACTAAGGATCAATCTGTTTATGAATGTTGTTATGTCTCACGGTATTAAGAAAGGAAATGAGAAGGTGAGAAAAATGTTAGAGAGATATAGAAATGGAGTAGGATTTATATGATGATGATGAGAAAGTCTATGTCAGTGATAAAATTCTGAGGAGGTTTGTTATGGCAGATAAAAGGTGAGACTATATGAGTAAGCTTAATGTTCTAAGGGTCAGTCAACTAGTTTAAGAATAAAAATGTATATCTAGTCAATGTTTGTTTAAGAATATTCAGTTTTTGCTTAAGCTTTATCTACACATCACATGGCACTTTAAGGTTTAGTAAAAGGTGTTAGTTTTCAGTCCACTCCTCGTTTGCACTGGACTCCCTGTTACAGGTTTGGATTAAATTGTCACAGACAAATAGTGGGAAACAGACAACCTATGGCTACTAAAAAATATACTTTATGTTTCTTGCAAGAGTTGCTTTTGATATTTCCTTTGACCTAACCAGATAATTTGGCTCAAAAAGATTCTATCTTCCTGAACCAGCTGCATACAGTCCAAAAGAAGACAGTTTGGATGGACTTGGTAATCCTTATCAGTTTATTTCCTGTCTTCTGGTATACAACTCCTTTCTTTCTGGGAAAACTATAAATCAGGATAGTGGTTCTGAAAAAGAAAGACATTGTACCTGTTTGTAGTAATTGTAGTTGAACGGTTTACATTTAAAATAAGCCTGAAATTGTTTAATTCTATCTTATGGGCTATGCCTTCTTAATCCGTGGTGTTAAGTCTGTCCAGTAAGTATTATATAAGGCTGCTTGAATTATTGTCGAAGCGTTACCTAAAATATTATACAGTAATTAAAGGTGTTAGGCTGATGTAACATCCTTTTTGGGTGGATAATGACCATATTTATTCCCATACTAATTTGGTCGAGGGACTTAAGGAACAACTTCATTTCTTGTCCTCTGAGATCAACTAAGTCCCAGGGGGCTATGTCTGGAGGCATCTCCTGAAATGTCCTGCAATTGTGAGTCACCAGTCCTCCTGGGCAGGGAGGTCTTGGAGATCCACTAATGGGACTTAAGCCAGTGTCCAGTCTATGAAGAGGAAAGTCTCTTCATGCTTCAAAAGGGAAGCCTGGTCTAGCAAGATCTGACTTTGTCCTCCTGTGGATGGAACTGGTAAAAGAAAAGCCAAGAGGAGCCAGAGGCCTCTTCCCCCAAAATCAGAGTGGCCCTGAGGATCAGATCCTCAACTGACCTTGAGAAAACAAAAGTTGGCTAATATGGGCTAACTGTATGGACTTAAACACCCCAAAGGAAAGTATAACCAAAAGATAAGTAATCATTATATTTCCTTTACAGTCTGAGAGACTGTGATTCCAAACACTAGATTTTAAGTCATTTAAAGTCATCTGAGATCTGTTGTTACCAAATAATAAAGTTTCCTCTTTCTATTTAAGGAAATACCTAAGGGAAAACTCACACCTTGACTATCGAAATTTCCTGTAAAGCAGATCCTGAGTCCAGACACCATGGCCAAATGAACAAAAGGAGAAGCCCAATAATGGATGCCTCAGAACCCCTCATTGAGAAATTCTAAAGGACTTTTAAGTTGGACATTTAATTCACCCTGTTCCTGTCCTGGTTCCCTGCCTAGAAAATGTACCTAGCTACTCTGGCCTTCACAGGCACCAGTCAGGATTTTTTCTCTCTCTGTAACTATACTTTTGGGAGTCTTTTAGATAGGTCCACTGAGCAGGAGTACCCTAGTCATCACCCCCTATGCCCCTTTTCAGCATAAAAGAAGTCAGAGTTGTTGGCACCCTGATTCCCTCTTGGCAATTGGGGTAACCTCCTCTGAGGATAATGGGATGAAAGTAGGAGCTAAAAATTACCCAGGCAGTTTAGGGTCAGCAGCCCCAAAGAGCCAGTTTCTTTCTCAGCTAAGGGCTGAAGGCAACCTGGATCTGCTGGTAAACTTATCTTTCTGGTTGCTCTGACTTGTGGCCCATGCATCCTTAACTCACTTCTCAGATTTATTAACCAGTGGGCAAATTCCATTAAAATAATGGTAGTCAGGACCAGGTATGTCCCCATATATGACTCCCCTGAGGTAGAAATGATGGAGACTAAGATTAGCCTCCCAGTATACAACTCAAAAAGGGAATGTAAGAGAGGCCCACACTGACTCCATTTTGAATTTAGCCACCATTTTAAGCAGTTACTGGAACCTGCCCAATTCGGGGAAAAAGGTCAATTGCTCAAGGTTTATTGGCAATTAACCTTTTCGAGGCAAGGTCAGTCGATTGAAGCCTCAAGAACAACTAATAAATTTAAATTGTTAAAGATAAATGTTGATATGTGAGGGCAGGTGGACTGACCCAACATTTCCTCGTTCCAGTTTCAGGATTGTGTCTAAAGATAACTGTTGTTACATGGGGGCAGGTGGGCTGACCTAACTATGAGTTGTAATCCTGCTATTATCCAATAAGGCTAGAAGTTACCTAAACCCCAACAAAATTCCCCTAGACCCTGTATAAAAGGTCTGTGAGCCAAGTTATCAGACTTGGAGCCTTTTTCCTCCCACCCCAGCATGCTGGTTTACTTTTTCCTGAAATAATGTCTTGGTTTTCCATCATTCAGTGTGTCTGGTGTGGATTCTCAGACCCTAACAATTCCAGCTTCCCAAATTTGTACAAAAGGCATGTTACATCTTCAGTACTGAACACTCACTGCAGAAATTCCAAATCCTTTCTCTACTGAGGAATGACTGGCTTAGCTTCTTCTCTTCCACATCTGTAACATTGAGATTAGTAGGGACAGGCTATTCCAACAATAACCACCTGCGTTCTGGAGTGTCAGAGAACTGGTAGCTCAAAATCCACAAAGCTAGATGCCTCAGAAGGACCAAAGTGGTTCTGGAGGCCTGGAGCTGGGAGAGCTGCTGGTCTTCAGTCAATGTTGAAAGGTCTGGCTGCGCTGAAGGAGCAGCTTCCTTGTCTCTTGTTGTATGTGTTGCCAAGTCTACACACCATTCAGGGGGATTGCCAGTGAAACTCCCTTTACATTCAGCTTCACATGAGAGGACATCAACTGTGCAGGACACAGGACAGATCATCTCAGCTCTCAAAGTATTGTTTTTTGAAATGTCCTTGACTGTAGCTTGAAGCAGAGTAAGCTCATGAATAACTTTATTGACGATGCCACAGGAATAAGTACGATAGGTAAAGTCATAGAAACCATTAGGCCAAACACTCATCACCATGCAGCCAGCTCCCAGAAACACTTCATTGGGTTCCATAGTTACATTGGGAAATAACATGGCCCTGATCCTGAGATAAAACCAGTGGTTGGTGCATTGAAGCCGATAGGCTCCTTGCACCTGAAAATCACATTTTCTTTTTTTTTTCCAGTTAAAGTTTCATTTATTTTTTAAAGCCAATGTTTTATTGAAGCTCCGTGCATTTCATACAAATCAAATTACATTACAAATCAAATCACATTACAAATCAAATCTAGACCCGTGTCCTCATCCCTACCTCCCCATCAGAGCTCATGCATTCTTCCAATAATGTTTTTCATCTTTTTCTCAGTCTCCCTCAAAATTCTCAATGCAGAAGTTTGCTGTTCTGAGCAGAAGGTCACCGTTTCAGTCAGTTCTTTGACACAGACTTTTCTGCTGTTGTTGTTGTTATTCCTTCCAATATCCATCACTCCAGAATATACACATATGTGTGCCACATATATCATAGGTTTTAGCATCTTCAGCTTATGATATTTTTTTTTTGTTGTTGTTATTCTGAAAGATGTTGTGATGGTTAATCCTGGGTGTCAACTTGGCTGGACTAAGGAACAAATAAGAGAAAAAGGATCTTCAGATTGGACTACCTCAACCCAGATGGCCCACCCCAAATGTGGGCGTTTCCTTCTGCTGGCAGGCAGTATTAAATGCCATGGCAAAGGAAGCTGGTCCCTTTTTTCCTGTGGCTTGCCTCTCTCTCAATAGTGAGTTTGTCTTGCTGCTGTGATCAACCCTATGGATCCCAGTGTGTACAAAGACCAGCAGATCTCCTGGAATCCATCAGGCCTTCACACCAGATTGTGACTACTGAGACATCCAGCCTTGTGGACTGAGCAGTTCCCTGGATTCTCAGCTTCTCCAATGCAGCACAGCTACTGTTGGACTCCTTGAACTCTGTCACGTGAGCAAATCAATAAATTGTATGTAGCTATATATTCGTCCTGTTGCTTCTGTTTCTTTAGAGAACACTGACTAGTATAGATGTCATGTTTGAAGTCTCCTCCTTGGCAAGCCCAAACCACCATCAGTTCTGCCTTTGTGTTCCACACTGGGGTTTTTCCTTCCAATGGTCACCAAATGAGGTTCAGTAAGCACCAGGTCCTGTCTTGATCTTCCTGAATTGGTCTCCATCATACAGCTTGGATAGTCCAACAATGGCAGTCTATACTCTGAAGAAGTGGAAACCCCAGTAGTAGCTCAGTCCACAAGTTGTATGTCTCAGTAGTCCCCATCTGGCACTGAAGGATTGGAGGATTCTTGGAGAGACATGAGTCTTCAGTCCATATTGGTAGGTTTAAAAGCTGTGTCTTCTCACATCTTTGAAGTTGGCAAAAGCAGTGGCATCCACAGGGTAGCTACACTTTCCAGTAAGACAGGCAAAACAACTGTGCTCTTTTGTCTTTTTATGAAGATCTCAAGTTTTATATCTGAAGTACAATTTCTCAGGACTTACTATTTATTTATTTCTGGTTATACTTTCCTTTTGGATGTTTAAGGCCACACAGTTAGCCCAGATTAACCAAGGTTTTTGCTTTCTCACGGTCAGTTGAAGATCTGGTCCTTAAGGGTCACTCAGGTTTTTTTGGGGGGGAGGGAGCCCCTGGCTCCTTTTGGCTTTTCAATCACCAGTTCCATCCACTTGAGGACAAAGTCAGGTCTTGCTAGACCAGGTTTCCCTTTTTGAAGCATGAGCACACTTTCCTCTTTATTGATTGGACACTGGCTGAAGTCCCATTAGTGGGTCTCCAAGACCTCCCTGCACAGGAAGACTGATGACTCACATTTGCAGGACATTTCAAGAGATGCCCCCATGCATAGTCCCCTGGGACTTAGTTGACTTCTGAGGGCAAGAATCCCTTAAGACCCTGGGCCAAATTGGTATGGGCATTAAGTACAGTCATTAAGCATCCAGAAAGGCTAAGTTACACCACCCTGATACTTTTAACTACTTTATAATATTTTAGAAAATGCTTAGACAGAAGCTCAAGCATCCTTGTGTAAGAAATACTAAGAAGCACTCCCTTAAAATACATACTGTTGTTAGACATACTATCATGACATTTTCTAACTAGGTCAATGAAACACACTCAATCAATGATGAGTCAGGCTAATTCCTATTGCCCTAATGGTCAAAGAATTAAATGGAAAGCCCAACTTTCACAATCACTTCCTCAAATGGATGACACACACTGAATTATTCTGGAATGCAAAGATCTTTCTTCAATACACAGAAGGTTGAATTCACATAGCCAGAACAAATAAAGAAAAAAAATGATACAACTAAGTTGAAACAAGAAAAAAAAATAGGACTGGAGAGATAGCCTAGTGGTTAAGAGTACTGACTGCTCTTGCAGAGGACCCGGGTTTGATCCCCAGCACCCACATGGTGGCTAAGAACCATCTGTAACTCCAATTCCAGGAGAACTCCAGTTCCAGGGGAATCCAACACCCCCTTCTGACCTCCGCGGCATTGCACGACACGGGTGCACAAACCTACATGCAGACAGTACATTCATACACATACAAAAATAAATAAAAATTAAAAAAAAAAGAAAAAAATAGCTTTGTATCCCCTTTCATGGCTTATTTAACATGTAAATTGTATTGGTGTACACAAAATAAAGGATGGTTCTTAAAAAGAAGACCATTCACATGATTACACTGGATATAAAGATAAGTGTAGAAGAGACTCCAGTAATCTGTGAGGATGTTAAGAGGAGCTGTTATGGCTTAATAAGTACAGAAGATCCTTTTAGGATGTTGAACAATTTCTAAAGTTAGGTAATAGAGATGGTTTCACAACATAGTGACAGACGTTAGTGTGGACAAACTCGAAACCTTACAGTAGTTAAAATAGTAATTTTTATGTCATGTGTATTTTCCCAATAAATATGTTATTGAGAAAAGATGGTGGTAACCTAGGTAGACACTTCGGGTTGGATTAAAGGGATGAAGAAAAAAGGAAGTTGGTTGAAAAGCAACTTTAATTAGAGTGACAGAAGAAAAATGCAAGAAAAAAGCCACTTAATGTATATAAAAGAAGTGTCAGTGGTTGTTTGGATCGTGGGACTATGTGTGGACAATGACTTAAGAATTGAAGGGCCAAGAGGGTGAACTTTGGCCTAGTTATTTAATTTCAGGTTGTAAAATGTCCCAGTTTATGTCACTGGGAAAACCACTTTCTAGGGACCTAGAGAAATTAAAAAAAAAAAACTTCCTATATAATGTGCCATCAATAACAGGCATGGTTTCCAGTTATAAGGCTATGAGTCAGAGAACATAATTGGACCTAAATTAGGCTCTAATGGCACCTGAATGAGTTTTTGTTATTGTTTATACTCTTACTTCTCAAGGAAAAACAGTGGTTCATGTTCACAAGCTGTACTCTGGTCAGATGCAAGCACTTCACAATGTGTGTGAACAAGTCTGGCTCCTAGGAAGGGCACATGCCATTACAGGGCAGGGTTGGCATACCTTGATCATCAGATGTTTTGATCTTTAAAGCCAGGAGGATAGTGGAAGATGGAAGGGTGACTCACTAATACAGGAATATGGTTAACTTTTATACAAGATGCTGTCTTGGGAGAAGCCCATCATCATGTGGCCACATGGTTTTTCTTATGCTGTCATTTAGTCTTTGCTCATATTTCTTCTTCTCAGTGGTGCCTACCTACACTACCCTTTTTCTAATCTCTCAGACCTGCAGATTCTCTTGATTCTACCAGTTGGACATCATTTTCTTGAATATATTGCTTTTTAAATAGTGCATTGTTTACCTATTAGATGTGTTTGTTGATTATTGTCATTTCCCCTAGTAGAATTTAAGTTCTACTTAGACAATGACACTGACACTTTTATTTACCAATGCAATTCACATTTCTCTAACAGCTCCAAAAATTATGTGTATCATATGAATTGCTCAGTATGGTATTTCTCCCCTGTGCTACTGACGTCCATTTTAAATTGAAGATTTATGTGGAAATTGACAGAAACTGAGCTCATGTGAATGATCTTGAGAAAGGAAAGCTATTTCCATATAAGGAGGAAGCTGAGCAGCCGAGGAGAAGAAAACCACCAGCCTTGGTTTCCTATCACCCATCTTCACACTCATCAGCAGGATCTTCAGAAAGCTCATGGGAAGTATCAAGGTATCTGTAAAGAGTGATCCTGTGGCTGCAGTCCAACTGTCAGAATTCAAACCATAGCTCTAGCAGTTGCCACTGAGGGACTTGGAATACTTACTGCTTCTGTTTCTTTTTCTATGTCAGGGAGCACAGGAGTATCTTCCTGGGAGATTATATATATATATATATATATATATATGCTCATATGAGGCAGAACCATGTGGTATTTCTCACAGTGTCTAACACATGAAGAGTGGTCATGTAACTGTACAAATATTGCTCACAATTGCTGAGACATGGAGGCTTCCACTGACTGGATGCTCTGTGTAGAAGCATATAGACTGTGGAACTGGAGCTAGCTGTAGATATGATATAGCTAAAGATAGGATACAGATGTCAGTATAAGTATAGAGTATTATGCTAGTTCTTGTTTCTGGGCAAATACCTGGGAGTAGTTTGAAAGAGGAGTGATTCTTTAGGCTCATGGTTCCAGAATCCCATCCATGGTCACTTGTCTCTACTGCAGTGGTCTCACGCTGAGGCAAAGCCTCATGTGGTAAGAGCACATGGTATAGTGATGCTGTTCATCTTATAGTGGTCAGGAAGCAGAGAGAGGTGGGAATGGATGGGAGCCATGTGTGACCTTCAAAGACAGGTCCCCATAGGCCCACTTTCTCCAGCAAGTTCTTTAAAGTTTGATTTTGATCATCTTCTAAAATAGTGCTATGGACTGGGGAACACACCTCAACCTATGATCTTTGTGGTTCACTTTAGTTTCAAAGACTAACATTTATATTGGAGAATTTCTCAGTACTGAAGCAAATTCCTGAGCTAAGTCAGCTATAAAAAAAGGTTTTATTATAATTCACAGATTTCAATCCCTTGGCAGTCCTATTGCTTTGGATCTGTGGAAAGAGAGCTCTTCATGGTAGGAGGACAGTGGTAAAGCTAAGCATGATCACACACACACACACACACACACACACACACACACTCACAGGGGGGCATAAATAAGAGATCCACAATTCCTTTCATGGTCATCTCCCAGACACCCAAGGTCACCGCTTTCTCAATTTAAAGGCCTTACAATATCTCTTTAAAGCCACTCTGGAGGCCAAGCCATTAACATAAGAGCCATTGGGGGAAGGTCCCAGACAAAACCCATGGCATTTCTGTTCTCTATCTCTTATTTCCTTCTTATTTCTCCTAATGGAAGAAGGAAGTCCAAAGTAGAGCTGGACAGAAGTTCTGCTTTGAAATTAATCTTATATTACCCAAGAAGTTTACTTACTGTAAGAGTTTGGAGAAGCTTGAAGAGTGGGAAGAAAAGTATAAAAGGGGGTGAGGGGACTTGTTGGCAAGGAAAATGAAGTTTTTGTCTTATATAAATGTTATGAACTACAAAGAATGATTTTATATAGCCATAAAGAAAGACATATTAAAACACTGTCTCTGTATATGCACTACTACTCTTATAAAAACATGATTACACACAATAAAATATATAGAAGTTTGTTCTACTTTGGCATTAGAGACTATTAATTTAAAGATTAAGTGAGGTTTTTAAAATTAAAAAGTTCAGTTAGGCGGATCTTTGTGAGTTCAAGCCCAGCCTGGTCTACAGAGTGAGTTCCAGGAAAGCTGGGACTACAGGGAGATCCTGTCTCGAAAAGANTGTCTGCATGCAGGTCTGTGCACCCGTGTCGTGCAATGCCGCGGAGGTCAGAAGAGGGTCTCGGATTCCCCTGGAACTGGAGTTCTCCTGGAATTGGAGTTACAGACGGTTCTTAGCCGCCATGTGGGTGCTGGGGATCGAACCCGGGTCCTCTGCAAGAGCGTTGGTGCTCTTAACCGCTAGGCCATCTCTCCAGCCCCCCAAGGTTATTTTTTAATGGCACTGTTCCCATTCATGAAGGCTCCACCCTCATGAACTAATTCCTTTCCAAAATCATCATCTGGGGGGTCGAATCAAGGTTTAAGTATATGAATTGGGAAGTGAGAGACACAAATATCCAGATCATAGTAGTGTTTCATACTGCTCATTTTGTTTTAAAAGAGGCACAGTTAAGATATTAGACAGGATTCTGGAAGAATCAGAACCTGATGCAGTGACACAGAATCTCGACAGCACCTTGCCAGATAGATATAATTCATTCAGTTCTCTAAATTGATGGGTCAGTCCAGTTTAAGAAGGTGGTCACAGGACTGGGAATGTAGTGCAGGGCATCGAATGCTAACCTAGCATGCATGAAGACTCTCTTCACTCCTCAGTACTACATGGATTCAAGATCAGGGTGTTGGTTTCTCAGGGTGGTGGCTCATGCCACTGTGCCTGGAATCATAGATGCAGGGAGGGGGAGACGGGGTCAGAAGTTCAAGGTCATCTTCAGCTACATTTGGAGTTTGTGACACCATCCTGGGACATATAATGTCCTATTGAATGAAAGAAAGAAGAAAGGGAAGGGAGGGAGGGAGGGAGGGAGGAAAGGAGGGAGGGAGGGAGGGAAGGAAGGACAAAAGAGAATGAAGGAAAGCACAGAACTAAAGGAATAAAGGGAAGAAGGAGCAGGGGCAGCTAAGCCTCAAAGTGGCTGGCTTAGATTTCTATCTCAGCTTTCACACCAAGTTAGGTAATGACATGCAAATTCCTATCTCTGCTTTAGTTTCTCCTTGTGGATCAGATTAGTATCTGCCACAGAGGTGTTGAGAACATTGACCAAGTTTAGAGCACTGAGAGAAAGGGGAGAGCTCAAGCTGTACTGCTGGCATTCGGTGGGTGCAGGTGCAATCAGAAACATTTTAAATTAGACCGTGGCTCTCTAGGTGTCATAATGGGCTTCACTGTTACAGGGCTGTAAATAGAAATCTTCTGAAAATCATTTTAAGCTGAAACATTATAAAAAGTTAAATTACTAGCATTTGGAACATTCTTTGATTAGATGCTTCTGACCACTAGCTCAGGTTATGGACCCACTGAGCGAGTTTTGAGCAGTTTGATTCTAAGTTCTCCTTTCAGGGTAAGTTACTATATTTACCCTGAGTCTGTGGAATCCAAGAACAAGGCTGGACCAGAGGCAGGAAGAGAGGGTTCTACTTCCCGGACGTACTCACCTGTGAGTCTCAACAGGAGAGTCAGCAACAAGACACTGTGAGAAGTCTGGGTCCAGGAGTCAGGGTTTGGCATCATGCAGCTCAAAGGAACCTGTTCTGTCCAGGGTCTGTGCAGTGAGATGCCAAATTTTCCTCTGTGGAGAGAAAAGGTTATTTGGCTCAGTCTGCACAGAGTGACTGTGTTGGAGGAAATAGTAATTGTGTTGTGAAATAGAAAGTAGGTGGTGCAGGCAGCTGCTGGGGAGGAGCTTCAGGTGCAGCGGCAGAGGGACCGCTGAGCCTAGCAGGGAGAATCCTTTTTTCCTCTAGGAGCCTATCCTGGATCCACTTGAATCTCTTTTTTTAAAAGTACATTAAGAGAGGTTTCCGTAGTGTAGTGGTTATCACGTTCAACTCACGCTCCAAAGGTCCCTGGTTTGAAATCAGGCGGGAACAGCTTCTTTTGAGCCGGGCTTGGTGGCGCACGCCTTTAATCCTAGCACTCTGGAGGCAGAGGCAAGCGGATCTTTGTGAGTTCAAGGCCAGCTTGGTCTACAGACCGAGTTCCAGGACAGCTGGGGCTACAGGGAGACCCTGTTTCGAAAAGACAAAAACAAACAAACAAACAAACAAAAATACATTAAACAGGGAGTGGTGGTGCAGGCCTTTAATCCTAGCACTTGGGAGGCAGGTGGATCTCTGTGAGTTCAAGGCCAGCCTGGTCTACAGAGTGAGTTCCAGGACAGCCAGAGCTACAGGGAGACCCTGTCTCAAAAAGACCCACCAAAAAAATACATTTAAACATACATCAACCTGTTATGCACAGGTGTAGAGTGTTACATTCCTGCACACCTGGGTGCTTACCATTTCGCCTGCTGAACAGGTTTAACCTGTTCTCAGAAGTCAACCATGGCAGCAGCTGAGTAGGTGACCTGAGCCAATGATCAGCACCTGGCACATTAGCGGAAGAAGCAGAAGATGATCACGTACATATCCCTATTTTTCCCTGATTAAATGAGTGTGCAGGAGCTTGCAATTTGCCTGCTTTTCACCTGACTCCTGGGTTCTGTGTATTGACTGCGCAGTCTACTCACCCCCATTTTTGCTTGTGACCAGAACTTCTCCGACTGGCCTGGAGGAGGTTACAACACACAAAAAGCCCAGTGACTCACAATTGCAGAACATTTTAAAAGATGCTCCAATACAAAATCCCCTGGGACCAATTGACCTCAGAGGGGAAGGAACAAAATTATCCCTTAAATCCCTTGGCTGAATTGTTATGGGCCGTAGGTATGGGCACTAAGCATCCAAAAAAGTTAAGTTACACGAATCTGGTACTTTTAATTACTGTACCATATTTAGATAAAACCTGAAGAAAAGCCTGAGAAACCTTGCATAAACACTGATTGGAAGAAATTTAACACCATAGGATAAGCAGGCAAAGCGTATAAGAGAAATTAAACAATTTTAGGCATATCTTAAATATAAATGATTTACTATAAACATAAGTATCTCTTTACGCTCCCAAACCCCATATCCTGGTTTATAGTTTTCCAATAACAGGGAACATACCTGTTGACCAGAATTAAACTGAAAAAATTTTATCAAGTCTGTCTAAATTGTCTCCTTCTGGGTGCATGCCACTAGTTCAAGGAAGTAAACCTAGCTTTTCTTGAGTCAAGTTATCTCAAAATGGGCAGAAAAGATATCAAAAGTAACACTTGCATAATAGAGACAAAAAATATCTTTCAGAAGTAAGGTAACTCATTACTTGTCTATGACCCTTTAATCCAAATCTAAATCTGGAAGTCCAGTACAAGCCAGGAATGGACCGAAAGCAACCATAACCTGTGTGGTTATAATCCCATTTAGACCATTAGTAAACTGGCTTTAATGTTTATACCATTCCACTCTAGAAACATTTAACCACTTCAATCCAGTACAAGTATCTTATTTTCTACTAAACTTTTCAATATTCATGCCCATCCAGCCAAACGGGGCAGATTCCCAAACATATCACTACAAAATAAAACCTTAAAGTGACTCTACAAGTCCCAGAGCTGGCTCCGACCAACCAAATCTTTCCAAATATTTAGAAATGCAATAAATAAATAAATAAATAAATAAATAAACTCCCCTATCCACTCACACAAAAAAAGAAATGCACCACAAGTGAAGAGAAAACCCACAGAGTAGGAGGAAATCTTCACCGCAGAAACATCTGACAAAGCATTGATTTCCAGAGTATATAAACTACTCAAAACACAAAGAAGAAAGAAAACAAATGAACCACTCAAAAGATAGTGCAAAGAGCTGAACAGAGACTTCACAAGTGAGGAATTAGAGATGGCTGAGAAACATCTTAAAAAATGTTCAATGTCCCTAATAATTAAGGAAATGCAAATGAAAACCACTTTAAGATATCATCTCACTCCAATAAGACTGGGTAGAGTCAAGAAAACAAATGATACCAAGTGCTGGAGAGGTTGTGGGGAAAGGGCAACACTCATCCACTGCTGGTGGGAATGTAAACTTGTACATCCACTATGGAAAGCAGTGTGGAGAACCCTTAGAAGACTCAAAATGAGCCTGCCATTTGACCCATTCATACCACTCCTGGGTATATAACCACAAGACTTATCCTACCACAGAGATACATGGGATACATGCACAGCCATGTTTATTGCAGCTCTGTTCATAATAGCAAAAAGCTGGAACCAACCCAAGTGCCCCTCAACTGACAAGTGGATAGAGAAAATGTGGTACATCTACACAATGGACTTCTATGCAGCAGTAAAGAAAGATTACATCATGAACTTTGCAGGAAAATGGAACTAGAAGATATTATGTTAAGTGAAGTAACATAGTCCCAGAAAAACAAACGATGAATGGTATCCCTCATCTGTGGATGCTAACACCAATTACTTAGCTGTATGTATTTCTTGTGCACAGCTCCTTGAGCTTTTGCCCAAGTAATTGAGAATGATGCATATTGGAAAGGACAACAGCAACAACAGAAAAAACTGTGTAGGAGGAGGAGAAAAGACTGAGTTAAAGAACTGACTGAATTGGTGAACTTCTGCTCAAAGCAGTCACCTTCCACATCGATAATTTTGAGAAAGACTGAGAAAAAGATGCAAAACACGTTTGGCAGAATGCATGAACTCTGGTGGTGTGGGGGGATAGGGTGGAGGACATGGGTCTAGATTTGATTAGTAACATAATCTTGTACAAAAAATATATATGTAATAAAAAAGAAAATTCAAATATCAAGTGCATTACATGGAATTTATTGTTAGGTTTCAAATACAAAGTTTACACACACACAAAAAGAAATGCACCACATAGGCCTGGCAAAAAGCCTGTCTACCTGCCCCAAAGATGTTCCACCTAGTGATCAAATATCCCACCTCCCACACACAAAACAACGAAAGGCCTTGAATTCTATTTTATCTAGTAATAGCATAGTGACTCCTCTTTCTTTCTTAGTGCCATTTACTTGTATTATTTTTTACCCTCCTTTCACCTTGGGATAATATCCATCCTTAAAGTGAGGTAAGTTTCTTGGAGACAAGAAAAAACAAAAAAGATGGGTTTGTTTCTTAATCCATTCCACTAGTCTCCATCTCTTAATTGGAGAATTCATTCCATTGATATTTAAAACTGTTGTTTAGAGAATCAAATTGCTTTCAATGATTTTGATCTCTAGTACATTCTTAACCCAGGTTTCTTTTTCCATAGTGGTTGTATCATTTGTTTTCTGGTGTTGATTGGTTATAGTTATCCCTGCCTTCCACTCTTCATATTGCTTGAAGTATTCTCTGCAGGGATGGCTTATTGGAGAGGAATTCTTTCAACTTACTTATATCATGGAACATTTTCCTTTGTCCTTCAACTATAATAGACATTTTTGCTGGATGAAGTACTCTGAGTTGGCATCTCTAGTCTTTTAGAACCAGGAATATTTTAGACCAGGTTCTTCTGGCTTTCATGGTCTCTATTGAGAAATCAGCTGCAACTCTTATAGGTTTTCCTCTGTAGGTAACTTGTTGCTTTTCTTTTGCAGTCCTCAGTATCCTTTCTTTGCTTTGACAATCTAGTGTTTTTACTCTGATATGGTGTGGAGAATTTCTTTTCTGGTTCTGTATGCTTGGAGTTCTATATGCTTCTAATACTTGTATATGTATCTCTTGCTTTAATTTGGGAAAATTTTCCTATAAAATTTTGTTGAAGACCTGGGTGATATTACCATCCCATGAGTCTTCTTCCTCTTCTATCCCTATAATTCATAGGCTTGGTCTTTTCATAGTGTCCCACAGTTCCTGGTTATTCCATTCATTCTTTAAAATTTTTCATAATATTTACTTGATTTATCCAATTCTCCCATATTTTCTTCAAATCTTGATATTCTATTTTTTACTTCATCCGTTCTATTATTATGAGTTTCTCCCATCCTTTCCAAGTTGTTTGTGAAATTTTGCATTTCTTTTTTCATTTCAACTTGAATTTTCTTCAATGTTTCTATATCTTTTGTAATGTCATTCCACAATTTATCATTTTCCTCTTTCAATTTACCCCTGTCTTCTTTTAGATTCCCAACTTCCTTGTTTATAAGTTCCCTAATTTCCCTCAACTCCTTAATTTATTTAATCATATTCATAATTGTTCTTTTGAGATCTGTATCCTGAGTTATATCCAACGGGTCTTCATTAGAGTGTACTTGAATAGGGGTATTGATATTTGGTGGTGATCCACCTGAGTCTTTCTTTTGTTGAGCTTTAGGTATTTGGGTAGCCTCTGTTGCGAGTGGTTCCAATGTGAAGCCTAGGTGCTTATAGCTGACACTGATGTTGGTTATATTCTTCAGGTGTTTGTTGGCATCCTAATCGATGCACAGGTGTGGATACTCTAGGCTCCAAAATCTCAACTCTATCATAACACTGTACAGATCAACACCCCTCACCCAACTAGCAAACAGTTTGCCCAATGGACTAAGCCACACAACCCCCAAGGCGGCCTGAACCCCCCCAGGGCTGCGAAACCCACACTGTGAGGGCCTTAGGCTCTTCTGGTCCTGTGGGCTGGAAGGTCACAATGTTTCCCCTGAAATGCAGCCAGAGTTCCCCACATCCAAGTGGGGTGAAACCCAATCACCCACCTGGTGAGATGTACTCACAGAACCTTCCTACACCACCCTTAATCTGCCAGCTGATCCTCCAGGGCCAGGCTCCAAGATCTGTAAAGTGGGTTCAGTTGGAGAAAGGCTCAAGACACGGGAGCTTTCCTTGTTGTCTCCTGATGCCCTCGGGTGATGTCTACAGCCAAATTATAGTCCCTAAGGATCCAAATGCCCTTGGACCACCTCTGACACTTCCCAACGCACCCGGGGTCTGCTAAGTCCCCCTCCCCCACTTTGCCCTTAGCTGCTCAGAATGCACCTGCTGCCTTGGAGCCACCATCTTCGAAAAGGCACCTTTTTCCCCCTGATATTTAAAAGTGTGTAAGGAAAGAACCTTAAAAAAGTGACATTGTGCTAAGTCATGAAAGAGAGAGTGAACTATGAAGATATATTGGGAAGAACTAGAAAAAAGGACTCTTTAACATTTCTCAAATCATTCTAGTCATTGAAATTGGAGCCTGCAGAGGATGTAGCAACAGTGTAGTGGGGTTTATAAGGTTGGGGTGGCAGCTCAGGGGAGGTGAGTCTTGGGTGTCAGACCATGTATAGAATGATGTTGCATGTGGGTAGGCAGTTAGGCTGGCCTGTGATAAGTTGGCAGAACTGTGGTTTCTGGAGTTTAAATGTTGGTAGCTTGAAACTGTCCATGTCAAGAACATTTCCATGGTAGAATAGCACAAGCATTGCATATCTGCATAAATCTTTTCAGGCTTGAATTTTGGATAGGTACCATCTCCGGGTCAGGAATACACACCTTAAAGTCCTCACTATAGGAGTGTGAGAGAAGAAAGAGACAGCAAAATGACTCAAACTCTGAATTGTCAAAGCATTCCCACCATGATGAATCAAACTGGCCACACTTCAGGTAAGAGAATACCTCCCATTCTCAACACACCGAGGGTAGGGTAGATTTTAGTGGAGGGGTCGAAGGATGCTTGAGTAGAGAGGGAGAAGAATAATTTTTAAACCTAAAATCAGTATCTCATTTGAGAACATAAACAAGGCTTGAAAGTTAAGGAAGTAGCCAGCTTTCCAAAAGGCAGATTAGCTGGGGCCAGTCCTATGATCATGGACAAGAGATACCCTTGATGTCTTCAGAATGGGATTGCTCCCCAAATTATAGAATCATTCTAGAATCAGGGCCCAGAGCCAGGTCCCAAGGTCCCTGCTTCATACAACAGATGCAGATCTGGCTTGGCAGTGTCAAGGTCTATGAAGAGGAGCAATAGGGGATCATAAGACAGCAGGTGTCCTGAGCAAGGCCATTGCTAGAAGAGTCTACTAAACCTTCCAGGCTGAGCCCCTCCAATAAAGGTGATTATGAAGGCTGAGACTCCCTGTGGCAGGGGAGGAAGAAAGGAGCTGTGGGAATCTCATCCATTAATACTCCCAATGTCTTCTTTGAAGTTACGAGTTCCCTAGTATCATTTGCTCTGCATACACCTGTCTAGAGTGGATGAGAAGATGGTGTCATAAGATGGCTTTCACGGACTCCTCCAAGAATTACGATTGCCTTCTCTGTGTCTTCCTTATGCTCACAAAGGCAGCTTGATTGGTAACAGTTCTGAAACCTCTAAGAGTCATTCCCCCAGCTTTCACTAATCCATCAAAGCCTCAAAGATTAGTAGCCATACCCATACCACTCATACGACAACTCCTTGACAGCATCCTCCAGGTCCTCTAAGACTGTGGCCATCTGGTGATCTTTGACCTCATCCTTTTGTAGTACTCACACATCTCCCAGGATCTGGGGACCCCTCAAAGGATTCCGTCTAACTCTTGAGAGTCCCAGACAAAATGACAGTCTCCCAACCCCACAGATCCTAGTGCTGCATGACAGGTGACCTAGTCCTCCTGCTGAGCTTTCCCCTTGTCTTTCATCATTTGGAATGCCCTACTCGAATCTCCCCTAACTTACATTCAAGCATTCTGCTTCCTCTGGGTGTAGATAGCAGAGACCCTCACCCCTAGCAGCATCGTGAGGCCAAGGAGCAGAGCTACAAGGATGGTCACCATAGATGATGCTTCCTGTACTGAAAATCAAGGGACAGAAGGAATCATCAGAGGAGACATCTGGAGCCCATTGCCTAGCTAGAGATGACCTCTACTTGCCCTTTCTGAGGATACCTGCAGCCCTTAAATCTCTGGAGATTTTGAACCTGTGTTCTATCATGACTGTCCTTATTCAAAGGAGAAGTTGCAATAAAATTGTTTCTTCTTCATCCCTCAGCCATGCCTTATCCTAAAGGGTTGCAGGGGTGGGAGTGTGTGCTTAGTTACCTGTGGCACTTGGTGTTAGGCTTGAATCTCATTTACCATGTGTCACAGAGTATGAGGAGACTGAGGCAGAGATTAGGAGGCTCACAAATTAGTGGGGATAAGAAGATGCTCCTTGCCAGTGTCCTTTAAGATGAACCCTGTGATTGTGTCCTTTGGACCAAGACAAGTCTAACCTCTCAGGCCCACAGGGAACAATTGTGAACAGGAGATGAAGATGAAGGGCTTTATGGGTGATACTAGGTTCTCAGTTCAGGTGACCGAATGAAACCACAGGCTGAAAAAACACTCAGGATCAAGATTTTAGGGAGAAACTCTCCTTGAAGCCTAGAAAGGAGAATCTTGTCCCCAGAGACCTCAGTTCCCTACAGGACCTGCCAACCTCCATTTCCCATGGACAGTTTGGATAAGGCAAATGGACAGGCAGAGGGCAGCTCTGTTTTGTGGCTGCCATGCAGAGAAGGGTCCTTATCCACATGCTTGGGAAAGCAGCTTGTAAGATCCCCGATGCTGAGACAGGACCCTTGCAGCAGAGCAACAGAGACATCCTGGGACAGTGGCATGAAGCTCTAGGTCTGAGGATAGCCTCACAGGAGTTGCTAGTTTGGTTGTCTTTTTAGGGTTGTTGCCAGAGGACAGACAGCATCAGGTGTCAAGAGAAGATTGTAGCAATTCTGTACTTTGATGAGAATGGTGTGAGGGGTAGACCATAAGGATGTGAGTCAGATGGCTCCAACATTTCACAAGTCAGGGTCCTCTCTGAGCTTCAGTGTTGTCAAATGTAAAAAGGTCAATAAATGGCCCCTCCCCTACAGCTAAATGCCAGTATGAAGATGGGACATCTGGCAACCCTATCTCCCTGTCTCCTTCTACTTCCTCCTATGTCAGTCACATGGGCCATGATTTGGGCAGACATCCTAGCAATTAGTAATAAGCACTAAAGTGAAAACTAGCCAATTGGATCACTCCCAACCCCTTCACTAGTTGCACTGATGCACTGCCTAGGAACTTCCATAATGTTACTGTTGACCCTTCAAAGTCAGGATAAAGCTATCCTCCTGACTGTGAGGGGAAAGAAGGACACTTGATGTTACTAGGTTCACAAGGCAAAACTGGCTATATTCATCTAACCTAAAGTGCATTCACTGTCTGACCCAGCAGGTCTACCTTCAGAGGTATTCTGCCTCCTCAAAGATAGCTGTATAAGGCAATCCATGTCAGCTGTTTGATTAGTTAATAATTGAAACAAATCAAGCATCCACCATCAGAGACTTGTATTATGATCTCTCTACCTGCTGGAGTATGGTGCTGCATTAACCAGGGGAGCAGTTCTCTGTTCCTATATGGAATGAGGATTAGAAGACATTTAGGAGAGATTTGCCAATCGTCACTGGGTCGCAGTGTCTGAAATGTGAGGGGCATCTGGAACCCCTGGAAACTGATAATAATTGGAAATACTGTCGAAGTAGGCAGGGTATGGGTTCAAGAAGATCTGATTCAGAGCAGGGGATATGGCTCAGTGGACATATCCTGGTTCACCAAGCTTGTCTGCTTGGGTTCCACACTCAGAAATCACATAGTGGAAAGAGAATTGACTCCCACAAGTTGTCTTCTAACCTCAAAATATAACACACACATATGCACACCTTAGTGCAACGACATACAGAATAATTAACTAAAGGTACAACAATAATAAGTGTTGAGTCAGTACTTTCTGTGCAACTAGCTCCTCAGTGCAGACATTGTGTCTAGTTGGAGCATTAGAGACTGACCTGGCATCATATCTAGGTTTGGGGCCAGATCTCTACACATGCTGGGCAGGGACCTGTCCATGTGACAGGCCTCACATGTGTAACAGGATTGGTTTGGATTATATGAATGTCTTTTCTGTGGAGAGAATCTGAGGATTAATACATAGAAAAAGGATTCTGTGTGTCCTCCAGGAAGTCCAAAGTGAGCACCTTGCTGCCTTACCTGGGAACCCTACATGGAATCTATCTCTGGAGGGTGGGTCAGCTTTATTCAGAGCCTTCAGTGTCTGTAAGAGTGGGTCCCTCCACTACTCTGAACTGGATCCTCCAGCAAATGGCATGTTCTCTGCAGTTCTTGGCTTCTCTGATTGTGACTGGGGTGAAGTCTGATCATGAACACTAGCACCCCCCCATCACACCTGCTTCTTAGTCACTGCTCACAGCTTGATGGGCATTGTCTTGGCACACATCAGGAGACGAAGGAAAATCACACTTGACTCTCCAGCAATGAATAACTTGGTCCCTGGTCCAGACTGAATCTTCTCATAAGAAGCCCCATTCTGGAACTTCACACAATAGTAGGTACCAGCGTCTGCCTGAGTGACATTGCTGATGCGAATGGAAAAGTCCATATTATTTCTTTTTGTGACATCTGAAACATTTGTGACTCTGGGAAAGTGTTCTCCTGTGAATCTGTGTATTATCTTCCAGCTGTGCCCAGCTCCCCTGAACCACTCAGTTCCCCCATAGGAAGCAGGGAGGTCACGGTGCAGTTCAGCCTGGCTGTCTCTCCAGCAGCAACTAAAATTGATTTTTCAGGCTGAATTATTTTCGGGTCACCCTGTACATCTACTCCTGCAGGGAAACATCAGTTAGTGCTTATCCTGACAGAAAACTGCAAGTTTTTCAAGTTTATGAGCAACTACTTTCATTGAATAGAGCTGGGAACACTGCATATATGGTCACACTTACATGAGCCTCTTAAAAGACTATAGCACGACTGGGCATGGTGGCACACACCTTTAATCCTAGCACTGGGGAGACAGAAGCAGGTGGATCTCTGTGAGCTCAAGGCCAGCCTGGTCTTGATCAATTTCCCAAGACAGCCAGAGGGCTGGGTCTTCCCACCTCAATAAGTCACCCACAGACATCCCCACAGGCCAACCTCATGTAGATAATCACTATTGGCGACTCTTTTCAAGTAGTGCTATATTACGTTTCATTGACAAAACTGAACATCACATTAATAAAACACAGTCAACACTCAGAGGTTCCTATTAACTGGTTTCTTTTTTAAATGTAAATATATGTAGCCACTAAAAGCTTTCAAAGTCTTGATACTAAATAGAATTGTAGCATCAGATCCATTCAGATAATCCCAGAAAACAAAACAGCATTGCAGACAGATGGGGCACAAGGTCACTCCCTGAGCAGTTGTAGGAATGGCTTTTACACTATAAACACAATCTGGACCAATAACCTTTATCTAACCTCAAAACCAAGTTCCTATTTTTAATGTAAACAAGCTCAGTGAGTGAAGTGTTCCTCTTCTGACCTGGGCAGCAGGACTTAATCCCTCAGGATCTCGCCTTGCTCTCCACCCTAGACAGTGAATGAACGTGGGTGTTCATGATCACCACATAAAAGTGCTGGAGGCACTGTATTTTTTTCCCATTGGAAACAGAATTGAGAAGTTTGTCTGCAATTGTGTGTATGAAATTCTAGTCCTAGAGATCAAGGGCAAGATTCTCTGATAATGGTGGATCCTAGCTTCTAGTTCCCAGACTCCTACAGGAGATACAGTTTCAATGAAAGAATTAGTGAAGCCTGGCTGGAGAGCACTGTTCTCAGAGTCATCTGAGGGAACTGGTGTGAGTTTGGGTCCACTCTTAGCCTTAAAACTAATGCTAAGAGTCAAGCTGTTTCTTTATTCTGGAGTAACGATGTAGCTTAGAAACACCCCAAGTAGTGACTGCCCAGGACGGTCTTGTGAAAGCAGAACTGAGATAAGGACCAGCCAGCCAGTTTCACAAACAACTTCCTTACACATAACACTTGCCACTTCTTCCTGTGCTTAAACCTGAAGCTCCTCTCAGTTCCTCAAAGATGGCCTGAGATACTTCATTCCTGTCATCTCCAAATGGATATTTAATCTTTATTTTTCTTAATTTTTTTGCCATTATTTTAGTTTGCTTTCTTTGAGACAGGTAGCCAGGCCTGGCAAGCTCTACAGTTGGGTTTATGGCCTAGGACTCTAGCTACAGTAATGAAGTAGAACACATAGCTCTAAAAAATAGTTAGAGGCTTTGTCCAGCGCTCACATCTGGATGTGAACTGCAAGTGGACATGATTCTGATGCAGACTCACATAGATCATTTGACTGGAGGTTCTAGTTCTGGTGACCATAAAACTCTATCAGCTCTTCCAGATTCCTTGGTTTCAAAGCTTATGTCACACAAAGCATAATGACAATCCTGTTCAGGAAGCATTCCCCAAAATGCCTGAAAGGATTAGTTATAGAACTAGTTTTGATGCTGATTTCTGCTTTTCTCTGGCCTTGGGCAGAGGGGCCAGACTAGCTTTAGCCAGAGCTTTAGAAGACTAGATGAAGCTGACTGCCTGGGCCCCAGCAAGAGCTGCCGTCAGGGTCAGCCTGCTCAGAACATCATTTCTGAAATATCCTCCCTGCCTCTATGTGACATGTCAAAATCCTTTAAAAATTACATTTATTTATTTTTTTTTGTGTGTGTGAGAGGGTTGTCTGCCAGTGTGTGCATGTGAGGGTCAGTGAGCAAATTGTAGCAGTCCCTTCTGGCATGTAGGTACTGGGAATCAATCTCAGGTTGCCAGACTTGGCAGCAGGCCCCTCTACCTACTGAGCTATCTCGCTGGAGCCTTAAATAAATAATTTTATTTAAATAATTAAATTATTTTAAATTATTTTAATTTTAAAATAATTTAAAATAATTTAATTATTTTAATTAAATTATTTTAACTTAATTAAATAATTTTAATGTCTCCTCTGGGAAAAAAAAGGAACATTTACCTTTATCTTTCTAAATTTCTCTGACTGGAGTTTCAAAGGCAAAGCTTGTATCATTGGTTTCCACCAAGGGCAGAAATTAGGTGAAGAAGTTTAAAACTTATGAAAAAAAGAAGCATATCCAGAGCATTTGACAGGAATGTGACATATAGTTGTTTTTTTTTTTTTTTAATCTTTGTTAACTAAAGAGAAACAAGAGGTGTAGTGAGATGGTGTGACTGACTTTGGCTGACCTGTCTTAGCTGGAAGTCAATAGATACTATCTTACATTGACAAACCAAGGATTGTATTTAATACCATGCTTTCAAGCTATCTTGTGATAACAGTTAAAGAATAATGATATCATTTTTTATGATATCATTCTTTATGAAGGTGAAAATAATCAACTGAAAAAATATGTGGAAGCAGTTGATTATGAAAATGCAGTAACTGGAACACAGAAGGACACAGACCTTTATAAAGCCACCTGAAGTGGCTTTTTAAAAGACTTATTTTATTTTTGAATCATGCATGTGTCCAAGTATGGGTATATGTACATGAGTGCAGGTGTCTGGTAAGGCCAGAAGGAGGCTTTGGATTCCCCTAGAAAAGGAGTTACAGGCAGTTGTAAATCGCCATATGTGGATAATGGAACCAAAATCTGGTCCTCTGTAAGAGCAGTACTTATTCTTAACCCCTAGGTCATCCCCCCCCCCCCCCCGTGTTTGGTTTTAGAACCATGAACATGATTATTTTCATTAAGATTAGATCACGCTGGACAAGGTCGACTGGAGCCCACTAGAACCTTCTCTGTCACTGTTAGGAACTTGACCCTGAACTGGAGGTCATGGGAAAGCATTGGGTCTCTTAGGCTGGGAGAAAATGGCCAGCAGTGCAGAGACAGGAAGCTAAGACTCACTGGAGAGCATCTCCTCAGCCTGGAGCGGAGCAGGCAGAGACAGGAAGCTAAGACTCACTGGAGAACATCTCCTCAGCCTGGAGTGGAGCAGGCAGAGACAGGAAGCTAAGACTCACTGGGGAGCATCTCCTCAGCCTGGACTGGAGCAGGCTGATATATTTCCATGGCTGTGCTTCACTTCTGTTCCCTTTTTACAAATCTCTAAATGTCTTTTGCTTTTTTAAAAAATATTTATTTATTTAATTTTTGGCTTTTTTGAGACAGGGATCAAACTTAGGTTGTCAGGCTTGGGCATTCGCTGTTATGTCCTGAGCCACATCACTGGCCATGTCATCTTTCTTGCTACATTGCCATGATTATTGTGAACCATTGTCCATGTCTTTAAAAATTATTTGTATTTTATGTATATGAGTGTTTTGCCTGCATGTATGTAAGTGCAACATGTGCATGCAATGTTCACAGAGTCTATAAGAGATCTAAAAAGAGGGCATCGAATCCCCTGGAACTGGAGTTACTGACATTTGTTAGCTTCCATGTGGATGTTGGGAACTGAACATGGGTCTTCAGAAGAACGAGTGCTCTAAATCCCTGAGCCATCTTTTCAGTCCACCATTGTCAGTGTCTTGGACTCAATTAAACTCTTGAATATTTCACTGAGACTACTTCATTACCTTTATCCACCTGATGAGAGCCCCCTTTTATATTCTTATTTACCACCTGTATATCTTTTCTAGTGTGGTGTTCGGGTCTTTTCCCTCATTTTAATGTCAGGCTACTATTTTTCCTACTGTTGAAAGTTTTACGATTATTTTTTGTCTTTTGGATAAGAATCCTTTAGCAGATTTGCCTTTCTCAAATATTTTCTCAGTCTGTGGGAGAACTATTATGATTCTGCATCCAAGGTATGATTTGTGCAATAAGCACTAAATATGATGAGCATCATTAGAATTAAAATATTTACTCTGGAGAGATGGCTCAGCAACTAATAACACTTGCTGTGCAAGAAATAGGACTTAAGTTTGGATTTCAGAACTCATATAATCAGCCATGCATGGCAGTGTACACCACCTGTAACCCCAGCAAAGAGAGGGGCAGGGACAGGAGCAACGCTGGGGATGGCTGTCTGCCAGAAAAGCATGAGCTCAAGGCTCAGCCACATACCCTGCCTCAGAGGAATGAGGCAGACAGCTATAGAAGACTCAGACCCTCTCCCCTGGCCTTAACATGCTCACACGTGAGCCTATACATCATACGAATATGTATGTGTTACTGACTCTCTCACACATATTCCCCCCAAAATAAAAATAAAGCTTCTCATTTGTGAAAGATAATGTCAAGGAAATGAAAGCACAGCAACATAATAGGGAATATATTAGAAATTTTGGGAATATAGAAGTGTTATTTTTGAAAGAATAGTCTATAAACTTTATAATGTCATAGCTATAGCCACAGATACCTGGGACTATCCTATAGTTTTAATAGTTTTATGATTTTAATGTTTATTTTTAGGCCCTTGATAGACTTTGAGCTACTTTTTTTGTGAGACAGCAGAGTCTCTGGCTGGAGGTGTTCTGTTGAATCTGAATGTCCAGTTGTGCCAACAGCATTTGCTTTAGCAGATTGTCTTTCCTGTAAGATAGAACCTTCACTCCTTCATTGAAGGTTCATTGTTTTTGTTTTTGCATATGTGTTTTTGAATCATATTCTGTTGTCTTGATTTGTGCATTTCGTTTTCCATTAACAAGGTACCGTCTTGATTGGAATAGTTTAATAACAAGAGTCCAGGCCACATACTGTCAGGTCCCTGCTTTTTCTCCTTAAATATTGCTTTAGCCATTGTGGGGCTCTTGCATCTCTGCTGTGAACTCTAGAGTCATCTCATTAATAGCCACTAGATAATTTGTTTGGAATGCACAGAAGCAATAGATCAATTTTTGTGATTTTCTTCATATAGGTCTGTGATTGCTTTAATCCTCTTCCACCTAAATATTTCAGTTTTGGCTACTAATGGGCCTCTGGTTATTTACAGTGGATAGAAATGCAACTGACTTTTAAAACATTTTTTTAAATTTTATTTATTTTTTTTATGTGTATGAATGTACTGTCTGCATGTAGGTTGGTGCACCTGTGTCGTGCAATGCCACAGAGGTCAGAAGAGGGTGTCGGATTCCCCTGGAACTGGAGTTACAGACAGTTCTTAGCCACCATGTGGGTGCTGGCACTCGAACCCAGGTCCTCTGCAATAGCAGTCAGTGCTCTTACCTGCTGAGCCATCTCTCTAGCCCCGCGACTGATTTTTAAAAATTCATTTGTTACTAATTACCTTGGTGAGCAATTTCCTTTTCTGTTGGACTTGCTTCCTAGTGCTTCTTTAGTCTGTGTAGGAAATCATGTTATCTGCAAATACAAGCAGTTTATTTATTCCTGAGAAGTTTACTGAGTTTGTGTCAGGAGTGGATGCTGAAGTTTGTGAAATTCTTCTGCACAAATAGACATCATGAAAGTTTTTGACTCCTTCATATGATGGATTATAATGATTGAATAAAGTGTTGAAATTTTCTTAATTGCTTGAAATAAATATAATTCATCATGATATGTAAATTTTCACATTATTAGATTCTTTGTTGGCAGTTCTTACATTTAAATTAATGAGAGAGATTGGTGCATGATGACTTTTCTATTAAGGCACTACATGATAGCCTCATACATAGAAATTCTCAGAAAAATTTCTATGGGAAAGTGCTAGGAGAGCCTATAAACAGGTAGGAGAAGACCCTGCGTGAGCACAGGGAAGTGTTTTATTACTATAACAAAATATTTTGAATAAGCTAACTTCAAAAAAATTTTCTCAGATTTTCAGTGGTTAAAGGTCCAGGTACCATGGTGTGGGATTTTAGCAACTGTCCTCCTCTGCTATGTCACCACATGGTGCTACAGAGGTGCACAGAGAGGTACACATAGAGGTGCATGCAGGAGAAAGAGAACAAATCACCCAAAAAGAACCCAGAAAGAGGAAGGTTAGGACCAGTCTCAGAATTGTCTCATAACATTCTCTTGATATCCAATAAGGGTCACTCAAGAAACACCATGAAATTGGTTCCAAGGGCAGGGCTTTACAGAATGAAGGGCTTCATAGGACTTCCTACTTCTTAAGAGTCCACACGTGCCCAATACCACAAGGTATTGGATGGAGCTCCCAGCACAGGAACCTTCAGGTCTGTTATAATTTAAGTAAGAAATCTCCCCATATTGTTCAGATATTTGAACACTTGGTTCCCCAGTTGAGAGGTTTAGGAGCTATGGTCTTAATGGAGGAAGCGTGTCACTGGGCTCTGGCTTTCAGAGTTCACAGCCTTGCCCCACTCCCAGCTTCCTCTCTATGTTTGGTGTTTGCAGTTTATGAAGAGCTTTCTGCTCCAGCCACCATCCATCGTGTCTCCATTGTGGATTCTTCCTTTGGGACCATAAACCCAAGTAAACTCTTCCGTAAGTCCCTTTTGGTCATGGTGTTTTATCACAGCAATGAGAAAGTAACTAATACAGAAGAAGCAGAGAGGTAACTGTGTTTAACTTAGTTTCCAGTGGCTAAAATGGGAACTGATAAGAATTGTAGCAATAGTCCATAAGGCATGATATGGCTGTGGTTGAGGTGCAGAGATGAGACAAGGACAGACTGTGGATACCACAGAGTGATGTGCTGGGGAAGGTTGGACTGCCTATGATAAATTGTCAGGACTGTGTATCTGGAGTTTGAACTATCGGTAGCTTGAAATTGATCTTGATGACAATATCTACATGATAGAAAAACACAAGCAAGTTCATCTGAGAAACTTTCTAGCTGTCTGGGAAACTTTGCTTTTCATCAACCACCTTTGGGTCTTACAACTTTTCTGCCCCCTCTTCTGCACTGGTCTGTGGCCTTGGGTGGCAGACCTTTGATAAAAGGGATGGAGAGATGGGTCAGCAGTTAAGAGCACTGGGTGCTCTTGCAGAGGACCTGGGTTCGATTCCCAGCACCCATATGGCAGCTAATAGCCATCTGTAACTCCATTTTCAGGGGATCCACCTGCCCTTTTCTAATCTTCATGGTCATTTCATGACATGGGTGCATTCACATACATGCAAGAAAGCACTCACACATTAGAATAAAATAATAAAATATTTAAAAAGTGTTCTATTCAGTTATAAGCACTCAGCAGTCTTCTATTTTCTGTACTTTGGCCAGTTGTGGCTCTCTAGGTTAATCACTACCCATTGCATGAGGAAGCTTCACTGGTGAGAGATGAGAGATGCAGTATTCTTTCTGACCCCTGTTCCACTATGTTCCTGAGCCTTAGGTGTAGAGGTTGCACTGTAGATGTGTCACTTAGGGGTAGGAACCTCAGAAATGCTTATTCTCTGCATTTTATCAATTGTAGAACTTTGTAATAGTTTCCAACTTTTGCAAAAAAGAAGGCTCTTTCATGAGTGGTGAGAGGCATACTTGTCTATAGATATGGGGACACATATTTAGACTGCTATAAGAAATTGCATTAGTCTAGGCATGTGACAAAAGTAGTTTTTTTTTTCCTACTGGACCAGCAGAGATTATTTGCTGGGCCAGTCATTACTATGATTCATACACAGACTTTACAGCTGGGTGGGATCATTGTTTTTTTTTTTTTTTCCCTTGGCAGTTTGCATGGTATCTTCTGATATTATGGGAGTTAGGCTTCAGGAAGAAGTCTTCCAGGTAAGTTCCAGCTTGATTGCTCCAGCCTTGTTTCTGGAGTGTATCCTGTACTCAGCAATGGGGTCTTATCTTCAAGAACTGGGAGGGAAACAAGGACTGTAGCAATATCTTATATTCTTTTGGGAGTCTCTGGAACTACCCTGACCAAGAACTCAAAGGGAAGCCCAGCACTGTGGGTTTTTTTTATAGTCTTCAGCTGGTCACATGCTCTCCCCCTCCTTTCTCTGTCTCTGTCTCTGTCTCTGTCTCTGTCTCTCTCTCTCTCTCTCTCTCTCTGTATATATATATATATATAGAGAGAGAGACATATATATATATGTCTCTCTCTCTATATATATATATATAGATATATATATAATGCTTATTGAAACTAGTTTTCCAGACAGGAGGGAGTTTCTCCTATGAACTTACAGCAGTGGCAGCAACATACACAGGACTCATGCAAGCTCAAGCCAGACAAATTCTAGTATAGTAGTGAAGTAGGTGAAAAGACCCAACCTTAGCTGAGGAACTGTTGGCAACTGATTACTGGGAGAGGGAGGGCTGGGTTTCTTTAAGAGTGTGGTGCTAGGTAGGTTAACCAGGTTTCAGTGGGCAGAGGTACACCAAAGGACATTTTGGGCTACAAAGTTGACTTGATAGACATCAATATATTAAAAAGTGCATGAGATCTGGTGGGGGTTATGAGAAGAGTACAGATAGGGGAGGGGGTCTTAATATGATCAAAAACTATTGTATGAAAGTTACAAAAATTCAGTAAAAATGAAAAATACAAGCACTGCAAATCTTCACTCTACCATTTTTTTTGGAGAGTCAAATTTTGACTCTTACCATCACAAGAGTGGGCATATACATCTTAAAGATATCATTGTAAGTCCACAGGAGGACAACGAGAAAGCAAAATGTCTCAAAGTCTGAACTTTCACAGCATTTACCACAGGGCTGGGAACAATAAAGGTGACATAATTTATATTCTCATCATAAAGAGTGGAGTGTGATTTTTGGTGCAAGAGATCTGGGGACAGGACATTTCAGGAAACAAGGAAAAGTGTAATTTTTATTCATAAAATCAGGACACAGCTAAATGGAGAACATCAACAAGGCTGGGAGTTTTGGTAGAGTGGGATTCAGGAGACACAGAAGGTCCAGAGAGCATGGACTGAAGTGTCCATTTCTCTAAGTGCCAGCCTTAGAGAAATGGAATCAAGACACCCTGAAGTGCTCTGAATGGCTTGTTCTAGAGAGGGGCCCAGAGCGTGTTTCCAGACCTCGGCTGAAGCCCATGGATACAGGCACAGCTCTGCGGTATCAGTGCCTGTGCACGAACAACAGGGGATTTGAGAGTCATCAGCTGTCCTTAGGGGTGGGGGGCATCAGGAATGGAGTCTTCCAAAACTTCTTACCAGCTTCTTCCAGGCTGAGGCCTCCAAGTATTATGTCTACAGAGCTTCAGAGTCTCCTGTGGAAGGGGAAGAAGAAAAGATCTGGGGAGAATCACATCCTATTTAATATTCCTCTAATTTAAAAATTGCCTCCTCAGTGATCCAAATGTCCCTGTTGCCTCTCTCCCCCTGGCATTCACGTCCTGAGTGGATGGGATGATCATGTCTTAGAAGTGTGTTGCATTGGCCTCCTCCCTGGTTTCTTTTCCAAGTCCATTCTTCATGGTCACAGAGAAAGTCAAAGCAGAAACAGCCCTTATTACAGGCCATCTGAAACTTTAAAAAATTCTTTCATAATGTAAAGTGCTGTTTCCCCACAGACCCTTTGTCTTTTACTAACCTAGAGATGGATGGCTTCCAGTGAACACTCAGACTAATACCCGTTATACCACATGGCCCACCTCCTCCATATCCTCTAGGAACCTCTGGGCACCCTTGGTAATTTCTGACCTATCCCTTTTTGCATGATACACACCTCCTGGGAACTGGGGAACTCTCAAAGGGTTCCCAGAGGCTCCTAACAATCCTCAGCCACATGTCATCACTGCTGCATTCCACAGATCCTGATGTTGTATGGCAAGTGACCTGGGCCTTCCATTGCCCCTGCCCCTGCCCCTTCTGTGTCAGTGCATGAACTGTCTGGTACCAATGCCCTAACTTACAATCAGGCCTTCTGTTTCACGTGGATGTAGATGGCAAAGACACCAATCACCAGTAGCATTTTGGGTCCAAGTAACACAGCTACAAGGACTGGAGCAATACCAGATACTGGTACTCCTGAAAGTCAAAGGGTGGGAGGAGCCATTAGAGGGAACACTTGGAGCTCATTATCAGGGGTCTCCACTTGCTAAATCTGTGTGTTATCAAGCCCATCAAAACTCCGAGGAGTTTGAACCTCTGCTCTGTCCTGGCTATACTAGTTCAAAGCAGAAGACATGCTAAAGAGACCCTAGAGGGAAGGGGTTAGAGTTTGTGCTCAGTGCCCCATGATATTTAGTTTCATTGTTGTCCCTCACAATCCTGTGAGTGAAAGGATTATTAATCCCATGCTAATGGGGAACCTGAGGCTTAGTTTGGCAGGCAGAGTCACAAAGTTAGTTGGATTCAGAGAAGCTGTTGGTATTGTGTAGGATGGTGGGTGCTGTTAGGATGAAACTGTGTCCTTAGACTAACATTACAGGAATAGCTGTAAACAGGGCAGGCACATGAATGAGGATGGTTCAGCCACAGACAGGGCTGATGGACTTCCTTGCTTACGTAAAAGGCATCCTGGAGAGTCCCAGGTCCTTGGGAACTGGGGGAGCCCTGTGAGGTGACAGACATCCTGATGAAACCATTTGCTGGAAAACAGCCATGTGTATCATGAGATGAGCTTTAGGATTCACAGAGCCTCAGCCATCGTGCAGAGCCCACCATCACCCCAGTGCAGATGCTACCTGAACTTTTTCTGCTGTCCACAAAGAGCTGTTTTTACTTTTGAAATTAAGCAAAGATTAGAATTTGTTTTTGGTATAGAAACATGGGCTGGCTATGCAGTGCACTTGATAGAAGGCTTCTCTAATGCTCAAGAAGCCCTGGGTGCCAATCCCAATGCAACAACAAAAGCAACAGTGTGGTAGACCATGCCTATAATCCTAACACGAGATCAAAAAAGTGAGTTCGGACTAGCCTGGGTTTTGTGAGACACTGTCTATGATGGTCAATTTTAAATGTCAAATTGCCCCAGTCTAGAATCACCTGGGATGAGTGGGAATGAGTGGTGTAGAGCACAGCCCACTGTAGGTTGTACCACCTGTGGCATGTGGTCCTGCATTAAGAAAGCAGGCTGAGCCCAGTCCAGAGGAGCAAGCTAGTAAGCAGAGTTTTTCTCTTTGTGGTCTTTGCTTTGGTTCCTGCCTCCGGGTTTCTGCCTTGAGTTCTGGCCTTGGCTTC
This sequence comes from Rhizomys pruinosus, assembly GCA_009823505.1. Classification (NCBI taxonomy): domain Eukaryota; kingdom Metazoa; phylum Chordata; class Mammalia; order Rodentia; family Spalacidae; genus Rhizomys; species Rhizomys pruinosus. The sequence continues at coordinate 1,083,161 of VZQC01005145.1, read as the reverse complement.
CTTCAATGATGGACCATAAATTGTAAGGCAAATAGAACCCTTTCCTTGCAAGTTGTTTTCAGTCAGTGTTTTATCACAGTAATAGAAAGTTAACTGGAATACTCACTATAGCTTTGTACGTGCATTCACCAAGTGCAAATGCAGTCCGCACTGGGTATGCAGGCAAGTAAGGGCATTTTCATTCAAAACCAGCATCATCATCCAGTGAATGAAATGTATAAGACCCTCATCTATAGTGACCCTTCGGTGTGACACATTGAAGAGGAGAGTTGACTTTAAATTTCTATTCTGTTTATAGACTTCAAGATTATCTCTCAATAGGCAGACTGCATTGTGAAGATGGGAACGGGAGGCAGTTCTGCTCTGTGTCTGCTTCTCAGGGAATGAGCCTTGTCACGAGCACAGCACGGATGCTGTGTTGGGTGGTAAGTCAGGGTGCTTGAGTCAAACCTTGATTCCTCACCTGCTCAGAAGTCAGGTGCCCTCTCTGAGACTCAGGTGGGAGGAGAGGCAGGAAGCAGCAGTGTGCCCTGTGTTGCATCTCTATCTTGGCCTGGAGTCAGAGCTGGGTTCTAGGCCAGATCCTAGCAACAGCTGGCTATGGGACTGTGAATAGAGAGAGCCCTGGTCCTGGAAACAAGGATCACATTTATACTTGTGTTGGATAGCCCAATTATCCTTCCTGTGGTGAAATTCGCAGAATCAAGACCTAGGAAGAAGACTTCAGCCTGCATAAGGAAAGTCATGGTGAGCATCCTGATACCTCCACATGGAGACTGTCTTCTGGAGATGGGCTAACCTTACTCACAGCCTCAGTGCCTGTGAAAGTGGGTTCCCTGGAACTCAACGTTTACAGACAGACTCATGACAAAGGCAGGAGCTTGTTTCTAGCATCTAAACCAGGGCTAAGAGAGTCCACAGTGATCCCAGGCATGTTAGGAATGTTGGTCAGTGTACAATGGCTAAAGAAGAAATGAGAAAAGCATCCTGTGACCCCAGCCTGTCCTTTTGTTTTGATGTCCTTTCCTCAAGGGAGGAAGGAAATTCCACAATTAAGAAACAGAGTTCCTGCTTGGTTGCTCCCTGGCGTCTCCACTGACAGTTAGAGTGGAGCCTGGCACATACTCTGCCCTCAGTGCTTGGGACATAAAGAGAAGACAGTTGTGATGAGGGAGTGGACTCTAAAGGCAGCAGGCCAGCTCTGACCCTGTCACTGGACATATCTGTCAACTGTCAGAGTCTTTATCTGTGCAGCCATTGGGCTGGGGCACATTGAAAAAGATGAGCACTGTGGGGTAGGTAGACACGGATTTCTACCCATTTTCCAGAAGTGGAACATCTAGCAACTAGCATGTCTTCTGCACTTCTCAGCTTCCTAGTCCATAGTCTGGGGAAAGTCACTTTATGAACATGAGAGCTCATTTCTATACCTGCTTCTTGGTTCTTGCTCAAAGAATGTTGAACACTGTTTTTGAACACCCATTGCAAAATATCAGGAAATAACAGCAATGTTTTACTCACCAAGTACAGACAACTTGGTGCCTCCTCCAGACTGAATCTCCTTGTTGCCAGATGTTGTTTTCTGGAACTTCACACAGTAGTAGGTACCAGCATCTGCTGGGGTGATGTCACTGATGCGGATGGAAAAGTCCATGTTGTTTCTTTTTGAAATATCTGAAACATTCGTAATTCTGGGGAAGCGCTCTCCTGTGAACCTGAATATTACCTCTCGGCTGTGCCCTACACCCTTGAACCACTCAATGGGCCCCACGGGAATAAATGAGGTGACAGTGCAGTTCAAAGTTGTGCTCTCTCCAGCAGCAACTGACACTGACTTCTCAGGCTGGATCACCTTCAGATTCTCCTGTGCAGCGGCTGTTCCTGCAGGAAAACATCACTCAGTGCTCATCCTGACAGGAACCTGGAAGCATGCAGTTTATCATCAGTTACCCCCACAAGGAATGCTTATTAACACAAGAATGCAGCACAGATGAGGGACTGAGTCACAGAAGTTAAGAACATGGTTGAATTCTGAATTAAGCCCCTTGATTTTTCTTTTATTTTGGCATTCTCATGCATCGCCAACATTTGTTGGTTTTCGTTTTCAGTGCACATGATATGTGGTACTTGTATAACAGGGCTGAGAGTGATCAAGTGACACATTAGATCACAGGGATGTGAATAAAAGTGCTAGGTATACTTAGTAGGATGTGCATTTGACTGAAAGGGTCTGAATCTTCTTGATCCATAGAGGCCCACAGCTCATGATGGGGTCATTTTATCAGCCTGGAGTGATAAGGAATCATAAAGAGTCATGACGAACTCCCAACATACAATAACATTAGGTTTAATTTAGAAATAAAACATTGGCTTAAGTTCCTGGGACATTTTTTTACAGAATATAGTAAGATTACATTAATTTTCTTTTTCTATTTTTAAATTTTTAATTCCAGAACACATTCAGGGATTCACAGTTTAAAAGTAAACTTGCATGCAGGTAAAATGAAATATAGGTTTACTTTCTTAAATTACATACCAAGTTGATGTATGTATTTTAAAAAGAGAATTATTCTTTCTCATAAATCTTAGAACTGAAGAAAATAGAGACATAAACTTCAAGCCATATCTATAGCAATATCAGTCAATATCACATTATCTTTACTAACAAATTACCCACCTTGACTTACATAAATGGAGTTCTATGCAGTGATAAAGAAAGATGACAGCATGAAATTTGCAGGTAAATGGATGGAACTAGAAGCTGTTATGCTAAGGGAAGTAACACAGTCTCAGAAAAACAAACAACATACATTGTCCCTCATTTGTGGATCCTATGTCAATTTGCTAATGGTGATGTAAGAAATTACTGTAAAGCAAGTGGCTTGAAGCAGCAGAAATTTATAATTTCATAGCTTTGAAGATCAGAAGTCCTATTCCTTGCCTTGCACATTTGTGAGGTGGCCTGAGGTTCCTTTCCCCATCTTTCTATCACTCCACACTTGTCTCCCCCACACCCCATTTTATGGCCTTCCATAACTCTGACACTTTCAACCCCTGACTGGACCATTGTGGTCTAGTGGAATTGGACTGTGCTATATTATTGGACCAAGGATATAACACATTCACTTGAAATAAATAGGGAGCAAAATAAAAATATGGGAAAGTAATAAAGAAAATCAAGAACCTGGATAAGAAAATAAGAATATCAAAAGGAGGGAAATGATAAGAAAGAACAAAACAGAATTGCTGGAGTTGAAAAGTACAGTTGAACTTGGAGCAGTTCAATGATCAGGGTCCAGAATAGAGTAAACAGATTTAAACAGATCTGAAAACACAGAAACAGATCCACTGTAATTTACCAACTCAGCAGTGAGTGCAGGGGAAAAAGAACAAAGAGAAAAACAAAGTATTTTCAGGGTAAAGACAAGGATTATTTGGAAAAGAAATACTGCACTCACCTTCCCAGTTTGATAAAATACATGAACCAGAATACAGAGTCCAAGATGCTGAACCAACTGAAGGTAAGAATAAAGTCAAACCTACACCAAGACACATTGGAATCCAACTGGTAGAAGCTGGAGCAATGAAAGGGTGCAGCAAGCAGGTAGAGCATGATTCACCACATCCAAGAGCCTCCACAATGTCACCTACCCAGCTCATATCAAAACTCTCAACACCCAGGAGCCAGGGAGAAGATGCTTTTAAAGCCAAAAGAAAAAATCCAGCCAACCAAGAATTCTTTACATGGTAATGCCATCTGAGCACCGTAAGGAAGAAAATAAGTTATTCCAACTTGAAGAAAAATCCGAGTTTATTATGGTGATGGCTGTCTTGCAAAAAAATGCTAATGGAATTCCTGACCCGTCCCACGGGTCGGTCAATGGGGTCCTGGAAGAGAAGGAGTGAGGGGAAGGGGCAAGAGACGCAAGGAATGGAGACAAAACAGGTTCTGATCAAGTCTCATTTATTGTAAGAACACAAGTAGAATATAAGGGGCAGGGAATGAGGAAGCATTGCCAAACCACAGGCACCTCAGTGCTTACATATTGGAAAGAATGTGCAGATACAGATCTTTACTTAAGGCAAGATTTGCAACACCTCCTGTGATAAGTCACAACGGACTTCAACCTCCTCGTGACTATTTCAGTGCTGGGAAGCTGCTAGTGGAAAATTACTAGATGGCTAAACTCGTCCAAGAGCCTCACAAATTCCTACTGGTTGAAATAAAGATTGCAAGAGAGTAAGTCAAAATTACACAAAGCAGCATGGCTTCTGGCTGTATTGTGAAGTTTAAAATTTAAAACCTGTGATGAGGATGTTAAAAAAAAGAAAAAAAAAAAAAAGAAAATTTCATAAAGTCTTTTGAGCTCACAGCTTCCTAATGGGTGTTGGATAATGGGGGCTCTAATGTTCTTATTGTTAGACTAAGGGAGACCCATCCATCATGACCTGCTGAGAAAGATGAGGAATGGGCTCAGGCCGCACATTTGCTGTAGGTCTCAAATGAGGACGTGAGATGGGAAAGTCAGCTTCTCTAGACACCTATAGAGCCAATACCATAATGTGGAGCTGTGTGAAGTTACAACTTTATATAATGAGCTAATGCAAATCTAGCAAACACGTTGATAGTCTTAGAAGATTCTGCTTTAAAAATAAAATATGGGGGAGAAAATAAAAGGAAGGAATTGAATATGTGAGCATACATAGCATTTCATATTTTGCTGCAGGTATGTGCACAAAATTTATAATGAATTTAGTCAAAGTTCTGTAATTTCTTCCAACTGGAAGTCCCAAGTTTATGTACTAAATTTATAGACTAAAATAGTTGTAACAAAACAACAAAAGGATTAGAAGGATCTCAATCAGCTTTTATACTATAATACCCCATAGTACTGGAATTTGAAAGGTATAGCAATTCTCAAAATTCAAAGACTTATTTAATATAATATTTTAAAAGCTGCAAGTTCAAATCTCATTAAGCACTGGGACATACAATCTTGAGACAGTAAAGACAAACTGAGAAAATATGTATGACTTGCTTTTTCTGTAGGAAAAGTTCTGCTGAATATAGCTTCTGGTTTCTCTAAACCATCACACTTTTTGTTTTCTGTTTCTCTGCAATCTTCTTTATTAACATAGATACTCTAACATAACAAATAGTAAACTAAAATGAAATAATGTTTCAGCACAGTAGAGAATGAGGATTCACCCCATAGACTCAGATATTTGAACCCTTGGCCAATTGGTGGCATTTGGGGGGATGCCACAGAACCTTTAGGAGGTGTGGCCATGCTGGAGGAAGCATGTCATTGGGGATGGGTTTTGAGAGTTTGAAAGCTTAGCCATACTTCCAACTTTCTCTGCTTCATGCGCTTGAAGATGTGAGTGCTCAGCTTTCTGCTCTGGTTGCCTCCTGCCATCCTCCTCAGCCATCATGGATTCTTATTCCTCTAGAACTGAAAGCCAAATAAACTCTTCCTTTTAGAACTTACCTTGGCCATAGTATATTATTAAAACAACAGAAAAGTAACTAATACAGGCACTTACAAAGTAGCTTGATGAATTCTATAAAGGTAAATTTGGGAAGATTCTGAAGATGAATAGCAGGTACCCAGGACTCACTTCATGCTTCATAAAGAACCATAGCAGCTTTTTTGGAGTCAGGTGCAGACGTCATATTGTGGTCCTGAGCAGGGCAGGGCTCAGGACCAGCCCGCCACTGCTCCAGGAAGGTAAACTCAGGGCATTAACCCACGGGTGCAGGACAATTGATTTGCTGAGTTGTGGCAGAGGGGGCCAGTGACTGGCAGACCTAGACCCGACTCCTAAATCCTGCCAAAGGGTGGCTGCCTGGCTGGGTGGCCCCGCCCCCACCCCATAGTCACAAGTGGGAGGGGATCCTGGCTTTGGAGTCAGGTGCAGATGCCATATTGTGGTCCTGAGCAGGGCAGGGCTCAGGACCAGCCCGCCACTACTCCAGGAAGGTACCGGGGTGCAGGCTGAGTTAGGAACACCCCTCCCCCCGCCAACAACTGGAATTGAGGAGAAAGTATCCAGTGGATTAAGAGAACATTCAAAACAGGAAAGGAAGAGACTGTCAGTATCCAATATATAAACAAAAGTGAAAGCCTGAAAACTAGACAAGTCAGCCCTCCATAAACAACGAGAAGGGAAGGAAGTGGAAAAAAAAAAAGGCATTGGAAGGAGGTAAGCAAAATAAAACAAGCTTTCAGCCTTCAACAAACGGAAAAGGCATTTGAGATTTGAATCATAAAAGGGAAACCCACATGCCAGGGACACAACAAAGGGACAACATGGGAAAGGCACAGGATAATCCCAGACCAGGCTCTACCAAACCTGTAGGAGACAGCTACAATCAGATCCCCCTGGAGGTGACCCCAGAAACAGACCTTAGAGGAATAATTTCAGACCTATGCAGAGAAATTAAAGAACATAAAGAAGAATTCAGAGAAGTAAAGAGAAAGAATGAAAAACTCAAAAAGGACCTAGAGGGATACAATGACAAACTAAAGGAAGAACTCAGAGAAGTAAAGAGAGAGAATGAAAAACTCAAAAAGGACCTATAGGGATACAATAACAAACTAAAGGAAGAGATTGACAAACTCCAGAAAGAACGAGAGAGAGAAAAAAACAAACACCTTAAGGAAGTAGAAACACTGAAAAAGGAGGCCAATCAACGAAGTAAGGAGCACCAAGAAGAGACTGAGAAACTCAAAAAGGAAATGGATATATTAAGGAAATCACAGGATGAAATGAAAAAGGAAATAGAAACTTATCCAACCAGGAAGAAAGGAAAGGAAAAGCCTCAGAAATAGAATGGAGGAAGTAGAACAAAGAATATCAGATCTGAAAGATAACACAGAGGAACTAAAAAACTCAAATAAAGATTAGAGAAAAATTTAAAAATAAACAAAACTGGGAACAACCAGGAAATATGGGACACTATGAAAAGATCAACCTCCGCCATAGGAATAGAGGAAGGAGAAGAATCTCAGAGAGATAGTATTGATCAGATCTTCAACAGAATAATAGATAAATTTCCCCAAACTAAAAGAGACAAACCCATTCAAATACAAGAAGCACACAGGACTCCAAATAGACAAGATCAGAAAAGAAACTCCCCATGCCACATATAGTCAAAATGCTAGATGCCCAAAACAAAGATAAAATGCTAAGGCCACAAAAAAAAACAAGTCACATACAAAGGGAAACCCATCAAGAATTACAACTGACTTCTCGCTGCAAACCATAAAGCAAGAAGAACATGAGCAAAGCATTCCCAGTGTTAAAGACTATGGATGCCAACCCAGAATACTTTACCAGCAAAAATGTCAATACATTGAAGGAGAGAGAAGAATCTTCCAAGACAAAAACAAGATATAGAATACATTCCGGAAAATCAACTCTCCAGAAAATGCTTGAAGCAATTCAAAGGCGAAGAGAGGAGCAACTATCCTCAAGCACCTAGGAAAAGAAAAATAAAAATAAAACAGAGGAGTAGAATCAGAGACTAAAAGTCCAAATGGATAATAAGGTGAAAGGAAAAAACATCCATCGTTCAATTATAAGCGTTAGTATATAATGGGCTGAACTCCCAATCAAAAGGCATAACTGGAGAATGGATTAGGAAACAAAATCCATCTATATGTTGTCTGCAAGAAACCCATCTCAATTTCTAGGACAGACACCAACTTAAGGTGAAGGGATGGAAGAAATATTAAAAGCAAATGGTACCCAAAAGAAAGCAGGTGTCGCTATCCTAAATCAGACAAAATAGACTTCAAAGCAAAAGAAATCAAAAGAGACAACGAGGGCCATTATATCTTCATTAAAGGAACAATCGATGATGAAGATCTCACAATCATGAATATATCATGCACCAAATGCCAGCGCACCAAACTTTGTAAAGACAACTCTCAGGATCTCAAGGCTCAGATTAACCCCAGCACACTAATAGTAGGGGACTTCAATACCCCACTAAGTCCTTGTAGACAGATCACAGGACAAAGGATAAACAGAGAGACATCTGAACTGAACTGAATGATACAATACCCCAAAGGGACCTCACAAGACATCTATTGAATATCCACCCAAACACCAGAGAATACACTTTCTACTCAGCACCCCATGGAACATTCTCCAAAATAGATCATATACTGGGACACAGGAAAAACTCAACAAATACAAAAAGATTGAAATAATCTCAGCATTCTTTCAGACCACAGTGCAATAAAATCAATACAACACCAGGATAAACCTACAACCTACAAGAACACATGGAGACTAAAAAAAACACTCTCTGAATAATGAATGGGTCAAGGAAAGAAATAAAGAAAAAAAAAAAAAAAAACATTCCTGGAACTGAAAGACAATGATAATACAACGCAGCAAAACCCATGGGACACTTTAAAAGCAGTCCTAAGAGGAAAGTTTATAGTCGTAAGTGCCTACAAAAAAAACAGAAAGAGCACAAGTGAACTATTAACACTCCAGCAAAAGGACTTGAGAGACAAAACAAAAACCTAAACGCAGCAGACAAGAAAATAACAAAAATCAGAGCAGAGATCAATGAAATAGAAACAAAGAAAACCATACAAAAAATCAAGAATCCAAAAGCTGGTCTTTGAGAGAATAAAAAAGATAGACAGACCTCTAGCCCAGTTAACCAAAAGAAAGAAGGAACAACTCCAAATCAATAAATCTGTGATGAAAAAGGAAATATCACAACAGAAATGAAAAGATCCAGACAATCATACGGAATTATTTTAAAAACCTATACTCACTAAGTTTGAAAAACCTAGAAGAAATGGATGAATAGACTGAATCCTGGGAATCATCAAAGCTCAACCAAGAAGAGATCGACAGCTTAAACAGACCAATAATATGGAAGAAATTGAAGATGTAAATAAGACATCCCAACCAAAAAAGCCCAGGCCCAGATGGTTCACAGCGAATTCTATAAAATATTCAAAAGGACTTTAAAAACATTAATACTCAAGTTGTTTAGAAGGATACAAACGGAGGGAGTTCTCCAGATTCCTTCTATGAAGCCAGCATAACTCTAATACAAAACAGGCAAAGATGAACTAAAAAGGAGAAACTATAGACCCATCTCCCAATGAACCAGATGCCAAAATTCTAAATAGGATACTGGCAAATCGCATACAGACCCACATCAAGAAGATCATCCCACCATGACCAAGTTGGATTCCAACCAGAGATGCAGGGATGGTTCAACAACGAAAAAACAATAAAATCATCAAGTATATAAAATGGACTGAAAAGACAAAAACCACACCAGCATCTCAATTGATGCGGAAAAAGCCTTTGACAAAATCCAGCATCGTTTCAGGTTTAAAGTCCTAGAGGGAATTGGATTGGAGGGATCATACCTTAATGTAATCAAAAGCCATATCAGGAAACCCACAGCCAATATCATCCTAAATGGGGAAACATCAGAAGCATTCCCCTTAAGGGTAGGAACTCCGCAAGGCTGTCCCCTGCACCACTCCTTTTCAAAATAGTGTTGAATCCCTTGCTAGGGCAATAAGGCAAGAAAAGGAAATTAAAGGAGTTCCTAATAGGAAAAGAGGAAGTCAAGCTATCCCTTTTCCTGATGATATGATTGTCTACTTAAGGATGCTAAGAACTCCACCAGAAAACTCCTGAAATGAGTTGGAGCTTCAGGTAAGGTGGCAGGATACAAATAAACCGAGAAAAATCACTAGCCTTTCTCTACACCAACAGTAGGCAGCGAAGAAGGAATACAAGGAGACCTTCCCACTCACAATAGCCTCAAAAACAATAAAATACCTAGGACCAAACCTAACCAAAGATACCAAGGACCTCTACAACAAAAATTTTAAACCTCTGAAGAAGGAAATTGAAGAAGACATCAGGAGTGGACAAACCCCCATTTTCATGGATTGGGAAAATAATATAGGTAAAAATGTCCATTCTACATAAACTTGTATAGATTAATGGCAATCCCACTCAAAATCCCCAAGAGCTTCTCACAGTTTTGGAAAAAATTCCTCAATTTCATTTGGAAAAACAAAAGACCACCCGAATGGCCAAAGCAACTCTGGGCGAAAAGAGCAATACAGGGGGGATCACTATACCCAGACATCAAACTATACTAACAGGCTATAGTCATAAAAACAGCTTGGTACTGGCACAAAACAGACCAGTTGAAACCAATGGAACAAAATGTAAGATCCAAACCTGAGCCATACAATTTCAGCCATGCTCATATTTGATAAGGGGCCAAGAAGCACAATGGAGAAAAGACAGCATCCTCCAACAAGTTGGTGTTGGCAACACGTGGATCACCACCTGTAGTACTGGAACAAACTAACCCCTACGTCTCACCCTGTACAAAAGTTCAATTTCCAAATGGATCAAAGACCTCAATGTGAATCCAAAACTCTGGAGGTGACCAGCAGAGAAACTTGCAGCAGGGACTACAAGAGTAGTTGTAGGAAAAGACTTCTTAAATCAGAAGCGCTGCAAAGAAATAAGGGTTCGTCAGTTGATAAAATGGGACTCATTAAACTCAAAGCTTCTGTACATCAAAGGAAAAAAAAGGAAGTGAAGAGAAAACCCCAGAATGGGAGGAAACCCTTCGCAGCAGATACATCTGACAAAGCATTAATCTCCAGAGTACACAAGCTAACTCAAAAACCAAAGAAGAAAGAAAACAAAGAATCACCAGAAGATGGAAAAATGATCTGAACAGATGACTTCACAGAGGAGAATTAGAGATGGTGAGAACACACCTTAAGAAGTGTTCAACATCGCTAAATAATTTAAGGAAAGTGCAAATTAAACCACTCTAAATACCATCTAACTCCAGTAAGACTGGCTAGCTTCAAGAAACAATGATGCCAGTGCTGGAAGAGGGGTGGGGGAAAGGGGAACACTCATTCCATTGCATGGTGGGAATGAAAACTTGTTGGCCACCACTTGGAAACACAGTTGTGGAGAACCCTTAGAGACCAAAATGATCCTGCCATTGACCCAGTCATACCACCGCTGGTATTATACCCACAAGAACTCATCTTACTGCAAGATACATGCACAGCTATATTTATTGCCACTCTGTTCACCTAGCAAAAAACTGGAATCAACCAAATGGCCCCTCAATGAGTGGATAGAGAAAAAGTGGTACATGTACACATGGAACTTCTATCCAACCAGTAAAGAAAGACAAAATCATGAACTTTGCAGGTAAATGGATGAGCTCGAAGACATCATGTTAAGTGAAGATAACACAGTCCCAGAAAAACAAACAACAAATGGTATTTCTCATATTGTGGACGCCTAGTACCACATCAACCAGTTATAATATTTCTTGTGAGAGGGATGAGAGCATATTAAAAGACCAACAACAAGAAAGATTGCACAGAAGGCTGACTGAAATGGGACTTAGGGAGGGGTGGGAGGGGTGGGGAGGGACACGGGTGTATTTCGATTGGTGTATGTTTAATCTGACATGAGTTCACACAAGTATCCAGTTTTGCCCAGACTCTGTCTACAGGATAACATGTGTTTTATGACTTAGTAAAATAAATAGTGCATATTGGACAAACATTGGTTTGATGGCTGTACAAAACTGGTAATGCATCTGAGTTATTTGTGATATAAATTGCTGTGTCCATAAACATTACTTTAACTAAATAATCTGTATAACCATTACTTTGGGATGGCCAAAAAGCAATTGTTCTCTATATGTTTGCTGTCATATCAGTATCATTACTGGTAGCATTCTCTTGCACTCTATAGGATGATTTAACTCAAAAATAAACTTTGTTCCCAGTTAATCACATACAGTCACGCCAAAACAGCTGGGTGAATCTTGATGAAATCATGTGCCTTGATTCACCCCTATCAGGTAGTATGAAACAACTGCTTTTGTTGAGACTCTGGGTCAAAAAATAAAAACCTTAAATAAAAAGGGGGATAACCTAGAATTAGTTTATTGAAAAGTTTTTGTCAAAAAACCTTGCAACCCAATCTTAAAACTAATATGGGAAAGGATTTGTATGTTCCAACAGGCCAGAGTATCACCAACTTAAATGGCCTGAGAAAGAAAATGCAGCTTTGCAGTGGTAGAGGATACCAGAAAGTGCCAGCAGAAGGATTGGACTCCTCTGGGCACTTGAAGGGAAGAAATGCCTCAGATTGCTGCAGACTACAGTGCCCCTCTTGGATCCTACGTAAACAACTATTTTTAATGATTCCTACGAAGGCTTACCTTCTAGGTTCCACAAAGGTTTTAATACAAGAGACTTTTCTTACTCCCCCGCCATAGAATATACGGAGAATATGATGAATGATGAGGTCGTTCTCCAGCTGTAGATTGGAGCCAGCTTGTTATTAAGGTATCTCTTGTTAAAATCAATAAAACTGCCTTCTTTTAATTGACTAATAACAAAGAAATCTGTAAAAAGGATTATTCTCTATCAGAACCAACATACAATGCTAAAGTGCCTTAAGCTATGCACTTAAACAAAATATGATAATACAGTGAGCAAAAAAAACTCAAATGGATTATTCTAACCAAGGAGATGGTTGGCCAGGGGATCCAAGCCCCCACAAAAGGTAAAGGTCCTTGCCCTCACAAATTGATATCTGCAGGAAGAGAGGCGATAGGCCCTGCTGTTGACGACTGATATAAGCATGGGAAAGATGTATGGAGACGCACTTGCAAGTATCAGATGGTCTCTGGAATGCCAGAGAGTGTGTTACGCAAGGCCACTAAATCCAAAATAAGCAAATACAGGTCTCCTTGAGTCAAGGCAAAGACCCTCCGTCAGCACCAGCTACACCTTTCATCTGCCTGGAAATGCTGTGCGCAGTCGCAGCCATATGTCTGTATGATCCCAAATCTAATTGGCTATTTAGCTCTCTCCTGGAGGAAATAACCACGGGCTGATGCCACAAGTTGTGTTACATCCTCTAATGGTTAGGAGATGTTATAAACCCACATGAAGACCTCACATACTTAAACAGAAGAAAATTAAATCATGAATTAACATCCATCCAAACATCTATGCTATACCAAAGTAAAACCTACCATAAATATTAGTATTGTTTAAATACCATATATCTAATTGCATGTGCTTCATTAGGAGGATCGAAAGTTAGCCTGGACAAGCTGGCAGCCCATGAAAGAAAACAGCCCAGAATTGACTAGAGACCAAGACATCAGCTCCAGAGAAAGTAGACTGTTTTGCTTCTCATCCACCTGTGCCCCTTTCTAAGCCAGGGAACAATCTGTGGAAGAGGGGGTTGTGGTAGAATGTAAGAGCGGCGATTGGGTTAATGGTGGAAACTACAGCAATGTACTGGAACTCATTTGATCAAGTTGATCGAACATACAAGCCCCCCCCCCCCGCTGGATGGGTGGGACCCATGAGCTGTGTGGGTTTGGACACAACTGCTTGCAAATTGGTTTTTACAGGATGGATGCTTGTACTCACAATTATCACTTATTGTTAAAAAAATGAAACAAAACAACAAAAAGCAGAGAAAGATGGAGAAAACTTACAGCAGAATGCAGGATCTGGGATGGGTAGGTAGGGTCGGGGGAAGGGAAGGGGATATAGCCTGAACTGAATTGGAATGATGGATGAAATACACAAAGCATCAATAAAAAAAATAAAGAACCATAGCAACATGTAGACAGCTGCAGTCGAGGTGAGGGATTGTGGGAGAATGCAGGAAATTGTCAATGGGGTGACTAGAACCATATCTGGGCTGGTAGCATAGAAAAAGGAACAGCCGGTCCTGGCAACTTCCATTTGCAGCCCATAGACTTCATTTTTAACAGATGCGAGCAATCCAAGCTAGTTAGGGAAGACAACTGGAGTCTGCATAGTATTTATTTGGGAGAAGGAACTTAAATCATCTTCAATTTTTTTATCCCTGATGTTCAGGCTGTAGTAGCTAGATGCTAACTAAACAAGGGAGGTTCTTCTGGATATGCAGTATTTGAGGGTTGGTGGAAGGTCAGAAACTCCTTCATCTCTCCATCTTCATGAGCCTGTAGACATTTCACACAGTATCACGAAGGATTTCGGTGCCACTATTCAGCTTTCCCCAATCAGAGCAATATTTAAGCAGTACTCAATCCCACCTGGTACCCTATAATGCAGGAAACATGTGTTTCAGTGAAGAGGGAAATAGAGCTTGTAATGCTCAAGACAAAGAGGTGTGGATGCTGGATCTAGTTTTACCAAAGAGTGTGTAGCCAGCCACATGGGTTTTATGTTAATGCCAGGATTAAGAACAGGAGGTCACGTGGTTCCTGCCACCACTCTGCTCCTGAGCCCTGCTTCACTGTGCTGCACTCTCGTCAAAGCTCTGATCTAATGCAATGGCGGCCCACTGGAGTCCTTCCTGCTGCTGCTCCCTGTGCTGAGCATGCACTGAATGCAATGGCGGCCCACTGGGCTTCTTCCTGCTGCTGCTCCCTGTGCTGAGCATGCACTGAATGCAATGGTGGCCCACTGGGGTCCCTCCTGCTGCTGCTCCCTGTGCTGAGCATGCACTGAATGCAATGGCGGCCCACTGGGCTTCTTCCTGCTGCTCCTTCCTGTACTGACCATGCACTGAATGCAATGGCGGCCCACTGGGGTCCCTCCTGCTGCTGCTCCCTGTGCTGAGCATGCACTGAATGCAATGGCGCCCACTGGGGTCCTCCTGCTGCTCCTCTGTGCTGAGCATGCACTGAATGCAATGGCGGCCCACTGGGGTTCTTCCTGCTGCTGCTCCCTGTGCTGAGCATGCACTGAATGCAATGGCGGCCCACTGGGCTTCTTCCTGCTGCTCCTTCCTGTGCTGAGCATGCACTGAATGCAATGGCGGCCCACTGGGCTTCTTCCTGCTGCTGCTCCCTGTGCTGAGCATGCACTGAATGCAATGGCGGCCCACTGGGGTCCCTCCTGCTGCTGCTCCCTGTGCTGAGCATGCACTGAATGCAATGGCGGCCCACTGGGGTCCCTCCTGCTGCTCCTTCCTGTGCTGAGCATGCACTGAATGCAATGGCGGCCCACTGGGCTTCTTCCTGCTGCTCCTTCCTGTGCTGAGCATGCACTGAATGCAATGGCGGCCCACTGGGGTCCCTCCTGATGCTGCTCCCTGTGCTGAGCATGCACTGAATGCAATGGCGGCCCACTGGGGTCCCTCCTGCTGCTCCTTCCTGTGCTGAGCATGCACTGAATGCAATGGCGGCCCACTGGGGTCCCTCCTGCTGCTCCCTGTGCTGAGCATGCACTGAATGCAATGGCGGCCCACTGGGCTTCTTCCTGCTGCTCCTTCCTGTGCTGAGCATCCACTGAATGCAATGGCGGCCACTGGGCTTCTTCCTGCTGCTCCCTGTGCTGAGCATCACTGATGCAATGGCGGCCCCTGGGTCACTCCTGCTGCTCCTTCCTGTACTGACCATGCACTGAATGCAATGGCGGCCCACTGGGGTCCCTCCTGCTGCTCCTTCCTGTGCTGAGCATGCACTGAATGCAATGGCGGCCACTGGGCTTCTTCCTGCTGCTCCCTGTGCTGAGCATGCACTGAATGCAATGGCGGCCCACTGGGTCCCTCCTGCTGCTCCTTCCTGTACTGACCATGCCCTGAATGCAATGGCGGCCCACTGGGCTTCTTCCTGCTGCCTCCTTCCTGTGCTGAGCATGCATGAATGCAATGGCGGCCCACTGGGTCCTCCTGCTGCTCTTCCTGTGCTGAGCATGCACTGAATGCAATGGCGGCCCACTGGGGTCCTTCCTGCTGCTGCTCCCTGTGCTGAGCATGCACTGAATGCAATGGCGGCCCACTGGGCTTCTTCCTGCTGCTCCTTCCTGTGCTGAGCATGCACTGAATGCAATGGCGGCCCCCTGGGGTCCTTCCTGCTGCTCCTTCCTGTGCTGAGCATGCACTGAATGCAATGGCGGCCCACTGGGGTCCCTCCTGCTGCTGCTCCCTGTGCTGAGCATGCACTGAATGCAATGGCGGCCCACTGGGTCCTTCCTGCTGCTCCTTCCTGTACTGACCATGCACTGAATGCAATGGCGGCCCCGGCTGCTTCCCTGCTGCTCCCTGTGCTGAGCATGCACTGAATGCATGGCGCCCACTGGGTCCTTCCGGCTGCTCCTTCCTGTGCTGAGCATGCACTGAATGCAATGGCGGCCCACTGGGGTCCTTCCTGCTGCTGCTCCCTGTGCTGAGCATGCACTGAATGCAATGGCGGCCCACTGGGGTCCTTCCTGCTGCTCCTTCCTGTGCTGAGCATGCACTGAATGCAATGGCGGCCCACTGGGGTCCCTCCTGCTGCTCCTCCCTGTGCTGAGCATGCACTGAATGCAATGGCGGCCCACTGGGGTCCCTCCTGCTGCTGCTCCCTGTGCTGAGCATGCACTGAATGCAATGGCGGCCCACTGGGGTCCCTCCTGTGCTGCTCCCTGTGCTGAGCATGCACTGAATGCAATGGCGACCCACTGGGGTCTCCTGCTGCTCCCTGTGCTGAGCATGCACTGAATGCAATGGCGGCCACTGGGTCCCGCATGCTGCTCTTCCTGTCTGAGCATGCAGTGAATGCAATGGCGGCCCACTGGGTCCTTCCTGCTGCTCCTTCCTGACTGACCATGCACGGAATGCAATGGCGCCCACTGGGGTCCCTCCTGCTGCTGCTCCCTGTGCTGAGCATGCACTGAATGCAATGGCGGCCCCCTGGGCTCTTCCTGCTGCTCCCTGTCTGAGCATGCACTGAATGCAATGGGGCCCACTGGGGTCCCTCCTGTGCTGCTCCCTGTGCTGAGCATGCACTGAATGCAATGGCGGCCCACTGGGGTCCCTCCTGCTGCTCCTTCCTGTCTGAGCATGCACTGAATGCAATGGGGCCCACTGGGGTCCCTCCTGCGGCTGCTCCCTGTGCTGAGCATGCACTGATGCAATGGCGGCCCACTGGAGTCCCTCCTGCTGCTCCTTCCTGTGCTGAGCATGCACTGAATGCAATGGCGGCCCACTGGGCTTCTTCCTGCTGCTCCCTGTGCTGAGCATGCACTGAATGCAATGGCGGCCAACTGGGCTTCTTCCTGCTGCTCCCTGTGCTGAAGCATGCACTGAATGCAATGGCGGCCACTGGGCTTCTTCCTGCTGCTCCTTCCTGTGCTGAGCATGCACTGAATGCAATGGCGGCCCACTGGGCTTCTTCCTGCTGCTGCTTCCTGTGCTGAGCATGCACTGAATGCAATGGCGGCCCACTGGGTTCTTCCTGCTGCTCCTTCCTGTGCTGAGCATGCACTGAATGCAATGGCGGCCCACTGGGTCCTTCCTGCTGCTCCTTCCTGTACTGACCATGCACTGAATGCAATGGCGGCCCACTGGGCTTCTTCCTGCTGCTCCTTCCTGTGCTGAGCATGCACTGAATGCAATGGCGGCCCACTGGGGTCCCTCCTGCTGCTGCTCCCTGTGCTGAGCATGCACTGAATGCAATGGCGGCCCACTGGGGTCCCTCCTGCTGCTGCTCCCTGTGCTGAGCATGCACTGAATGCAATGGCGGCCCACTGGGGTCCCTCCTGCTGCTCCTTCCTGTGCTGAGCATGCACTGAATGCAATGGCGGCCCACTGGGGTCCCTCCTGCTGCTGCTCCCTGTGCTGAGCATGCACTGAATGCAATGGCGGCCCACTGGGGTCCCTCCTGCTGCTGCTCCCTGTGCGGAGCATGCACTTGAATGCAATGGCGGCCCACTGGGTCCTTCCTGTGCTCCTTCCTGTGCTGACATGCACTGAATGCAATGGCGGCCCACTGGGGTCCCTCCTGATGCTGCTCCCTGTGCTGAGCATGCACTGAATGCAATGGCGGCCCACTGGGGTCCCTCCTGATGCTGCTCCCTGTGCTGAGCATGCACTGAATGCAATGGCGGCCCACTGGGCTTCTTCCTGCTGCTCCTTCCTGTGCTGAGCATGCACGGAATGCAATGGCGGCCCACTGGGGTCCCTCCTGCTGCGTGCCCTGTGCTGAGCATGCACTGAATGCAATGGCGGCCCACTGGGCTTCTTCCTGCTGCTCCTTCCTGTGCTGAGCATGCACTGAATGCAATGGCGGCCCACTGGGTCCTTCCTGCTGCTCCCTGTGCTGAGCATGCACTGAATGCAATGGCGGCCCACTGGGGTCCCTCCTGCTGCTCCTTCCTGTGCTGAGCATGCACTGAATGCAATGGCGGCCCACTGGGGTCCCTCCTGCTGCTGCTCCCTGTGCTGGCATGCACTGAATGCAATGGCGGCCCACTGGGGTCCTTCCTGCTGCTCCCCTGTGCTGAGCATGCACTGAATGCAATGGCGGCCCACTGGGGCCCTCCTCTGCTGCTCCCTGTGCTGAGCATGCCCTGAATGCAATGGCGGCCCACTGGGCTTCTCCTGCTGCTCCTTCCTGTCTGAGCATGCACTGAATGCAATGGCGGCCCCCTGGGCTTCTCTCTGCGGCTGCCTTCCTGGCTGAGCATGCACGGAATGCAATGGCGGCCCACTGGGGTCCTTCCTGCTGCTCCTTCCTGTACTGACCATGCACTGAATGCAATGGCGGCCCACTGGGGTCCTTCCTGCTGCTGCTCCCTGTGCTGAGCATGCACTGAATGCAATGGCGGCCCACTGGGGTCCTTCCTGATGCTCCTTCCTGTGCTGACCATGCACTGAATGCAATGGCGGCCCACTGGGCTTCTTCTTGCTGCTGCTCCTTCCTGTGCTGAGCATGCAGTGAATGCAATGGCGGCCCACTGGGGTCCCTCCTGATGCTGCTCCCTGTGCTGAGCATGCACTGAATGCAATGGCGGCCCACTGGGCTTCTTCCTGCTGCTGCTCCCTGTGCTGAGCATGCACTGAATGCAATGGCGGCCCACTGGGCTTCTTCCTGCTGCTCCTTCCTGTGCTGAGCATGCACTGAATGCAATGGCGGCCCACTGGGGTCCTTCCTGATGCTCCTTCCTGTGCTGAGCATGCACTCATTTCTTCTGGCTCATGGCTTCAAACAGTTTTGGATCCAGAGCTTTAAATTAATCCACTGCTGTGTTCTCATCCTGAGGCAGAACCTCCGCATGACAAGAGAATGTGCTAGAACAGTAATGCTCATCTCAGGGTGGCAGGAAGCAGAGCAGCAAGACTGGCTATGGGCCCCACTCTGTCTTCAAATATATGTCCCCAGTGACTGACTTCCTCAGATACACCCTACCCTCTAGACACTCAGTCATCTCTCAAAATCATGCCATTCACTGGGAAAAAGTTTTCACTAAATGAATTTTGGGGGGCATTTCACACTTAAAGGCTAACATTTGTGTTGGACTGCTTTCCAGCAGTGAATCAAATTCTCACGATAAATCAGCTAATAGAGAGAGACATTTTTGTTTTATTATAGAACAGTTTTAGAATTTTCAGTCCATCAGTAGTTCCTTTGTTTTTGGGTCTGTGAGAAGGCAGCTCATCATGATAGGCAAGGAAGAACATGGCTAGGATGAGAGAATGTGTGTGTGTGTGTGTGTGTGTGTGTGTGGGAGAGAGAGAGAGAGAGAGAGAGAGAGAGAGAGAGAGAGAGAGAGAGGGAGAGAGACAGAGAGACAGAGAGAGAGACAGAGAGAGAGAAAGGAAGAAATGGACGTGGAACCCACAGCCCTTTTCAAGGGCATTCCCTCCATCACTAAGACTTCCACCCAGTCTTGAAGGACTCACAGTCTTCGTCAAGGCTACTCTAGAGACCAAGCCATGCTACAGGAGCAACTAGTGACCATTCCAGGTCCAAAATGTTGTGTTGTCGTTATTTATCTTTTATTTTCTTCTTTACTCCCTTGATGCAAGAGGGAAGTCCAAGGTTGTAAGAGACAGAAGTTCTGCTTTGAGGGAAATTTTATTTTACCAAGAGACATGTTTATTTGCTCTAAGAGTTTGAGGAAGTTTAAGAAATATGAAGAGAAGTAGAAAATTTAGAAGAATGGTGGACAGTGGGGAAGATCAGGACTGTCATGGAGATGGAACAGCATTAAAAATAATAATAAAGAAAGACATCCTGTCTCCTGTCTCTGTGTGTACAGTGATACTCATTGTGCTGGATAGCTTTAGTGTCAACTTGATACACCTGGGTTGAGGGAGCCTCAACTGGGGAATTGGCTCCATTGGACTGGCCTGTGGACATGTCTGTGGAGTATTGTCTTGATTGTTGAGCAATGTGGGAGGGCCCAGCCCACTGTGGGTGGTGCCACCCCTGGTCAGATTGTTGTGTACAGTATAAGAAAGCAGGCTGGGCATGGGTCAGGGGAGCAAGCCAGTAAGAAGCATTCCTCCATGGCCTGTCCCTCAGCTCCTGCCTCCAGGTTCCTGCCCTGAGTTTCTATGTTGGGATCCCTGAGTGACAAACTGTGACCCAGGAGATGTGAGCCAAATAAACCCTTTCCTCCCCAAGTTGGAATTGGTCAGAGTGTTTTGTCATAGCAATTAAAAGCAAACTAGAACACTCATAAAGAAACATACAAACCCATAATTATATGCACATATTAAAGTGTGGACTGCCATGTTAATAGACAAGGTAACTTTAAGTATTAAAGGAATTTTTTTTGTCTTTTTGAGACAGGGTCTCCCTGTAGCCCCAGCTGTCCTGGAACTCACTCTGTAGACCAGGCTGGCTTTGAACTCACAAAGACCCGCTTGCCTCTGCCTCCCAAGTGCTAGGATTAAAGGTTTGTGCCACCATGCCCGGCTCTTTTTTTTTTTTTTTTTTTTTGGTATTAAAGGAAATTTTAACACTGTGGATAGTTCAGTAAAATATTTGACACAAATGTATATGCATAAGCACACACACACACAGATAGAATATATCTTTTGCTGGGTGTAGTGGCACACAACTTTAATCCCAGCACTCTGGAGGCAGAGGCAGGTGGATCTCTGTGAGTTCAAGGCCAGTCTGGTCTACAGAGCAAGCTCCAGGCTTGGGATTAAAGGGAGACCCTGTCAAAAATACAAAAAAAAGAGAGAGAATATATCACTTACAAGAACATGAGTACACAAACTTGAATAACTGTGCATATGTGATGGTTAATCTTGGTTGTCAGCTTGACTGAACTGAAAATCTCCTTGAAGAGTCATAAATCCAACTTCTGAGTATGCCTGTGAGGGCTTTTCTACAGATTATTGGCACGTTGGACAGCAAGTGTGAGCCAAAATACATTTTTCTGCCTTTAAGCAGTTTGTCTTGGTTATTAATCACAGATGAAAAGAGTGGTGTGAGGAATGATTTAATCTTGTTCCATTTTCTGAATTTTCTATTTCTTTCTACACTTAACTTATACTGAGAAGCTAAGTAGTAGAGTGTGGTTAAAAGAAAAAAATTGCTGGTGGGTATGGGTATATAGCATAGTAGTCAGTCTATTTTTAGTAGGTATGATGGAGTGAGTTTAAGCCTGAGCTACAAATAGGAAGAGTGGCAAGAAGGGAAGGAAGGAAGGAAGCAGGGAAGAAAGAAATCTTAAGTTGTCTTGCTTAGATTTTCATATGGGTTTCCATTGAGATCAAGGTACATGATGGCGATGACAGGTTGCTATTCTCTCTCTTCAGCCCCTGCTCCATGAATAAGGTATTAGGAATAAGCTATCATACAGGGATATGGTGAGGGTTTCACAAGTTAAAAGCACAAAGTTCCAAAAGTTCTTCATTAGAAGGACCCATTTCTTTTTGAAATTAATTAATTAATTAATTCATTATGTGTATTAGTGTTATGCCTGCATGTGTGTAAGTGCCCCCGTGTTGTGTAGTGCCCACAGAGTCAGAAGAGGGACTTGAATTCCCTGAAACTGGAGTTATGGACAGTTATCAGCTGTAATGTGGGTGCTGGGATTCGAACCCCAGTCTTCTGCAAGAATAGCTAATACTCTTAACCACTGAGCCACCAGTCCAGCTCCAGAAGGACCCATTTCTTGTAGATGCCTTTTGTCCAGTAAAAGAGTAATGGGAATGTTAAAAATGTTAGACCCTGGCCTGGAGGTTATGTAACAAAACAGTAGAACCAAAGTGTGGAATCTGAGGCCTGTTAAATAAGGCCAGACCCAAAGCCATAGAGTTGGCTGGCCTTATGGCCAAAGAAGGACCTTTGAGGAATCATGGACAGAGTTCATTCAGCATGGCCCTAATCCTGAATGTCACATGAAATGAAGCTCCTTGAAGAAAGTCAAGAGGACCAAGGATGTGTGGAGCTGTTACAGATTAACTGTTTGCATGTTATGCATCAAACCTCAGTATCACGATATGACTATATTTTATTCAAGCTCTTTCAAGGGGTATTCGGGTTCTGGAGAGATGGCTCAACAGTTAAATGCATGTACTGCTCTTGCAGGGACCTGAGTTGAGTTCCCAGAATTCATGCTGGGTGGCCCGCAATTGACCATATTTCTATGTCTGGATTCCTCAAGCACCTAAGTGGGAGAGGGGTTGGGGGAAGAAACACATAAATACATGTGATAAAAAAAATGAAAACTAATTCTTAAAAGAATAAAGAGGTAGTTAAGGTAAACTGAAGTCTTTAGGGCAGGTCTCAGTCTAACTTGGCTGGCTGGATTTTAAAAAGTGAAGTCACACACAGACAGGCTGAATGAAGATCATGTGTGAAGACTGAGGGTGAAGACTCAGGGAGATGATGTGATCTGCAAGGCAACAAGAAAGACCGTGGAAGAAAGTGGCTCAGCGAATGCCTTGACCCTGGGCTTCCAGACTCCAGAATTATGTGTACTCATATGTCTCTCAGTGTAAGTTCATCTACTGGAACCCATTCACCCTACATAGCATCACTCCGTGAAAGAAGATCAACTCTCCCTTCACCCAGCAGTGATAAGCTGCCTAGTACCTCAGCTAAGGTTGGAGGTTCTTGTCCATTTCCCAGGTTCTATGCTGGGTTTTTGTTTTATGCATGCTGACACTATTGCTGTAAGTTCATATGTGAAAGATCCCAGAAACCTGGAAGACTGTTTTCTTGTGGCCATCCACCATACCTGGCTATTACATCCCCCACCCCCAATTCCACAATGGTCCCTGAGCCATGGTTGGGTAGGGTTTAATATAGGAATCCCACCCAAGTACATGAACTCTGCAGTATCTTACTCTCTCCGATTTGGCCAGTTATGGCTTTCTGAGGTCATGGCCTTTTGATGCATGTGGAAGCTTTGGTGGTGAGAGTTGAGAGATGCATTAGCATTCTCTCTAATCTATGTTCCTCTGTGTTCCCTGAGCCTTACATGGAGAGGTTCCATTGTAGATGTGTTACTTAAGGCTAGTCATCTCACAGACACATTCTCTCATGTGACCATTTGTGGAACTGTGTAAGTTATCATGTTTTGTGAAAGAAGCTTCTTTGCTGAGTGGTGAGAGGTATACTTGTCTGTAAGTATCCACATTTAACATACGATAAGAAATTATGGCTGGAGAAATGGCCTAGCGGTTAAAAGCACCAACTGCTCTTGCAGAGGACCCAGGTTTGATCCCCAGCAACCACATGGCGGCTAAGAACCGTCTGTAACTCCAATTCCAGGAGAACTCCAGTTCCAAGGGAATCTGAGACCCTCTTCTGACCTCCACGGCATTGCACGACACGGGTGCACAAACCTACATGCAGACAGTACATTCATACACAAACAAAAATAAATTAAAAAAAAAGAAATTATGTTTGTTTAGGCATGTGACAGAGGCAGATATAGATGTAGGTTTTTCTCTAGGATCTGTGACCTCTCCAGCCATGTGTATTTGGAGGTGTTTACAGTAGCAGATATGAGTTCCCTCCGTAAAAGTGCCCCATTTCCCCTTTGGTAATAACTGTCTCATACTATTTCCTCTCTCTGGCTCCTCATTTACCTCAATGAGTTCTTTCCATTTTCTTGGCTTGTGTGGTTATATAGTGTGGGATATATATATATATATATATATATATATATATATATATTGTCTGTTGGTCCTTTAATCACACGTGGCTGCAGTCCACATGATGTTCTTCCTTCCTAGAACCAGGCTGGCAGCTTCACAAAGCTGTAAGTTTCAGAGTTGTCTCCTGCCAGCAGGCTAACAGTTCCTAGGTTGAGCTTCTGGAAAGGAGGGGAGCCAGGAACTGTGATAAATCACCCAATGAGAAATGAAACAGACTCAAAGAGATGGTCCAGGAGAAAAGTGATTCTCTCTCCTTTTATTCATGCCAGCAATGTGTTTATATACTAAAAGCTACTGTGCTCTGGGCAAGGAAGTGGGGGGGGGCAGGAGGAAGGGAAGGGTGAGCCACGTTGGATCCTGCAGCAGAGCTCCTGTTTGTGTAAGCAGTAAACTAGAGGTGTGACATTTTACTTAGTATCTCAAAGGAAGGCCATCAGGGTCTGGAACTTTGCAGAGATAGGCGAGGCAGGATATACCACAATGTCCGACCTCACAGAGCTACAGATAACTCACAGAGACAACTTGAATGCCCATTGAGATATCAGATAACTCTCAGAAGTTCCAGGACAGGACCTACAGGTCCTGCCTTGAGCCAGACAAAGTTTCATTCCTACAATATAGGGATATATACTGGCTATAAAGATTTGATGCTAATGCCAGAGAACATGTGGCTAGTTTTTCTGAGTCTGTGTTTCTTCACTTAGTATAACAGTTTCTACTTCTATCCATTTACTTGCAAATTTAATGATTTAGTGTTTCTTTACCACTGAATAAAATTCCCTTTTGTAAATGTGTCACATTTTCACTATCCATTTGTCAGTTGAGGGATATTTAGGTTGTTTCTGATTCTTAGCTATTGTGAGAAGAGCAGCAACAAATGATGCATAAAGATCTCTGTAGTATGATGAGTCTTTGGGTATATACCAAGGTGTGGTATGACTGGATCATATGGTATATTTACATTTTAGTGTTTTAAAAGTACTCCACACTGCTTTCAGAAGTGTTTTACCAGTTTGTGATTCCAAGTGCAGTGAATGAGTGTTCCTCTTGTCAACATTTGGTATCATTTTTTTTTCTTTTGATTTTAGCCAGTATGACTGAGGTAAGATGTTTGCAGTTCCCTAATTATCAAGGATTTTGAACAGTTTTAAAGGTGTTTCTTAGCTATTTTTATTTCTTTGTTTGAATACTCTCTGTTTAAATCCTTAGCTGATCTTTTTTAATATAATACATTTAATGATGTTTTGTGTATTTCAGACACCATGTTTCAGTTCAATAGACATATTCCCCTTTCCCTTCCTCCCATCCCCCCTCCCAAATCATGCATTCTGTCATATGTGTGTCCTGCATCTTTCTTTCAGTCTTTTTAAAGTTTTTCTCTGTAAAGGTTTATTGTTATAGGCAGAATTTAACTATATCAGTCCGTTCTTTGACCCAGTCCTTATGTTGTTATGGTTCCCTTCCAAATGTATTGCTCCAAAATATGCCTATATAAATGTCATATATGTATCAGAATTATGTCCTCCAGGAATAAACAGCATGTTAACTCTGCTATATATTTAGGAGTTCACATTTTTCCCTTTAATTTTATATTACTCTAAAATATGAATATGAGTATATACCTTCCACCCATATACATTAATTGCCATATCTGAAAGTAAGTGGTAAGTTAATTCTAGGGCTCATTAAGAGATTCATATTATAACGTCACAGTTGCTTTCAGACAGAAAGAAATATAACAATAAAGTTGCTCAGCTTGCCTGCCAACTGGGGATTTGGTACTAGCATCCACAAATGAGGGAACCCATTCCTCGTTTGTTTCTTTGGGACTGTGTTACTTCACTTAGCATAATGGCTTAGAGTTCCATCCATTTACGTGCAAAGTTCATGATATCATCGTTCTTAACTGCTGAATAGAACTCCATTGTGTAGATGCACCACATTTTCTCTAGCCACTCATTGGTTGAGGGGTACTTGGGTTGGTTCCAGTATCATCTACTTTGGGAATTTCATGTAATAAATGAGATGAAACATTTCTGAGGAGCTCCATACACATTAGGGATGGACTTATTCTCCAGTTTTAAATTATGGTCACATAGCCAGGTGTGGTGGCTCACGCCTTTAATCCCAGCACTCAGGAGGCAGAGGCACGTGGATCTCTGTGAGTTCAAGGAGCCTGGTCTACAAAGCAGGTGCCAGGCCAGCTGGGGCTACAGGGAGACCCTGTCTCAAAAATACCCCTCAAAAGACTAAATTATGGTCACACAACTGATTAATCTCTACAGGGCCCGTAAGTCAGATGTGTGATATTAACCCTATCTTAGTAGTTAAGCCTGTATCTGATATCAACAGAAGAATTCTTTTTTTTTTAAATTTTATTTATTTTCCTATGTGTATGAGTGTAGTGTCTGCATGTAGGTTTGTGCACCCATGTCGTGCAATGCCGCGGAGGTCAGAAGAGGGTCTCGGATTCCCCTGGAACTGGAGTTCTCCTGGAATTGGAGTTTCAGATGGTTCTCAGCCATCATGTGGTGCTGGGGATCAAACCCAGGTCCTCTGTAAGAGTGGTTGGTGCTCTTAACCACTAGGCCATCTCTCCAGCCCTGAATTCTTGATAGTATCAAGCCACTCTCCTTTCCAAGAATACATGACAGGAAGGTGAATCATTACTATTCAGGAGCACCACAAAAGTATTGGAAAGCTAAAAGTTACTCTGTAAATATTCTGTAAGGCCTTATTTACCAAAATAATATAATGTACATCAGCTATATGAAGGAATGGGAAAAGTTGCAGTGGGTAAAGTTATTGCTCAGCAAGCATAAGTTCCCTTTGGAGTCCCATAATGTACATAAAAGGCCAGGCACCACAGCACATGCCTGTAATTCATGCCAGGACTGGGAGGCAGAGATGGGAGGACCCTGGGGGCTCACTGCTCAGCCAGTCTAGCTAACTGATGAGTTTCAGGTTCAATGACAGACCTTGCTTCAAAAAATAGGCAGACCGTGATAGAGGCAGAGATCTGATCTCAACCTGTGGCCTCATATGCGCATATACACACACATGCATACATCATACAGCAACACACACACATTCAAACGATATAAAATCCACATTCTAATTTCCCCAGAAAACAAATAAAACACTGATTTTCAAAAGATGCAATTCTTGAATACTGGGGGATCTTCATCTGGATGAGATTCAGA
Organism: Rhizomys pruinosus; assembly: GCA_009823505.1. NCBI lineage: Eukaryota > Metazoa > Chordata > Mammalia > Rodentia > Spalacidae > Rhizomys > Rhizomys pruinosus. The sequence goes on along the minus strand of VZQC01005145.1, from coordinate 1,055,994 downwards.
GCCATGAGATGGTGTCACCAAATATCTGAAGGACTAACAGGTAAAGAAGGATTAGACTTTCCCAGTAGACAGACATTATTTATAGTGTAGCTTCTTGTTACTCAAAACTTGTGGAAAGGCAGAGTTGGCTAAAGAGGGGACCAGCATCTTTAACAAGCAGTGTTCTCCAACCTTGGAAAGTGTGTAAGCAGACTTATTTGTGGAGGTGCTGTAGACATCCAACTTCTCAAAGAACCTCTCCTAATCCAGAGCCCTTTAAATGCTCTTCCTTAAGTTGAGGATATTTTGTGATGAATTATACTAGCTGAATATGAGCATTGGAATGCTGTCCTCTCAGCTCGCAGAAATGTTTTATACAATGATCTCATGTACATTGAAGCTGAATCCATTTTTAATCAAATGAAGATGGTTATGGTGATTTTGAGGTCCACTGGGATTTTACAAGAGGCACTGAAGGGAAACTAAATAGCCACATGGTGAGTTCTCAGTACTAGGAAGGGTGAAGCAAGAGGATTGTGTGAGTTCAAGCCAACCTGGGCTACAGACTGAGATTGTATATATATATATATATATATATATATATATATATATATATATATATCTGAGATGGGTTTTAATACTATATACTAAGTTATTTTAATATTTTTATGAAAATAAGATGTAAGGAAATTGGGCAAAACAGAAAAGTTATAATTTTTTTTTCCTAGCATTGTTCCAGTTAGCCCCAGCTGTCAACTGGACTTAACTGAGAATTCCTGCATGATTACAGGCATGTGCTGTGGTGCCTGGCCTTTTATGTACATTATGGGACTCCAAAGGGAACTTATGCTTGCTGAGCAATAACTTTACCCACTGCAACTTTTCCCATTCCTTCATATAGCTGATGTACATTATATTATTTTGGTAAATAAGGCCTTACAGAATATTTACAGAGTAACTTTTAGCTTTCCAATACTTTTGTGGTGCTCCTGAATAGTAATGATTCACCTTTCCTGTCCATGTATTTTGAAAGGAGAGTGCTTGATATATCATAATTCAGGCTGGAAGATGTAGTGGTGTAAGACACCAACCATATTGACAGAACCTGTGTTATGTTCCCCAGCACCACATGATTGAAACCATCTGAAACTCCAATTCCAGGAACTCCGTTCCAGATCCGAGACCCTCTTGTACCTCCGCCATTGCACGGCATGGTGCACAAACCTAATGACATATACTCATACACAGTATAAATAAAAAATTTAAAAAAAAAGAATTCTTCTGTTGATATCAGATACAGGCTTAACTACTAAGATAGGGTTAATATCACACATCTGACTTACGGGCCCTGTAGAGATTAATCAGTTGTGTGACCCTAATTTATCTTTTGAATTTTAACAGTTCTCTTAGCCCAGCTCTGCACTGGCTATTTGTTAGAAGCTCCGAACTCGACAGAGATCACTGCCTCCTCCCCATGCTTGATAAAGCGTTGAGTCTCACCACACCTGCTAACCATAATTAAAACTAAAAGTCCATCCCTAAGTGTATGGAGCTCTGAGAAATTTTCATTTATTACACTGAAATCCAAGTAGAAACTAACCAACCACATAGTTATGATATCCAATGTTAAAATATCTTAACACAATGATTTCTATTCAGTGTGATAACGTGTGTAGTGATTTCACTAAATGTATGAACTCTAAGCGCCATTATGCTAAGTGAAATAACACATTTCCCAAATGAAACAAAACGTAGTAATGGGTTCCCTCATTTGTGTTTGTGCTGGTTTTACCAAATCCCCGTTGGCTAGGGCAATGGCGAAACTTTATGTTGTATGTGTCTTTCTTCTGAAACAAACTGTAACTTAATATCTTAACTGATTGCTCGCTGGTAATAACTTACCACTTACTTTCAGATTTTATCAATTATATTATAGTAAGGTATTATATCATATTCATATTTTAGATAATATAAAATTAAAGTAAAAATTGGATAATCCTAATATATATAGCAATTGTTAACATTCTTTATTCCTGGAGACATTAATTCTGAATACATATTTATGTGTTTTGGCTACATTTTGGAGCTAAACAATTGGAGAGGCAACAACAACAGATAACTGGTACAGAACTGAACAGAAACAATTAGACTTTTGAACATAATCTGAAGAAAAAACTTTAAAAAACTGAAAGAAGACAGGCAAAAACATACACACAATTGCAATGAGATTGGGACATGGGGAAGGAAAGGAAATAAAAAAAAACATGTCTGAAAATACACAAACATCATTAAATGTATTATATTTAAAAAGATCAGCTAAGATTTAAACAGAGAGTATTCAAACAAAGAAAAAAATCGCTAAGAAACACCTTTAAACTGTTCAAAATCCTGATAATTAGTAACTGCAAAACATCTTACCTCATCATACTGGCTAAAAATCAAAAAAAAAAAATGACCAAAATGTACAAGAGGAACACTCATTCACTGCACTTGAATCCCAAACTTGTTATAAACACTTCTGAAACATGTGAGTACTTTTAAAAAGCATAAAATGTATATTACCATATGATCCAGTCATACCACACCTTGGTATATACCCAAAGAGCTCACATCTACTACAGGAATCTTTAATGCATCATTTGTTGCTGCTCTTCTCAAAGCTAAAATCAAACAACCTTATTATCCTCAACTGACAAATGGATGTGAAAATGTGACACATTTACAAAAGGGAATTTTATTCAGTGGTAAAGAGAAACACTAAATCATAAATTTCAATTAAAGTGATAAAGTGAACTGTGGTATACTAATGATGAGAGAAAAAGTCACACAACAGACATCATAAGAAAAACTAGCCACATGTTCTCTGGCATTAGCATCAAATCTTTATAGCCAGTATATATCCCTATATGTAGGAATGAAACCTTGTCTGGCTCAAGGCAGGACCTTAGGTCCTTCCTGGAACTTCTGAAGTTATCTGATATCTCAATCATTCAAGTGTCTCTGTGTGTTATCGTAGCTCTGTGATGGGATATTTGTTTTCTTGCTCGCCTATCTCTGCAAAGTTCCAGACCTTGATGGCCTTCCTTTGAGATACTAAGTAAAATGTCACACCTCAGGTCTTTACGCTTACACAAAACAGACGAGCTCAGAGTCCGCTCGCACGTTCAGTTCCTCCATGGCATCCCACCGGCCCACTTCCTGCCAGAGCACAAGTAGCTTTTAGTATATAAACAACTGATGCAGAAAAAAGCGAAAGAATCACTTTTTCCTGGACCTCTCTTTGAGTCTGTTTTCATTCTCATTGGATGAGTATTATCACGTTCCTGGCTCCCCTCCTTTCCAGAAGCTCAACCTAGGAACTGTTACCTGCAGTGCAGGAGAACAACCTGAAAAACTTCAGCTTGTGTAACTGCCAGCCTGGTTCTAGGAAGGAAGAACATCATAAATGGAGCAGCCACGTGTATTAAAGACACAGACAATTACATTATTATATATATACTATATATATATATATAATATACTATCCCCCTATCATAACCACACAAGCCAAGAAAATGGAAAGAACTCATTGAGGTAAATGAGGAGCCAGAGAGAGGAAATATATGAGACAGTTTTTACCAAAGGGGAAATTACTTTTACGGAGGGAACTCATATCTGCTACTGTAAACACCTCCAAATACACATGGGCTAGAGGTCACAGATCCTAGAGAAAAAGATCCTACACAGTAGTCCTTGACCTCTGTCACATGCCTCTAAACCAAAACATAATTTCTTTTTTTTAATTTATTTTTGTTTTGCGTATGAATGTACTTCTCCATGGTTTGTCACGTGTTCGTGCAATGCGTGAGTTCAGAAGAGGTTCTCATTCCCTTAACTGGAGTTTCTGGATAGTTGGAGTTACAGAAGTTTCTTATGCCGCTCATGTGTGTGCGATCAAACCGTGTCCTCTGCAAGAAACAGTTATGCTTTTCAAACCGCTAGGCCCATGTTCTCATGCCTAATTTTCTATTATGTTAATGTATACTTACAGCCAAGTATACCTCTCACCACTCAGCAAAAAGACTTCTTTGCACACAAAACATGATACTTACACAGGTTCCACAACGGTACATGAGAGATTGTTGTAGGTATCAGTCCTAAGTAACACATCTACTAATAACCTCTACCATGATACTCAGAACACATAGTGAACAGTGTGATAGAAGAATGTCTAAATGCATCTCTCAACTCTCACCACCAACAGCATCTCCACATGGCATCAAAAGACCATCTACCTCAAAAGCGATAACTGGCCACAATCGGTAATAGGTAAGGATACGTCAGAGTTCATGTACTTGGGTGGGATTCCTATATTAAACCCTACCCAACCATGGCTCAGACCATTGTGGCATGGGGGTGGGTATGTAATACGCAGGTATGTAGCATGGCCAAAGAAAACCAGATCTTCCACGGGTTTCTGGGATCTATAATTATAATTAGCAGACGCAATAGTGTCAGCATATTAAAACCAAAACCACATATAAGCCTGGATGGCACAGAACCTCGCCAACCCTAGCTGAGAGTACTAGGCAGCTTATCACTGTCTGGTGAAGGAGAGTTGATCTTCTTTTCACGGAGTGATGGCTATGTAGTGAATGGTTCCAGTAGATGAACTTGACACAGATGAACATCAGTGAGTACACATAATTCTGAAGTCTGGAAGCCCATGGGTCAGGCATTCCTAACACTTTCTTCCACGGTATTCTTGTTCCTGCAGATCACATCATCTCCTGAGTACTTCACCCTCATGTCTTCAACCATGAGCTTTATTCACCTGGTCTGTGTGTGACTTTCACTTTTAACAATCAGCCAGCCAAAGGTTAGACTGAACCGCCCTAAAACTTCAGGTTACCTTAACGTACCTCTTTCTCTTGTACAGATAGTTTTAATTCATTTTTTATCACATGTATTTATGTGTTTCTTCCCCCAACCCCTCTCCCACTTAGGTGCTTGAGGAATCCAGACATAGAAATATGGTCAATTGCGGGCCACCCCAGCATGATTCTGGGAACTCAACTCAGGTCCCTGCAAGACAGACATGCATTTGAACTGTGACGAACCATCAATCTCCAACACCCAATACCCCTTGAAAGAGCTTGAATAAAATATAGTCATATCGTGATACTGAGGTTTGATGCATAACATGCAAACAGTTAATCTGTAACAGCTCCACACATCCTTGGTCCTCTTGACTTTCTTCAAGGAGCTTCATTTCATGTGACATTCAGGATTAGGGCCATGCTGAATGAACTCTGTCCATGATTCCTCAAAGGTCCTTCTTTGGCCATAAGGCCAGCCAACTCTATGGCTTTGGGTCTGGCCTTATTTAACAGGCCTCAGATTCCACACTTTGGTTCTACTGTTTTGTTACATAACCTCCAGGCCAGGGTCTAACATTTTTAACATTCCCATTACTCTTTTACTGGACAAAAGGCATCTACAAGAAATGGGTCCTTCTGGAGCTGGACTGGTGGCTCAGTGTTTTAAGAATTAGCTATCTTGCAGAGGACTGGTTCTGAATCCCAGCCCCCACATACAGTGTGATAACTGCGCATAACCCGGCATTCCTCAGCGCAAGAAGGGCCATTTGATCAAGGTCCCTCTTCTGACTCTTGGTCACTACACAACCACGGGGCAGTACCACACATGCAGCATAACATAATACACATAATAATAATTAATTAATTAATTTCAAAAAGATAATGGGTCCTCTAATGAAAGAACTTTTGAAACTTTGTGCTTGCTTAACTGAAACCGCTCACCATATCCCTGGTATGATAGCTTATTCCTAATACCTATTCATGAGACAGCTAAGAGAGAGAATAGCAACCTGTCATCGGCCATCATGTACGCTTGATCTCAATGTTGAAACCCATATGAAAAATCTAACAGACAACTTAAGATTCTTTCTTCCCTGCTTCCTTCCCTCCTCCCTTCTCCACTCTTCCTATTGTAGTCAGGCTTAAACTCCACTCCATCATAACCTAACTAAAAATAGACTTGACTACTATCTATATACCCAACCCACCAGCAATTATTTTCTTTTAAACCACACTCTATACTTAAGCTTCTCAGTATAAGTAAGTTAAAAGAAAATAGAAATTCAGTAAAATGGAACAAGATTAAACATTCCTCACACCACTCTTTTCATCGTGATTAATACCAAGACAAACTGTCTTAAATTTCATAAAAAATATTATGGTGAACTAGCACTATAGCCCATGGGATTCCGCGCAACGTGCAGCAGATGGGTTCTGGTTGAGAAACAAAGCCCTACCACAATTTAGTGTGGAATACGCCAAGAAAATTGATTGAGCACATCTTCCAGTAGAGATTAGTGCAACAGGGCGCCTAGTCACAGCTACAACAAAGTACAGTAACCCAGTCAGAGTGACGGCAGCCATTATATACAAGTTTTACCTAGGACGAGGTATCTGGTAGGTAGAGAACCAAGTCAGGAGCGCAGTCTTATGCCCGTCCTCAGTGGGGGGTGTCTGAGTATGTCTATTCAAAGAGGAGACAGCCAGAGTCCTACGCGGTCCAAGAAGGAGCGCACCGCCAGAGAGGCCTACGCGCTCTCGGGGAGCGACCGGCAAAACATCCGCCTTAGGCAAGAGTGCGACCGCACGGCAAGCGGGCCGACATAGTACGACAACGCGAGCGGCATACACAGCATGACTGACGACGCGAAAAGTATGGACCTAAGTGGCGCACGCACGGACGGAAACAGCAAAGGAAGAGCGGGCGGGGAGAGGGGAGGGAATCTAAGGCAAAGCTGAGTTGTTACTGGTGAAGCTGGTACAGACGTAAGTGGACCACAGGATGAAGGACATCCGAGAAGGCACGCGTGCGGAGCGGCGTCGAGAGCAGGAAAGACACACCGCGGGAATTATATGAATGATTGTGCCCTGCATGACACGCGCGACACGCGGCGAGACAGAGAAAAGAGAAACGCAAGAAAGAAAGAGAGATGGAGGAGAGAGGCGGGGAGCGCGTTGCGGATGGACAGACGCGGGGTGAGGAGGACGGCGCCCACTGAACGACACTGCACACTGGCGCGGAACAGAGCAAGACGAAACACGAAGACAGACCGAGGCCCTGCGCTGCATAATCGAGGCACAAGGCGGTGCCTCCGAGAGTCGAATGACGCGCACAACGAAGAAAGACGCAGGAGGAGAGAGCAAGACACACAACTATCGGGAGTGACCAGATGCGCACAGGCGCCAGCCGCAGCCGGTGGTTCGCGGAGAAGAAGCCGAGAAGCAGCGAAGAATGGCAACAGAGCGGGTTCGGTAGACGTAGACGAGGCTACACGTGGTCTATTAACATGCAGTCACACTTGAAGAGGACAGGAGCCTAGGAGAACCTAGAGTCTATGGAGTGCACCACTGTCATAGGAAGGCAACACGTACTACTAAGGAGACAGATTTGTAATGGTAGAGCAGAGAGGTATGACACAGAAACGCCGCGCATACGATGAAAACAAGCCACGTGTCAGTGAAGAACACACGAAGGATTATAGTCTAACTGCATACCACATGTGATGTCTATGATACACGCGAGTTTGTCGACGTATACAACAGATACGAACCGGGCGAGTACATAGACGGAACTACAGCAGGGACGGGAGGTGGAAGAAGACGAACATGAGAGTCTGTGAGGGGAGGAGAACACGCGCACGGAAGTGGACAATGAGCTGGCTCGTCGTTAGATATGGCTATGGCGTACACGGCGGTCGGCCCCGAGGGGGAGAATAACAAGCCGCCCAGACCAGGAGAGCGCATCTGAGAAGCGTATACTTGCGCACAACAGGTGCCTAGCCAAACGAGGAACGGGATAGCGCGAGACGCCCAGAGAATAGCTTACACAGCATGCCAAGAGCCATCTCAGTGGCCCAGCATCAGAGACAATACTACCACCAGACATTTCCGCGCACAGGCGACCCACACGCCCCGGCAATAACCGGCGCACAACGGGACGGCGAGCCGCAGATGTGCGCTCCCTGCGTAACCGGGGAGGAGTATGCGCAAAGATGGACCCACGTACCAGCGTAGGTCACTCGCAAACAGAAGGAAGATCGAGGCCTAGTGCACAGAGCGGCAGAAAAACGACAGGGAACCCGGATTGTGCGCTGTAAAGCAGTAATAAAATATTATATAGAAACCAAAAAGAAGAAGAGCAACAACGATGCAAAAAGGCGTGCCGAAGGACTATAGATGTAGACACAAACTGTCACCACCAATTACGTTATATCATGAAGGAGGCTAGGGCGTAGTGACTTACGGCGTTGCCAGTGACACGGGCTGAGAAAACAAGAATGTCCCACGGGAAGGTTGCCGGGAAACTGGCGTAAAGAGCGAGGGGTGGAACATACAGAAAAAAGCACATAGCGTGACCTGGTGGAAGGTGATAGAAGAGGAGGAAAAATGCAGAAAAAACCAAAACAACGTATGGGGGTGCCGTGTGGCAAACGAGCGCACGGACACGTTGCGCTGGGACTCTCCATAGGGCCCTCCAAAGTAGAGGGCAGACACCCGACAGTGGAGACGGAGAGCAGGATGAGAACAGAGATACAACGATAGACCGCCAACACAGCAGGCACCAAGAGCGCAATATGTTATAGGAGCGTCAACGGGAGGTGGGTGCGCCTGAAGTGCACAAGTGCGGCTCCCGTTAGCAACGCCCACGCGCGACTGAACCCGTTGGGGCGCGAGCAAGACATATGTAAGACAAGCACGAGGGTGGGCAAGACACTGGAGGGACCACATCCTGCGCAGAAGCAGAGGAGCCTGAGAGAGGAGCACGGGCGACGGGGCCAGCGAGGAATGCGGTGGCCGAGAAAACGCACACCAAGGTCGGGCTGATAGGAAGTGGCAAGTGAGCGGAAGGCAAAAAAAGTGGGAGGAGAGGGAGAAAGGAGTGGAATACCCGCGATGTCAGGAAGGGAGGAGAGAGACGCACGGAGAGAAAAGGAGGGATGCGATAGGGGAAAAGGAAGACGAGGGGGCCAGGTACGCAAGGAGAGACACGGAGCGGAAGGTGTGGCTGGGTTACTGACCGTGGCCGGCACGGATCCAGCGGTCTCTCTGCCCATGGCCGAAGAACGTGCGAGTGAGGACGTCCCAGAGAGAATCGTGGGGAGGCGCGACGCAGTGGCGATACTGTCGGGGGGACTCACGGGTGCTCCCAGCAAGACAGGTGGCGCGAGCTCTCCCTGAGCCCGTACCGCGTGAGCAGTAGCGCCAGCGCACACCGACAGCAGCCAACGGCCAGACCAGACACACCAACGGAGAACAGGCATGATCTACAGCCTGAGGCCGGACGCATGGTAGTCGGTGAAGCGGACGCGTGAGAGCTAGCATGAATGGGACCCGTCCGGTCCGTACCGGAACACTGGAGCACGACAGCTAGACGGAAAAAGCAAGGAAGGACCCACGGTAGGTCGGAGAGCGTGAGGAGAGGTGTGACGTGAAAGATGAGAAGGAAGCAAAAATGAGGAGGGGCGAAGAGGCGGAGGAACAAGGCCCGCCCAGCACAGGTGAGATGAAAGAAGCCGGGGGAAGGGGGGCGCCGCGGCCTCGGAGCCAAGGGAGGGAGTCGAAGACCGCAACGAGCTTTCCCTAGTCTGTTCAGCTATTAGTACGCCGATAGTGTGGCAGGGGCAGAGAGGGAGCATGCAGGCTAAAGAAGTAGTTCGCACTCCCACCTTCGCAACCAAGGCGGAGGGATCCGAGCAGAGCCAACCCTGGGATTAGCCCTCAAAGCTCCCCCTGCCCAATNTGTAATTCATGCCAGGACTGGGAGGCAGAGATGGGAGGACCCTGGGGGCTCACTGCTCAGCCGTCTAGCTAACTGTATGAGTTTCCGGTTCAATGCAGACCTTGCTTCAAAAAATAGGCAGACCGTGATAGAGGCAGAGATCTGATCTCAACCTGTGGCCTCATATGCGCATATAAACACAATGCATACATCATACAGCAACACACACACATTCAAACGATATAAAATCCACATTCTAATTTCCCCAGAAAACAAAATAAACACTGATTTTCAAAAGATGCAATTCTTGAATACTGGGGGATCTTCATCTGGATGAGATTCAGAGCCATGAGATGGTGTCACCAAATATCTGAAGGACTAACAGGTAAAGAAGGATTAGACTTTCCCAGTAGACAGACATTATTTATAGTGTAGCTTCTTGTTACTCAAAACTTGTGGAAAGGCAGAGTTGGCTAAAGAGGGGACCAGCATCTTTAACAAGCCGTGTTCTCCAACCTTGGAAAGTGTGTAAGCAGACTTATTTGTGGAGGTGCTGTAGACATCCAACTTCTCAAAGAACCTCTCCTAATCCAGAGCCCTTTAAATGCTCTTCCTTAAGTTGAGGATATTTTGTGATGAATTATACTAGCTGAATATGAGCATTGGAATGCTGTCCTCTCAGCTCGCAGAAATGTTTTATACAATGATCTCATGTACATTGAAGCTGAATCCATTTTTAATCAAATGAAGATGGTTATGGTGATTTTGAGGTCCACTGGGATTTTACAAGAGGCACTGAAGGGAAACTAAATAGCCACATGGTGAGTTCTCAGTACTAGGAAGGGTGAAGCACAGCGGGATTTGGTGAGTTCAAGCCAACCTGGGCTACAGACTGAGATGTATATATATATATATATCTATATATATATAATTATATATAGCTAAATTGGTTAATTTATATCTATATGTATATCATCTATATATCTATATATATATATTATATATTTTATATATGCTAACTTGGTAGAATATTCGCCTCACATGTAGGAGGCCCAGGGCCTATTCTTCAGCACTGGTCTGGGTGTGCTTGTGCATGACTACAGCCCCAGTACTTGGTTGGAGGGGCAGGAGGATCAGACATTAAAGGTCATGTTTGGGTTACATAGACAGTTGCAAGTCAGCTTGGGATACAGGCTGTGTTAATTCCACCACATTAGCACAACACTAACAACTTGGGGCATGGTGCACATTACTTTATTTCTAGCACTTGGGAGGCAGAGACAAGCAGATCTTTGTTAGTTCATGGCTAGCCTGGTCTACATAGTGAGTTCCAGGACAGCTGGAGCTACAGGGAGACCCTGTCTCAAAAAGACCAAACAAACAAACAAAACAAAACAAGCAAAAACAGGAAAAAGGCCAAGCATTGTGGTGCACACTTTTAATCCCAGCACTCGGGAAGCAGAGGCAGGAAGATCTCTATGAGTTCAAGGCCAGCCTGGTCTACATCGTGAGTTCCAGGCCAGCTGGGACTAAAGGGAGACCCTGTCTCAAAAAGGCCAAAAAAAAAAAAAAAAAAAAAAGGAAAAATTGAATAAACCTTTTTATCTTCAAATCAGCACAAGAAACAGAGAATGCTTTTTCAAATTTTTAAATTATCAACTTTTATTTTACAAACACTAGAAATTCAATGAAAAATGATGAGACAGAATAAAGATTGTGAAAGACATCATCAATATGTAGTAGCAACTTTTATAATTTTAAAGTAAGACATTTCCTGGGTACTTTTATATACATAACTTCAGTTTTGAAAGGCACCCTCACTAATATTCTGTATTTGGAGCTTGGTGTGTTTTTAGAAGGCTCTTATTTCAAGCTTCTGCTTCTGACACCTGTTCATCAGATACATCTGGGAGGCAAATATTAAACAGTAGCTGCAGGTAGCAAGTCATCTTCTCAAACCAAACTAACTTCAATTTAAAGTGTATCAGTGGTATGTAAAACAGGAGTCCACTGAGCAGGAAGAGGAGCACATAGATATAATGCATCGTTGGAGACTTGACCAGTGGTATCAAGACCAAACACAGGCAGATGGCCAGTGTTATGAAGGTGAATGGCAAAAACACCTGAAAAGAGAAAAATTAAAGAAAACAAGGAGATGTGGAAATCCACGTGTAATAGCTGGATATTTTTATAAGCAAAATAAGATGTAGTTAATAATAAAATCAGGTTAAATAAGTTATCAAGTTAAATGTAGGAATGACTTTTACAATGTAGCTATGCTCTGGACAAATGACTTTTACTTAACCTTGCCAGCAATAAGTTAATCTTATCTTAGATTGACCCTTGAACTTTCTTTGTAATTTAAAAATAGCTTTAATTCCTCATGATTCTTCCTTGATTTTGATGCATGATGATGTATGAACGTATGTGTGTATATTTTGCATATCAAGTGCTGTAAACAGCAGATATTTGTTAGAAGCAACAGCTTATCCCATTTCTGTTGCAAACAATAGACAGGAGTAAGTTGATAATATCCACTTGTGGTTGTATGTGCTGTCCTACGAAATAGGAGTCAAAAGGAACATAATCCGCTGATAGGACCTCCCATCTCTACTTCCTTATTTCATATACTGTTTCAATAGGAGAGACAGGGGAGGCCTTTGTTCAGGGGCACAGTTCCAAAAGTGATTTGAAGGACAGGTGTTCAGGGCAGTTCAGGTCCTTCTTGGTTAAGATGGGTGCTAAGGGCCAAGGCATTTTTATTCAGGCATTTGCTCTGATGTGGTATTTGGTGATCACCACAGTTGGAGAAAGATGCTCAGAACTCAAATAATGACATAGTATAAGTCAATGTTGGAGACTGTTATTGGTTGAAGGTGTTGGGGGAATAAGCATGTAGCATTGACTTTTCATGAGTAGAATGATCATAACCATTTGCTGGTAAGATGGCCACTTGTGGGCCTGGGTGTTATGAACTTATTCAAAGGGTGGTTTTGGAGCCTAATGGACATCCTGAGACTCATCTATAGAAAATAGAAAATGTTTCAAATAAATAGGAAATTCAAAACAAGAGCTATTGTTACCTCCTGTTAATTAGGAGAGTATTGACAGGTAAATATTATATTTTATATACCCTACATATTAAGAGAGGAAAAGAATCAAGACAAAAAGCTTTTATGCAAACAATTATATTTTTTTATTTTGTCAAAAACAATATCTATATTTTATTTTGTCAAAAATAAGATCTATCTTTTGTACTTATGCATTGTATTAGGAATACAGGTATCATATACTAAATATCACCAACCTACAGAAAAAATTTAGTAGAAAGTGGTTTTGTTTTCTCTGAAACAGGGTGTCACTAAGTAGCTCTGATTGGCCTTGAATTCCTGATCTTCCTACCTTATCCTCCCAAGTAGCTTGGATTACAGGCATGTACCACAACATATGACACTAGGCAGTCATTTTTGAAATGTCTTATAAAAGACATGAATTTATCCCCTAATAATATAGTCACAATTTAGGAAACCCTTTAAGAAGGTGGTCATTCATTTGGGACTTAAGTGATTAGCAGTCTCCTAATTCTAAAATACCATAATAAAGATAATCCACCATCTCGAAAAAACAAGCGCTCACAAGGGCACTCAAGATCGTCCTGAAGTTTTTTGTGTCTTTGCGTATATAATCCAGCCACCATGTGGAGGAAGTATTGTTATGTCCATAGTAGGTGTGAAAGAACTGAGGGTTGGAGGTGAAATAACAAGATGAATTTCAGGAAGAAAAGAGCCAAGGTAAGAAAATTGACCCTGAGCTCTGTTTGTTGGCATACTACACATCTGTCAGCAGTTCATAAAAGTCTTCAAATTATACCTAATAGTGTTAGTGATGTAAAGTAGGTATGGGCCAGAAAACAACACAGAAGCAACATATTTTGAAAAGATAGAGGATGTAGGGGCTGAAGGATGGATCAGCAGTCACATGCACTGACTGCTCTTGCAGAGTACTTGGTTTCAATTCCCAGCACCCACATGGTGGCTAATAGTCATTCGTAACTCCAGTTCCAGGGAATCAAACACTTTCCTCTGACATTCTCGGGCATTGCAGGACATGGGTACACTTACACACATGCAGGCAATATACTCATACATAAAAAATAAAAATAATAAATAAAACATTAAAAAAGATAGAGGATGTAGAACTAGGAGGAGAGGACTCCTCTGGGAAGGACATCCAAGGAGACCATGAACATCAACTCTACACCCCCCTCCTCCAAGAGTTCACTGAGCATACTCTGTATATTACCATTTAGCAATTCGTATATTGTGGTTTGGGGTTCACCTAATGGTTCAAATACTTGATACCCCACCTAAAGACAGAAACCACAGTGTCTAGCAAGGTCCCTGAAGTACAGTCACTTCCCTATGAGCACTCAAGGTTCAGGAATCAAGTGATGGCTGGATGAAAGCAGCAGAAGGAAAGACCAAGGATGAAAGACAGCTGTAAATCAACAAAGCTAGTGATAAAGACATTGCTTCTTTTCTTTCAATGTTATTGCTTATATTGTATACTTAATGAGAGTCAGAAACTCCAGAGAGACTGCTGAGATTTGAATCTTGGCTCTACTCATGGAAAAGTGGGCAGTGACTTAGCTTCCATAAACTTATTTCTTCCTCTCTGCTACAGGAAAAATAGGCATGGGTGTTCAACTTTTATATTGCTAAGAATGAAAAGATTATCCTTCAAACAAGGATATGAACATGTTACCATCCAATAAAGACTATCTCATGAATACATATATGTGTATGTGTGTGTGTAAGCCTGAACTTGATATTGGGTATCTTCCTTAACAATTCTCCACATTATTTATGAAGTCAGAGACTCCCAATCAAGCCCAGAGTTCATTGATTGGCTAGTCTAGTGAGCCAGCTTACTCCTGGGATGCCTTGTTTCTGTCTCCTGAGTGCTGAGACTATATGCCTGCTAGTATTTTCTATTGCTTCTGGGGATTCAAATTTATTCATCATGTTTGAATAAGTGTTTTATCTACTCAGTCACTTTCTAGTCTCACAGTTCTTTTTCTATTTTATTTGTTATTTTTTAATTTTACCTGTATGAGTGTATTGCCTGCATGTATGTAAGTGCACCCATGTTGTGCAATGCCTGTGGAGATTGGAAGAGGGCAGTTGGATCCCCTTGGAACTGGTTGTTAGCCATGGTGTGGCTGCGGGAAACCAAACCCAGGTCCTCTGCAAGAGCAGTTAGTGCTCTTAACTGCTGAGCCATCTCTCTAGCCCTGTATTTCTTTTTCTATGATTGAAGAACCATCTCCTTTCTCATGAAATGTTTCTTAACCTAGATTGAAAGTTTATAACTCATAAAGTTGAAGAGATGGAATTTGTTGATGATCAAAAAATTTTGTATTTCAGAATAGTAGCTGTCATCATTCATGGCGGAACTGCCTCTTCTACTTTGCATTTACTGTATCCTCTCCTAAGTACAGAGGGTACTGTGCTCATAGTAGCCACATAAGTAAACCCAGTACTCTCAGGTGAAAAGCCTCATGATGATCTGTCTCACCACCCAGAGAACCACTTTTCCTCTGTAGCAAACTCTTAAATGGAACCTAAGAGATTTTATATTGGCTAAGATCTAGTCACCAAAAATCAAAATTAAGACCAGGTTATCCTTCTTTGTTTCACAATTTGTTGAGTAGTAACATATCTACTTGTACATCTTCTCAATTTAGTTAAAAAATATATTTGCATATAGTATCTTTTACTTGACCCCGAGGAAGTTACCTTATAAGGCCTGTGTAGATTGGGCTCCTGGTACCTCAGTTTCAGTATTCCTATCACTGATAACATAGTCCAAATGGAATCCATAAAATAAAGATAGTTTATCAGTTCAATTAGGTTGGTTAACACAATTGCAATGGATGCCATACTGACGTTTAGTAGCACGGCTATAAAGGGAGAGGAGTGAATATTAAGTGTTCTAGATATCAAAGGCAGCTGGCCTTGCTGGCCTGCAGTATAAGTCATTCTAGCTGATTCAAGAACATTAATCACAAGGTTGCTAAATAATGAGGCAGAAATAGCAAAAGGAACAATCCATGTCAACTGGGGAAAGACTCTGTCAGTCCATGTAATAGCCACAGCATCTAGAGAGAAACAAACACATGAAAGGAAGGGAGTTAAGAAAGAGGATCTGATAGTAAATGTTTAAATAAAAATATTTCACAGAAATTTCATAAAATCCGGGAAACCATTCCCCGTTTGATTTTTTGGGACTGCATTACTTCACTTAGTATAACGGCTTCCATCCATTTACCTGCAAATCTCATGATGTCAAATATTCATGGATAAATTTTAACTTGCTATTTTATTGTTTTATACTTAAGTAACATCTTAAGCATGTGTCCCTTTTAGCCTGTTCCATTGTGTGATTGATAATTGTTGCTTTATGCCCCACCCCCAAAGACCAGGAATGTTTAAGGTAAAGGGCCTTGCTTTCTTTTTCTTTTTTCTTTTTTTTCTTTTGTCTTTTTGAGACAGGCTCTTCCTGTAGCTCCAGCTGTCCTAGATCTCATGTAGACCAGGCTGGCCTTGAACTCACAGAGATCCCTGTAGCTCCAACTGTCCTAGATCTCATATAGACCAGGCTGGCCTTGAACTCACAGAGATCCACCTGCCCCTGCCTCCAGAGTGCTGGGATTAAAGGCATGCACCACCACACCTGGCCTTTATTTCTTTTTATAAAATAAGATGTTCACTCACAGCCAACATATAGTGAGTTTTCACAAAATACCTGAAAAATGTATTAGTTGTGCTGAATGGATAACTTAAGGCATGCTGCATGCTATTTTCTAAAATTAGCATCAGAATGTTGATAGATATATCCAAAGTGAGAAAAGCACAGCACAAGGCTGCTGGCAGACAGATGAGGCCCACCCAACTCATATTAGATTTTCAAATATTAACAAAATGAATATAAAACATAATAGATAAAAATATTTATGACATTTGCGATTCATCTAACCTTTAGACCAGTGGTTCCCTACTAAAGGTGACTTTGCTCCTCAGGGGTCATTTGGCAATATCTGGAGATTAGTCTGATTTCCCACAAC
This sequence comes from Rhizomys pruinosus, assembly GCA_009823505.1. NCBI lineage: Eukaryota > Metazoa > Chordata > Mammalia > Rodentia > Spalacidae > Rhizomys > Rhizomys pruinosus. The sequence continues at coordinate 1,039,091 of VZQC01005145.1, read as the reverse complement.
TGGAGAGGTAATCGCTTACTATTGGCATCCTAGAGGGTAGCAGCCAAGGATGCTGATAAACATCCTAAGGTGCTCAGGAGCACTTAAAAAATAACATTGTCTAGGAGTGCAAATATAATTCAATGTAGAGAACATGCCTATCATATGTGAGGCCCTGAGTTCAATGCCCAGTAGTCCAAGACAAAAATACTGATGGTGTTGAAATTGAGAAATCTTGCAACTATTACTACTGAAGAATATTCTAGTTTTGTGTGTGCTTGTGTGTGCATGTGTGTGTGTGTGTGTGTGTGTGTGTGTGTTGTTCTTTATGCTTTAAGGTGTAGAGACCTATGAACAGTGATTTAAAATGAGATTTTTATATACAATGACTGATAGATAAACTCTGTATTCTTTAGCAATCGTTCACATCTTTCTGATAAGCTTGGTTCAGTTTTGTTCTCTCTTCCCTAGGAGAGTAGACTCAATGAACGAACTCTGATGTGGTACACCATGTGGCAGCATTCTGCAGAGCAGTCACATTCTAATTGAGGTAGTTTTCTATGGTTTTATGTTAAACCCTCCTCTAGGTTTGATGGCTCCCTATATAAATAATTATGTTTAAGGAGATGGGAATACTGAGCACCTTGATTTTATAATTACATACTCTATACATTGTAATGTATGATCACACAATACCACACAAATATGCAATTATTTGCTAATAAAGGTCTATTTTTAAAAATCTCTCATAGATTTACTGCCAGTGCCTCCAGGCATTAACCAAAACAAGAATAGTTGCTCAAAGGCAGTTTAGTCTCCAAAATACCTGGTGATAGGTTTACCTAGGAGATGGTCTTCCTGTTTCCCTATTTCATTTATTTTCAAATCTTCTTGTGTCCTTTTAATCTGTTACTTTTAAATGTGTGTTTACTTCATGAGATTTAATTTTTTTAAAATACAGAGTCGCTCTGTAGGCAGGTTAGCCTCAAACTCACTATCCTCCTGACTCAGCCACCCAAATGTTAGATTATAGGCAGGTGTTAGAATACCTGGCACGGTCTTTTATTTTTCATGATATATACTTCGAGTTTTAAGAAGGATTTTTTTTGAGACAGGCTCTCCCTTTAGCCCCAGCTGGCCTGGAACTCACTCTGCAGACCAGACTGGCCTTGAACTCACAGAGATCTAACTGCCTCTGCCTCCCAAGTGCTAGGATTAAAGGCATGCACCACCACACCTGGCTTAAACACAGTTCTTAGCTTCCATGTGGATGCTGGGAACTGAACTTGGGTGCTCTGCAAGCACAGTTGGTGCTCTTAACGACTGAGCCATCTCTCCAGCACTTAAGAAGGAATTTTTTAAAAACTTTATTTTTTAATGTGTATGAATGTACTGTCTGCATGTAGGTTTGTGCACCCGTGTTGTGCAATGCTGTGGAGGTCAGAAGAGGGTGTCAGATTCCCCTAGAACTGGAATTAAAGATGGTTCTCAGCCACCATGTGGGTGCTGGGGATCGAACCCAGGTCCTCTGCAAGAGCAGTTGGCGCTCTTAACCGCTAGGCCATCTCTCCAGCTCAAGAAGGAATTTTTAGTAAAAAATTGAATGTATCATGATCCTTTGTCAGCACAAATTTTAGTTATTTAAGATAAACATTTCATATATTAATTTTAGTCATCAATTGATCGCTAGTGATTATTCATTCAACTGCTAATATGCTGAATTTCAAATTTATCAACCTTAGTGTCACCTAGATTGTTGAAAATCAAGCATTTTGAGTTTTAGTAGATCTAAGTAATGATTGTGGAGTGTCTCTGCTGAGATTATGTGAACAATAATATTCTAAATCTTTTCTGTATCCTCTACCAGCACTGTACATACTTTTACCTTATTATCAACAATGCATAGCTGTGCTTGAACACCAACATCCTTTCTAAGCCAGATCATACCTTTACCACTCTGTTATTAGAAAATTGTGAGTTGACTTTGCATATTGACTAATGGACACTGCAGAGCAATTCTGACTGGTCACATGATATTGAGGCAGTGAAGAAAGGACAGTACTTTATTTACTATCTTGCCATTTGTTTACAAACCTGAGGATAGAAGTTCCCTGGGCATCAGAACGGTGAGGTAGGAAATGTTAGCTAGTAAATAAACCACAGTTATCAGAGGTAGTGCTGTAAATATGCATTTAGGAATTGTTTTATTTGGTTTCTTCAGCTCTCCTAAAACAAAAAAGGAACAAATCAGACTTGGCAAAATTGCTTATTGAATTTATGTTTATGACTGTTCATGCTTCCAGTATTGGACCAGGTTCTGTCTGTTCATTTGCCACCACACACATGTGCACACTCAGGGGAAAACCGCTGGATAACAGTTTGGTGCCAAATGAAGAAAAGAAGAAATTTGCAGAAATTTTCCCTGCAAAGAATAATAATTTTGAAGAAACAAGAATTTGAGCCTGTGGTGCCTATGCCATTTGGAACATACCTCCATCTTCAGGCTCTTCATGTAGGAAGCAGGCACCGAGTTCAGGTTGTAGGAACAGAATAGTGAGCAAAACTATATGAGGCTTAACCTCAAGAAGTGGATTCCTCATTAACTGAGCAATAACATAGCCAAAGTTAGAGCCGTGATGATGCTCAGTGACTATGTCAGCTGTGGGGCCATGTCAGGTGACAGCCTAACAGACCCTTTGCTGTCTTTGTTTTATCAGCAGACTGGTCTTTACAGACTGTGATGCTTCTTCTTACCAAAGTTCCTCTCTCATGTGAAAGTCATTTCTTTCCTGGCTGCATGCTTAGCGCTGCTTCTCCTTTAGGCCTAAGCAAAAGTGTTCCTCTTGTGGGAGAGTAGGAGCGGAAACTCCCTGGCTGGAAGATTACCTCATAAATATTACACTGAAAAGAGTCAAAGAGTCAGCCTTTGAAGTTTCTATTTCTCTGTAAGCTTTTGGCCATTCTTTTGTTCCAGTTGAAATTCCCCAAAAGAGAAAAGGTTGGTAATGTGGCTAATTAGTGGAGTTTGTCTAGTATACATGCTTGAGGCCCCACGTTTCATGTTTCATTCCCAGCACCATTAAAGAGTCATTATTTAGCAGCGTATATAATGGATATTCTAGTATGGTGTTATTTTGAAATATTGTTCAATTTTTCATTTCCCTAAATTTTGTTGTTCTTTTAGAATTGCTCCTAGACACAAAAAATCTATGAGCTCTATTTAAAGCCTAGTCTACAAAATACTACCCTATGCCGTGACAATGGAATGACTTGTATACTCTCTTTCCAGTCAGTTCCCTGGAAGTCACTCACTGTCAGTATATAAATTTTTTTCTGAAGAATTTGAACTATAGGTCACTAAAACAAAGATAAGTGAAGAAAAAGAGCAATGCAATGGTGGTAAAAACAAAGTGGAAGCAAGGAAGGGAACAGGTAGGAATGGCTTTTACAATACAGACGTATTCTGGACAAATGACTATTACTTAATTAACCTTATAACCAAAAAGTGAATCCTGACTTAGTTTATCATGTAGACAAGTTCCCTGAGCCACGTGCTTCTCTTGTGATCTGGGTATACAGCCTTACTGCTCATGATCCCTCCTTTCCCTTGGTCAACAACAATGTGTGAATGTGTGTATGCTTTGCATATTTGTTGGAAGCAATTAAGATTATCCCATTGTGAGGCAAACAACAAGGATTAAATTGATAATGCCAGTGGTTGTGTGTAAGTGATATTCTAGGTCAGTAAGAGTTAGAAGGTACCCAATCTTCTAAGACACACCCTTCCACTTTTCCCCTCCCCATTTCATGCTGCATAAACTGCTTTAGTAAAAATAGAGTGAGCTTTTGTATTAAAGAACACGGTTCTGAGATAGTTCTGAAGGAAGGGATTCTTAGTGGTTCTCAAAGTCTGCTCTTGGCCTTAAAGTAGATGCTAAGAGTCAGGCTGCTTTTATTTAAGTATCATTGTAAATGCCTCGGGAAAGAAAGAAAAGAAAAGAGATGAGAGATCTTACAAGTCCGGGAATTGTCCTCTTTCCTGTTGCAGTTAAAGACTGGTTGCTCAGATTTTTTCTGATGTATAGCATTGTTTTTTTCAGCAAGTCCCCCCTGTTATTGTTTAAGCTAATGCGTGAGGGGTTCTGCTATTTAAAACCAAATCCTCTTGACTAGTACGTATCTATTCTTTATCACATATTGGATTCAGACATCTTCCCTGAAGTTAAATATAATATTCTTGGAACAAACTAATATGAACTGATTAAGCACTTAAAGAGTAGAATTAACAGAGTTCTAATTTTACCCCCTGCTTGTACCACTTGTTATTTTGGGCTTTGAGCAACCTCTTGGCTGTTGAGGCCTGTGTTCAACTATATATTGAGGAATAAAATTCCAATCTCAGTGTTTAGTACTTTATATTTGATTTTAATGGTCATTGTCATTGTTGAGCTAGAGGTATACCACAATGGTAGAGCACTTGCCTATTATGTGTAAGGCTCAGAGTCTTATCCCTCAGCCCAGAGAGAGAAAGAGAGAGAAAAAGGCAGAGAGATAGAGATAGAAAGCCAGTGTGAGATAGAGATGCAAAGATGGAGAGAGGCTGTTTTAATGGCTATGGTTAGTAGCTAAATCTGTGGAACAAGCAAAAGGGCATTTCATAAACCAGCTGTATGCTCCTTGACTTTGTACTCATTCTCAGTAGATATTCTGTCTGTGAAAATGTGATAGGCATATAGAATTTAAGTAAATAATAAAGGGCTACTATAACCAGATAGGTAATCAATATCCTTGGGACTTGATTTTGACAGGCTGAGACAGGTTTCTTTGACACTATGTAATAGTCAGCTGTTAAATCACATTTTTTTCAAATATGTAAAACTTCTATTTAGAACTATTGCTTAAAACTGATTTAGATATTATTCACCCTAGCACACACAGGAAAATTGGTGAATCCTAACCACTAGACACAAAGAAAAGGTCGTGTTATGTTTTGAGATATGATCTCATGTGTCCCAGGCTAGCCTTGAACACACTATATAGCTGTGGTTGGCCTTGATCTCCCAATACTCTGGCCTCTGCTTCTCAAGTGCTGTTGTTAGAGAAGTACACATCGTGCTTAATTTTACTTGGTGCTGAGGAGCATGCAGAGAGAAATTCTTCATACTCTTGTTTACTGACAGCTGTTTAAAAAGAATTCTATATTATTCCACAGGTTAGCAAATGTTATAGATCTTTTTCCAGCAGAGAAAATTAACTAACCTCAACAAAACTTCTCTGGCACTGGAAGAAGATTGACTCAAATAGAAGCAGAGCTGTATCTCTTCTTATGGCAGGAAGGAAGGCAGAGAAAGAGACTCCATTTCCTTGCCCTTGAAACTGCAGGGGCCCTTGAGTCACAAATTTCAAGAGAATGTCTCAACCTTCTTTCATTAATACCTGACTTTTAATGCAGTGCAAAACGACTTTTTTCTTATCTATGAAGCTTATTAATAACATCTTAATTATCCAATGAAGTGTCTTCTGACCCGTGTTCAGACTCCACATCTTCTGAGACATTTAAATATGTGAAAAGGCCCCTCTTTTCAGAGTACATGAGAGTTTCTCTTTGTGATTTTTCTATGCCTTCTCTGCATTCTTTCCCAGATCTACCTTCTCTACTTATTATCTATAAGTTGGCATTGTCTGGTCATCCAGGCCCTCTTTCTCTTTGCACTGACCTTAGTGTTCTTATCTATCAGCCCTCACATGAAAGCAATTTTATGGTCACCCAGCATTCCATGGTGGGCATCATATGCACCCTCCATAGGTTTGGTCTTCATTAGTGTTTTTCTATGACTTTTTTTTTTAAATGCATTGTTTATTTTTATTTATTATTTTTTTACATGTATGAGTGTACTGTCTGCATGCAGGCTGGTCCACCCATGTTGTGAAATGCCGCAGAGGTCAGAAGAGGGCATTGGATTCCCCTGGTACTGGAGTTAAAGATGGTTCTTAGCCGCCATGTGGGTGCTGGGAATCGAATCCGGGTCCTCCGCAAGAGCAGTTGGTGCTCTTAACCACTGAGCCATCTCTCCAGCTCCATGACTGATTTTTTTATACAATTAAAATTACTAACTTTTAATTTTTATTTATTTATTTATTTATTTATTTATTTATTTATTTATTTATTTTTTGGTCTTTTCAAGACAGGGTCTCCCTGTAGCTTCGGCTGTCCTAGAACTCACTCCGTAGACCAGGCTGGCCTTGAACTCACAAAGATTGGCCTGCCTCTGCCTCCCAAGTGCTAGGATTAAAGGCATGTGCCACCACACCTGGCTAAAATATCTGATAATGATAATAACAAAAACTGATTTCCTCTACTGAAATCCCATGGTAATTGTATTATTTATCTCTAGTTTTAAAAATTATATGCCATTGTTTTCAAGGTGCAGAAGTATAATGATCTTAAAGTCATGATGATACTTTTTAAAATTAGAAAAATAAGTATATAAAGAAAAATATATTTTCTATGGTGAGGAAATGCAGAGGAGGGGCTAACTAGGATTAAAAGACATATGTGTTGACGAATCGAGTCTGCTCATATCTAACATAAAGGAAAAGGTCTAGTAAAAATTGAAGTAAGAAATAAATTACATAAAATATACAAAAGGACCCTGAGGTGGTAAGAAGGTAAGAAGGATACAGAATTCAAAGATAGAGATTGACTTTGAAAATGAAAAAGAAAAACGGTTATGGAAGGGAAAGGCATTAAGTCTTGTCATGAAGCTATCAAGTGTCTCTACAATTCTTTGAGTCTCTTGCATTTAAAAATACTAAAAAGGGCTGGAGAGATGGCCCAGAGGTTAAGAGTACTTTTGCAGAGGTCCTGGGTTCAGTTCCCAGGACCCACATGGCAGTTAACAACCATCTGTAACTCCAGTTCCAGAGGATCTGATGCCCTCTTCTGACCTCTGTGGGCACCACAGGACCCAATTGCACTTACACACATTCAGGCAATACATTCATACACAAAAATAAAAGTATTAAATAAAATATTTAAAAAAATTTTTTTTAATTTATTTTATTTCTGTATGTGTATTAATGTACTGTATGCATGCAAGTTTGTGCACCCGTGTCATGCAATGCCGCGGAGGTCAGAAGACGGTGTCGAATTCCCCTGGAACTGGAGCCCTCCTGGAATTGGAGTTTCAGACGGTTCTCGGCCGTCATGTGGGTGCTGGATTGAACCCGGGTCCTCTGCAAGAGCGGTCGGCGCTCTTAACCCCTAGGCCATCTCTCCAGCCCCCTAAATAAAATATTTTTGACAAAGTTGCAGCATATCAGCTTTTAAAAATACTAAAGGGTCCAATCTGAGTGGAAAGTGAAGTCAAGCACCTGATACTCTGCTCTGAAGTTGTGAGTAAGCCAAGAGATCACCACCGCACTGGACACTCACCTCAGCTGTGCAGCACCACCAGAGTGAGGAGTCCTGAATCTGCAGGAGCAGGTCCACCTCAGGTGCCCAGGAGTGCCAGGCTGAGAGGTGGAACCACAGGAAGCCTCTATGGGGGCCTGTGAACATTCTTCCTGATGATAGTCCCAATCCTTTCTGCATTTTGGCTTATTTACCACACATTCTTCCAAATGCTATAAAATGACAGTGCACATATGCACGAAGGAGGAAGGTTATAGTTTTATCATTCAGAGGGAGTGCCTGTTGTAAAATAAGCCAATTCAATCCTAAATAATTTTTTTTGCTTGTTTTGGGATTTTTTTGTGTGGGGTGTTGGAAATAAAATCTAGGGCTTCATACAGGGTAGGCAAGCAGTCTACCACTGAGCTGTGTCCTCTACTCCAATTTGTATTATTATATGAACATTATATTCAACTATGAAAGGAAAAATTTATAATAAAATATGAACTACAATTCCAAAAATAAATAAGTAGACATACTAAGGAGCTTCAGTATGTCACACCCACTCACAACTCCAACATGATCTGGCATTACGTCATTCTTGAACTCAGAGTGTCACCGGAGGGAATTATTTCTACAACTTGAGCACCCACCCATTAACAGAAAGGAAATTAGATACATTCAAGTGTCTCATACTTGGAGGTCTCAGAAAAGATAGCTAAGAAAGAGAGTTGTTAAATAAGTTTTGGAATGATGGGAGTGAGGAATGCAAGGCTGCCATAGCAGTTATACAAAGTGAAAGCAGAAGATAAGTGAATCACTTAAGATAACACTCAAAATACATACATACTCATTTCACAATACATGTAACGTATCTGCCATTGATTGATTTTCTTTTAATCAAAAATTTGATAATTACCTGCTACATAGGTAAAGCATCCTCCACCTGAAAACGCAAAGTATCCTTGGAAGACAGCTTCTATTATCTGGGAGACGTCTGGAAAGTCAGCATCAAAAGCATTCTCAAGCCTTTCTACATTCTCCCTCTTGCCTCTCAGCAACATGAACAACCCGCTGAGGGAAATGAGGCCTAGGATGCCCAGCTTCAGCACTGTGCTCACTGCCTGAAGCCAGGACAGCTCTTTCACACCTCGGGAATTCAGAATTCCCACAAAGCACAACACCCCCAGTGCCAGACATTTCTTTGATAGATTTGGGGCAGAGCAGCTGGGATAGAAAGGCTGGATGCCATACTCAGCCAGCAGCAAAGCTTGGCTAGCAGTTAACCCTGGGCCCAGAAACAGGGAGGTCCAAAGACTCAAGAACGCGACTACAGGGCCAAAGCATCTCTTGATAAAATAGTAGTGCGCTCCACTGCAGGGGAAGGCTATACTGATCTCTGCAAAGCAGAGAGTGCTGGTCAGGGACAGCACAGCACAGGCGGCCCAAACGCACAGAGAGAGCCCCACATTCATGCAAGAGTACTCCAGGACCCCTTTGGGGGACACAAAAATTCCTGCACCAATTATATTAATAATTAAAAAATTTGTCCCCCAGAAATAGCCAAGTTCTCTCTTAAGCTGTATTTTCTTCTCTCTATCCATTGTAATTCAGAAAAAATTAAATTCTAACAAATTTATAATTTCTGAATGTCTCTACCTGCCCTGCTGAAAGGAATGTTCATGCAGTTCTGAAGTAGAATCTGGTTGTCCTTTGTGCTCCACTTTCATTAACTGGAGTATGTTTTCAATAATTAACAAAGTATATGTGACACATTTAAGAAAAATAAATAAATAATTTGTAAGGGTTTAGTTGACTTGTCTTTTAATTATTATCAAAATAACACATTCAATTAAAAAACAAATAAAAAATAGAAGGGTTATAGTACAAAGCCTGGCCAAAATTCCATCTCTAGAATATTGCTCCTAGCTAGCTTTAAGACACGTTCTAAGACTATCTCTTAGTTTCTTGAAAAAGTTCTGTTTACAGGGCATAAATTATTTGTCATGATTTAGGGACTGCTCATTGGAAGAATCTGTTTGTCACTTGTCTAAAACCATCAATTGCAGTTGTTTAACACAGCAGTTTGCTGAGGCTACAGTAGCAGTTTAGGAAGACTGCATCCCTTCGTGATTTTTTGGAGATGGCCACAAGGCATTTAAAAAGTCCTGGCATATTCCTGAAGGCCCTGTGCAGTTCAGGTGACAATGCACAGGAAAGAGCAGAAAAATCCCGTATGCAGAACAACAACTTTCATAATGGGGAAGAAACAAAGATACTCCAAGCTAAAGAAAAGCTGAAGGAATCCACAACTAGTGGATTTGTCCTGACTGGCCTCCACTGGCCTAAAAGAAATGACAACTGAAATAAAAATGAAAAAGAAATATCGTCAAAGTTGGACTCTCAGATAAATATTAAAATGGATTATAAAATATTATAAATGTTTTTGGATGTAATTTTTGTCATTTGTTTTCCTGTCTGATTTAAAATATTTGTGTTGATGATCTTATAATGTATGAAAATATAATTTAAGCTATAGAAACTATGTTCTCAAAAATTATGCCATAAATCATGCTCAGAAAGCATTCAGCCACAGGTCTTATATGAAATTCATTTCTTTCTGATAAAAAGTAAAAACCAGGTTCAGCAGTTTTGTTGACAGCAACTTATCATATAATCCCACACACCTTGGTAATCAAGACAAATCCATATTCTTTTATTCCAATTCTAATTACTAATATTAACTCTCATATCACATAACATATAGCACACACAATATCTATCTATCTATCTATCTATCTATCTATCTGTCTGTCTATCTATCATTTATCTATCAATCAATCATCTATCTATCTATGGTTTATTGAAAGAGTTTGGAATGTTTCAGGAGTGAACTGAGAGTCTGTATTGATAAGATAATGAACTAGACCAGTGCAGGGAGGGAGCAGCTGCCAGGGCTGCTGGAGCCAGAGGTTGAGAGTAAAGCTGAGTCCAGCTATGAGGTGAACAGAGTCCAAGAACAGGAGATTCGTGTAGGCTCAAGTCCAGATCCGGATTGCTGAATAGGTGGATGCCAAGATAGTTAAATAGGCCACATCCACAGCAGGGGACTGAGCTGAGCTCAAGCTTCAGGGACATTCAGGGAGCCCTCTGATTGTTGGTCCGTGATGAATGCACCAGTTAGCAGGTGGTACTTGCCATCTGTGTTCGTCAAATTTGTAGGGTTCAGTTGAGGAAGTTGTAGCCTTTTCTTGATCTCACTCTTGGTCTAGGTTTCCTTGTTATGATTTTTAAAAATATTTTATTTTATTTTTTTTTAATTTTATTTATTTATTATGTGTATGAATGTACTGTCTGCATGCAGGTTTGTACACCTGGGTCGTGCAATGCTGCGGTCAGAGGAGGGTGTCGGATTCCCCTGGAATTGGAGTTAAGGACGGTTCTCAGCCGCCACGTGGGTGCTGAGGATTGAACCCGGGTCCTCTGCAAGAGCAGTGGGCGCTCCCAACCGCTAGGCCATCTCTCCAGCACCGTTTTTTTTATGTGTATGACTGTACTGTCTGCATGTAGGTTGGTGCGCCCGTGTCGTGAAATGCCTCATAGGTCAGAAGAGGTCATCGGATTCCCCTGGAACTGGAGTTAAAGACGGTTCTTAGCCTCCATGTGGATGCTGGAAATTGAACCCAGGTCCTCTGCAAGAGCAGTCTGTGCTCTTAACCGCTGAGCCATCTCTCCAGCCCCTCCTTGTTATGATTTTAACATACCTATCTGCACCTACAATCTCAGTGGTGCCTGATAAATGTATAGAGTGACTCCTTTTCTACTTCTAGGAATAAGGCATTCATCAGTCTGTGATGGATGAGTGGTGCCTGACAGAGGATGCTATTTCTGGGTCCACACAGGACCTACATCATCTGTTGCTTTCAAAATGAAGTAAAAAATGTTTGTAAAATGGAGTCTCTGGGGCTGGAGAGGTGGTAAAGAGCATTGAATGTTGTTTCAGAACCTGGGTTCAATTCCCAGCATCTACACAGTGGCTAACAGTTGTCCATAACTCCAGTTCTATGGGATCTGACACCTTCTTTTGATCTCCATGGTAGTTGCATGACCCAGGTGCACTTATATACCTGCAGGAAATACACTCAAATACATAAAATAAAATTAATGAAAATTTTAAAACGGAGTCTTCTAGAGCAAGGAGCAGCTTGAAATCCAGTGCTTTATCTAATATAAAGCATAACTTGGTCACAGCAATTATATCTATTCTTCATAAGGAGAGTTAGTACTTTTTTTTTTTATTAATTTCTGTATGTGTATGAATGTACTGTCTGCATGCAAGTCTGTGCACCCGTGTCGTGCAATGCCGCGGAGGTCAGAAGAGGGTCTCGGATTCCCCTGGAACTGGAGTTCTCCCGGAATTGGAGTTTCAGACGGTTCTCGGCTGCCATGTGGGTGCTGGGGATCGAACCCGGGTCCTCTGCAAGAGCAGTGGGCGCTCCCAACCGCTAGGCCATCTCTCCAGCACCGTTTTTTGTATGTGTATGAATGTACTGTCTGCATGCAAGTTTGTGCACCCGTGTCGTGCAACGCCGCGGAGGTCAGAAGAGGGTATCGGATTCCCCTGGAACTGGGGTTCTCCTGGAATTGGAGTTTCAGACGGTTCTTAGCCGCCATGTGGGTGCTGGGGATCGAACCGGCGTCCTCTGTAAGAGCGGTCGGCGCTCTTAACCGCTAGGCTATCTCTCCAGCCCCTTGTATTGTGTTTTATTTTTTGCATATTTTTATAGATTTTTTCTGTATTTCATACACAACATCATCATCTTTATACCTCCTCCCCTGCTGGCATCTGCCCATGGTTCTCACTGGAGTTCATGCATTGTGTCCTTTATTTTAAGGCCTTTTGAGTCAAGTTAGTGTTCTATCTTGTATTCTAAAATTCAGATATTTTGAAATGAGTTTTACTATATAACCCACCAACAAGAATACCTACTCCTTTCTCCCACGTATGGATTATTCTCCAGGATAAATCATATCAACCTAAACCATAAGTCATAAATTATTTGAAATAAGTATTGAGTGATTAGCCTGTGAACTATACAAGCACATTTAAATTAGAAATCAGAAATAGAATGAAACCAAATTAGAGAAACTGTGAAACTTGTCAGAGAATATGTAAGTGGTCCTGACTTGCATCACAGGTTAGCTAAAATGCAGGCATAAACGACTCTTCTAAAGAGTTCACAAACACAAGAATTTTGCAACTGAATAAAGACTTTCCTTGTTATAAAGTTGCAAAGTATCTACCAAGTCTTAGAACAATATGGAAAGTACACCTAGAAAGTGATGAGCTAGGAATAATATTGGACGAAGAAATTTCATAGCTGAGAAGCTCTTAGGTTTTATGTGGGTATTATTATTATTATTATTATTATTATTATTATTATTGACAGTCTTGCTATGTAGACCAGGATAGCTACAAAAATGTAGCAATCCTCCTGCCTCTAATTCCTGAGTGCTGGAATTATAAGCATGCTCGCCCACATCCATCTTTCCTGGCTATTTTTAACTGTTCATATGAAATAAGAGAGAAGAGAGACCACACAAAGGCAGGTTTTATAATTAACTAAGAAATGGAATGACAGTATGGTGGAGAAGGCAGAGAATTTTCAGTTAGACAACATGTAATATGTCTACAATCCAAACTACTCAGGAAGACTTGGCAGGAGGCTCACTGGAGCAAAGGAGTTCAAGGCACAGCACTCCCGGCTTCCTCATCTGTGCCTCAAGTAGAGTCAAGATGCTCCAAGTGCCATGTGGCTGCGTCAGGTGGATCAGAAAAGTACAGGTGGTGAGGAAGCCTTGGTGATGTTCCCATGGTGGTAAGTCTGTGGGTATGCAGAGTTTAAGAGCTGAGGAAGCACAGGTTCCTCCATCTAAATGACTTGGGAGAATAAGGCAGAGGTGGAGTCACTACGTCAAGCCTGCTAGGGAAAAGCCTTCTCAAGATGTGAGATTGGTCAGAGGCACCACAGACAGCCACCATGAGGGCAACGGCTGGAAAAAACCTGCTACACACAGTCTCATTGGAAGAATGCCTAATGGTGCCATGAAAACAGGACCACCATAGACATGTTGGAACTGAGGGCTCCCAGCATGTGATTCCAGAATGGAGCAGTTGCCTCGGTGAGAGTCTAACCCCCCAAAGCTGAAGCATGGGGTGAGTCCAGCAAAGCTTTTTTCCCACCTGACCGAAGCCAGGGGGCGCCAAATCCTCCAGCAAGGTCTGGATCAGGGACATGAGGCAGGGAAACTAGTCTCCAGCTTTAAGACTTAAGGTTTTCTCTGTTGGCTTTTGAGCATAATTGTTTTCCTTTGTTCTTACAGATCACCCACTTTGAATGGATATGTTCATCCTATGCCTTTCCCAGAATTGCCTTTGGAAGTAAATAATTTGCTTTTAATTTTAGGAAATCTCACTCATAATTCAGTTCATATGAGTTGGTGATGAAATGTGTGAAGACTTTGGAGTTACTAGGAGTGAATTAATGTATTTTGCCTGTGATTGTGACATACACTGCAGAGAGGTACAGAATGCTGTGGCTTGAATATAGCCTCCAAAGATGTTCAGTGTTGGAAATGCATACCCAATTTATAGGTTAATGATATTTGGGGGTTAATTAACTTTAGATGAGATAATGTAGAGCCCCATGATAGTATTGGTGCCTTTTTTTCTTTCCTTTAATTTTATTTATTTTTGTATGTGTATGAATGTACTGTCTGCATGTAGTTTTGTGCACCCGTGTTGTGAAATGCCTCAGAGGTCAGAAGAGGGTCTCGGATTCCCCTGGAAATGGAGTTCTCCTGGAATTGGAGTTACAGACGGTTTTCAACTGCCATGTGGGTGCCGGGAATCGAACCCGAATCCTCTGCAACAGCAGTCGGTGCTCTTAACCTCTAGGCTATCTCTCCAGCCCCGGCTTTTTTTTTTTTTTCTATTACTTCTTTATTTCTTTTTCATTTTTTAACAATAAGTAATAATTTATGAGTACAAGCATCCTTCATGTAAAACCAATTTGCAAGCAGTTGTGCCCAAACCCACACAGCCCAAGGGTCCCACCATCCAGCTGTGGGGGGGGGGCTTGTATGTTCAATCAAGTTGATCAAATAAGTGTCCAGACTATATTGTTGTAGTTTTACCATTCACCCCAATTGCAGCCCTTACATTCTACCATGCTCTCTCTTCCACAGGTTGTTCCCTAGGCTTAGAAAAGGGGCACAGGTGGACGGGTGGCAAAACAGTCTACTTTCTCTGGAGCTGTTGTTTTGGACTCTGGTCAATTCTGGCTGTTTCCTTTCATGGGCTGACAGCTTGTCCAGGAATAACCTTTCAATCCTACTAATGAAGCACAAGCAATTAGATATATAGGTATTTAAACAGTACTAATTGTTATGGTAGGTTACTTTGGTATAGACACAGATGTTTGGATGGTATGTTAATCCATGAATTACATTTTTTCTGTAAAATATGACAGGGTCTTACTGTGGCTTATAACATCTCCTAACCACTAGAGGATGTAAGCTTGTGGCATCAGCCGTGGGTTATTCCTCCAAGGAGAGAGCTAATAGCCCATTAGATTTGGGATATACAGACATATGGCTGCCACTGCTGCACAGTATTTCCAGGCAGGTGAGGTGTAGCTGGTGCTGACAGAGGAGTCTTGCTTGACTCAAGGAGAAATATTTTTGCTTTATTGGTTTAGTGGCCTCTGGTAACACTCTCTGGTATTCCAGAGACCAACTGTGCACTTGCAAGTGCAGTCTCAATACATCTTTCCCATGCTTACATCAGGTCTTTGACAGCACGGCCTTATCGCCACTCTTCCTGCAGGTATTCCAGTTTACAGGCAAGAAGCCTTTTCTTTTGGGGTGGGGGGCTTGGATCCCCTGGCCAACATCTCTTTGGTAGAAAAATCCATTGCTGATATCAGAGCTCTCCTGTATTAATATATTTTGCTTAAGTGCACAGCTTAAGGAGACTTTAGTATTATATTTGGATCTGAATATAGAATAATCCTTTTTATAGTTCCTATGTCTATTAGTCAATTAAAGAAGGCAGTTTTACCAGTTTTATAAGAGATTACCTCTATAACAGTTGGCTCCAATTTATAGTTAGAGAATGACCTCATCATCATCATATTTCTCCTTGTTCTATGGAGGGGAGGTAAGAAAGTCTCTCGTACTAAAACTTTGCAGCACCTAGAAGGTAAATTTCATTAGGACTCATTATAAATAGTTGTTACAAGTAGGATCCACAGAGGGTTTTGATGTCTGTAGCAGTCTGAGGCTTTTCTTCCTTTCAATGTTCAGATGGGCCACCTTTCTGCTGGCACTTCCTGATATATCCTACACAACGCAAAGCTGTATCTTTTCTTTCTCAGCTGTTAAGTTGGTGACATTTTGACCTGTTGGAACATACAAATCTTTTCCCGTGGTTAGTTTTAAGATTTGAATTGCAAAGTTTTTGACAAAAAGGTTTCATATATATCTGTATCCCCCCTTTTTATTTTAGGTTTTTGTTTTTTGAAAAAAATTTTTTTTATTTAATTTTATTTATTTCTGTATGTGTATGAATGTACTGTCTGCATGCAGGTCTGTGCACCCGTGTCGTGCAATGCCGCGGAGGTAAGAAGAGGGTCTCAGATTCCCCTGGAACTGGAGTTCTCCTGGAATTGGAGTTTCAGACGGTTTTTGGCCGCCATGTGGGTGCTGGGGATCGAACCCGGGTCCTCTGCAAGAGCGGTCGGCGCTCTTAACCGCTAGGCCATCTCTCCAGCCCCAGGTTTTTGTTTTTTGACCCATGAGTCTCAAAAAGGCAGTTGTAGTACACATACCTATAGGCTGGAATCAAGGCACAGATTTCATCAAATTCACCCAAGCTGTTTTGGGTGACTGTATGTGGTTAACTTGGGAAGCAAACTTAATTTTTTAAGTTAAATCATCCTACAGGTAAAAGAGAATGCTACAAGATGATACTGTATGACAGAAAAATTATAGAGAACATTTGTATGTGCCAATCCCAAAGTTATTGTTATACAGATTTTAAGTAAAACAAATGTGGAGAGCAATAATTTATATTTCCAATTAACTCAGGTGCATTACCATTTTTATCAAAACCTTTAAACCAATGTTGTTTAATATACACATATTTACTTTTACTAAGTCCTAAAACACCATGTAACCTGTAGACAGAGTCTGGGCAAAATTGGATACTTGTTGAACTCATGTCAATTAAATACCCGATTCACCATTTCAGTCAGTTCTCTGATGCAGTATTTCTGTTGTTGTCTTTTTAATATGTATCCCTCTCCACAAGAATTATTTATAACTGGGTTATTGGTGTTAGCATCCACATATGAAGGATATCATTCATCGTTTGTTTTTCTGAGACTGTGTTACTTCACTTAATATATCTTTTAGCTCCATCCATTTACCTGCAAAGTTCATGATGTCATCTTTCTTTACCACTGCATAAAACTCCATTGTGTACATGTACCACATTTTCTCTATTCACTCGTCAGGTCAGTTGACGGGCATTTGAGTTGGTTCCAGCTTTTTGCTATTGTGAACAGAGCTGCAATAAACATAGCTGTGCATGAATTTCTGCAGTAAGATGAGTCTTGTGGGTATATACCCAGGAGCAGTATGACTGGGTCAAATGGCAAGCTCATTTTGAGTCTTCCAAGGGCTCTCCACACTGCTGTCCATAGTGGCTGTACAAGTTTACATTCCCACCAGCAACGGATGAGTGTTCCCCTTTCCCCACAACCTCTCCAGCACTTGATATTGTTTGTTTTCTTGATCCTGGCCAGTCTTATTGGAGTGTGATGATATCTTAGAGTGGTCTTGATTTGCATTTCCCTAATTATTAGTGACGTTGAACAGTTTTTAAGATGCTTCTCAGCCATCTCTAGTTCCTCCTCTGTGAAGTCTCTATTTAGTTCTTTGCTCCATCTTTTGAGTGATTCATTTGTTTTCTTTCTTCTTTGTTTTTTGAGTAGCTTTTATACTCTGGAAATTAATACTTTGTCAGATGTATCTGCAGTGAAGGTTTCCTCCCACTCTGTGGGTTTTCTCTTCACTTCCTTTATTTCTTTTGATGTACAGAAGCTTTTGAGTTTAATGAGGTCCCATTTGTCAATTGTCGATCTTATTTCTTGTGCAGCTGCTGTCTGATTTAGGAAGTCTTTTCCCATGATTATGTCTTGTAGTATGCTGCCAAGTTTCTCTTCTATCACCTCCAGACTTTTGTACAGGGCGAGAGGTAGGGGTTTAATTTCATTCTTCTATAGGTGGTGATCCAATTTTGCCAACACCACTTACTGAAGAGGCTGTCTTTCCTCCATTGTGTCTTCTTTGTCCCCTTGTCAAATATGAGGTGGCTGAAGTTGTATGTGCTCAGGTTTGCATCGTCAGTTTTATTCCATTGGTCAACTGGTCTGTTTTTGTGCCAGTACCAAGCTGTTTTTATGACTATAGCCCTGTAGTATAGTATGATGTTTGGTAGAGTGAGCCCCCCTGTATTGCTCTTTTCACTCAGGGTTGCTTTGGCGGTTCGGGGTCTTTTGTTTTTGAGGATTTTGTTTTCCAAGCCTGTGAAGAAGCTCTTGGGGATTTTGATTGGGATTGCATTAAATCCGTACACGAGTTTGGGTAGAATGGACATTTTTACTATATTTATTTTCCCAATCCATGAGCATGGGAGGTTTGTCCATCTTCTGATGTCTTCCTCAATTTCCTTTTTCAGGGGTTTAAAATTTTTGTTGTAGAGATCCTTGGTGTCTTTGGTTAGGTTTGTTCCTAGGTATTTTATTGTTTTTGAGGCTATTGTGAGTGGGAAGGTCTCCTTGTAGTCCTTCTTCAATTGCTTGTTGTTGGTGTACAGAAAGGCTACTGATTTTTCTAGGTTTATTTTGTATCCTGCCACTTTACCAAAGCTCTTAATCGTTTCTAGGAGTTTTCTGGTGGAGTTCTTAGCATCCCTTAGGTAGACAATCATATCATCAGCAAAAAGGGATAGCTTGACTTCCTCTTTTCCAATTAGAACTCCTTTAATTTCCTTTTCTTGCCTTATTGCCCTAGCTAGGGTTTCTAGCACTATATTGAAGAGGAGTGGTGACAGGGGGCAGCCTTGCCGAGTTCCTACCTTTAAGGGGAATGCTTCTGTCATTTCCCCATTTAGGATGATATTGGCTGTGGGTTTTCTGTATATGGCTTTGATTACATTGAGGAATGATCCCTCCAGACCAATTCCCTCCAGGACTTTAAACATGAAAGGATGCTGGATTTTGTCAAAGGCTTTCTCCGCATCAATTGAGATGATGGTGTGGTTTTTGTCCTTCAGTCCATTGATATGTTTGATGATGTTTATTGATTTTCGTATGTTGAACCATCCCTGCATGTCTGGTATGAATCCAACTTGGTCATGGTGGATGATTTTCTTGATGTGAGTCTGTATGCGATTTGCCAGAATCCTGTTTAGAATTTTGGCATCTGTGTTCATTAGGGAGATGGGTCTATAGTTCTCCTTTTTGGTTGTATCTTTCCCTGGTTTTGGTAGTAGCGTAATGCTGGCTTCATAGAAGGAATTTGGGAGAAGTCCCTCCATTTGTATCCTTCTAAACAATTTAAGTAGTAATGGTTGTAAGTCTTTACGAAATATTTTATAGAATTCTGCCGTGAATCCATCCGGGCCTGGGCATTTTTTGGTTGGGAGGCTACTTATTACATCTTCGATTTCTTCCTGTACTATTGGTCTGTTTAGGCTGTCGATCTCTTCTTGGTTGAGCTTTGGTGATTCCCAGGATTTCAGATATTCATCCATTTCTTCTAGGTTTTCAAACTTAGTAGAATATAAGTTTTTGAAGTATTCCCGTATGATTGTCTGGATCTTTTCATTGTCTGTTGTGATATTTCCCCTTTCATCACAGATTCTATTGATTTGGAGTTGTTCTTTCTTTTTGTTAACTGGGCTAGAGGTCTGTCTATCTTGTTTAATCTCTCAAAGAACCAACTTTTGGACTCATTGATTTTTTGTATGGTTTTCTTTGTTTCTATTTCATTGATCTCTGCTCTGATTTTTGTTATTTCTTCTTGTCTGTTATGTTTAGGGTTCATTTGTTGTTGTCTCTCAAGTATTTTTAGTTGCGGTGTTAGATCATTTACTTGTGCTCTTTCTGTTTTTTTAATGTAGGCACTTAGAGCTATAAACTTCCCTCTTAGGACTGCTTTTAAAGTGTCCCATAGGTTTTGCTGTGTTGTGTTATCATTGTCTTTCAGTTCCAGGAATGTTTTTATTTCTTTATTTCTAACTTGACCCATTTATTATTCAGTAGAGTGTTGTTTAGTCTCCATGTGTTCTTGTAGGTTTTAGGGTTTATCCTGGTGTTGATATTGAGCTTTATTGCATTGTGGTCAGATAGAATGCATGAGATTATTTTAACCTTTTTTTATTTGTTGAGTTTTTTCCTATGTCCCAGTATATGGTCTATTTTGGAGAATGTTCCATGAGGTGCTGAGTAGAAAGTGTATTCTCCTGTGTTTGGGTGAAATATTCAATAGATGTCTTTGAGGTCCATTTGGTGTATTGTATCATTTAGTTCAGATAACTCTCTGTTTATCCTTTGTCCTGTTGATCTGTCTAAAGCACTTGGTGGGGTATCGAAGTCCCCTACTATTAGTGTGCTGGGGTTAATCTGTGCCTTGAGATCCTGAAGAATTGTCTTTATAAAGTTTGGTGCACCGGCATTTGGTGCATATATATTCATGATTGTGAGATCTTCATCGTCAATTGTTCCTTTAATAAAGATGTAATGGGGGCTGGAGAGATGGCCTAGTGGTTAAGAGCATCAACCGCCCTTGCAGAGGACCTGGGTTCGATCCCCAGCACCACATGGCAGCTGAGAACCATCTGCGACTCCAATTCCAGGAGAACTCCAGTTCCAGGGAGATCCAACACCCTCTTCTGACCTCTGTGGCATTGCACGACATGGGTGCACAAACTTGCATGCAGGCAGTACATTCATACACATACAGAAGTAAATAAAAATAAAAATAAAAATAAAAAAATAAAGATGTAATGGCCCTCTTTGTCTCTTTTGATTTCTTTTGCTTTGAAATATATTTTGTCTGATATTAGAATAACAACACCTGCTTTCTTTTTGGTACTATTTGCTTGGAATGTTTTCTTCCATCCTTTCACCTTAAGTTGGTGCCTGTCCTTGAAATTGTGATGGGTTTCTTGTAGACAGCATATAGATGGGTTTTGTTTCCTAATCCATTCTCCCAGTTTATGCCTTTTGATTGGGGAGTTTAGCCCATTAATATTTAAGGTTATAATTGAAAGATGGATGTTGCTTCCTTTCACTTTATTATCCATTTGGACTTCTAGCCTCTGATTTTACTCCTACAGTTATGCTTTTATTAGTTTCTTTTCCTAGGTGTTTGAGGATTGTTGCTCCTCTCTTCTTCCCTTTGAATTGCTTCAAGTATTTTATGAAGAGTTGGTTTTCCAGACATGTATTCTATCATCTTGTTTATGTCATGGAAGATTTTTCTCTCTCCAACTATAATCGACATTTTTGCTGGGTAAAGTACTCTGGGTTGGCATCCATAGTCCCTTAAAACTGGGAATGCTTTGCTCCATGTTCTTCGTGCTTTCATGGTTTGAGACGAGAAGTCAGTTGTAATTCTGATGGGTTTCCCTTTGTATGTGACTTATTTTCTTTTGTAGCCTTCAGAATTTTGTCTTTGCTTTGGGCATCTAGCTTTTTAACTATGATATGGCATGGGGAGTTTCTTTTCTTATCTTCTCTATTTGGAGTCTTATGTGCTTCTTGTATTTGTATGGGTTTGCCTATTTTTAGTTTGGGGAAATTTTCATCTATTATTCTGTTGAAGATCTGATCAATACCATTCTCTTGAGATTCTTCTCCTTCCTCTATTCCTGCAATGTGGAGATTTGATCATTTCATAGTGTCCCATACTTCCTGGATGTTCCACTTTTGTGTATTTTTTAAATTTTTCATATTCTTTATTTGAGCTTTTTAGTTGCTTTGTGTTATCTTCCAGATCTGATATTCTTTGTTCTGCTTCCTCCATTCTACTTCTGAGGCTTTTTCCTTTCCTTTCTTCTTGGTTGGATGAGTGTTCTTATTCCTTTTTCGTTTCATCCTTTGTTTTCTTTAGTATTTCCATTTCCTTTTTGACCTTCTCAATCTCTTCTTGGTGCTCCTTACTTTGTTGGTTTGCTTCCTTTATCAGTGTTTCTATTTCCTTTTGGAATTTGTTTTTTTCTCCCTCTAGTTCTTTCTGGAGTTTGTCAATCTGTTCCTTTAGTTCTTTCCAAAGTTTGTCATTGTGTCCCTCTAGGTCCTTGTTGAGTTTTTCATTCTCTGTCTTTAGTTCTCTGAATTCTTCTTTATTTTCTTTAATTTGTCTGCATAGGTTTGCAATTATTCCTCTAAGATCTGTTATTTGGGTCACCTCCAGGGGGATCCCATTGTAGCTATCTCCTACAGGTTTGGTAGAGCCTGGTGCAGGATTATCCTGTGCCTTTCCCATGTTGTCCCTTAGTCATGTCCCTGGCATGTGGGTTTCCATTTTGTGGTTCAAATCACAATGTCTTTTCACTATGTTAGCAGATGATTTTGCTTGCCTCCTTCTGATGCTTTTTTTTTCTTTCCTCCTCCTTGTTTATGGAGTATTGACTTGTCTATATTTCAGGCTTTCAATTTTGTTTATATATTTGATATTGGAAGCCTAAGTCACTCTTTTCTTCCTGTTCTGAAGGCTCTCCAAAAAAAGTCCACTTGTATACTCTCTCACCAGTTCCGATTGGCGGGAGGTGGGGGGGTGGAGTGGGGGATATATATAGATATAGATAGAATAGATAAATATCAACCCGCTGGTCACCGGCTGCAAAGGCGAAGGGCAGCTCCACCCAGCCAGCCACCCCCTACAAAAGGGTTCAGAGTTGAGACCCTTTGCCAGCAGCCCAGGAGACAATCTAGTATTGGTGGCTTTTTAAAAAAAAGTATTTTATTTTAACTTTATGTGTATAAGTGTATTGCCTGCATGTGTGTAAGTCCACCCACATGTTGTTCAATCCCCACAGAGGTCAGAAGAGGCCATTGGATTCCCTGAAACTAGAGCTACAGACTGTTGTTAGCTGTAAGGTGGGTGCTGGGAATTGAACCTGGATCCTTTGCAGGAACAGCCAGTGCTCTTAACCATCAAGCCATCTCTCCAGCTCTGCATTGCTGGTTCTATAAGAAGATGGAGGGAGACCCAAGCTGGTGCTCTTGTTCTTTCTTGTTATGATATGATACGTGGAGAGACCCTCCATGAATACTGAGCAGATAGCACCTGCTCTGTATGTTAGCTTAGTTATAGCAACAGGAAACAATCTCAAATGCTACCTAAAGAACATGAATTTCATCAATCAAAGAAGATTAACTCATATTACAAAGTGATTGAAAATTAAAAACCCACACAGGGAGCCTAGGGACACTTTTCCCTGGCCTTTGTAGGTCTGTTTCCCAGTGCACATTATTTACTGCGCTGTAGAGTTTCCTACAGCTCCCTCATGTCTGTCTCCTCCTATGTAACTGTCTAGATTTTCTGTGAGCTTCATATTTTGTGTAGTTTTCTGTATATGTCCAAGTTAATAAATTCATATTTTTCTCCTGTCAATCCATCTACTGCTAATTAATTTCAGCAGTCTTTATTTTAGTTTTTGAGACGGGGTCTTCCTGTATCCTTGAAGCCCCAGCTGTCCTGGAACTTGTCATATAGACCAGGTTGGCCTCAATTTCAGTGAGATGCCCCTGCCTTTGCCTCCTTGGTTCTGAGATTAAAGACATGTTGCATCATCTAGCTTTTTATTTCTGCAGTTCTATAGTCTGAAAGATTAAAACCTTCACTGGGGAAATGAAAAAGTACCAGTGGCCCATAGTGTTTCCTTTCTTCCTTTTTCCTTCTTCTCTTCCTCAGTTCCTTCCTCCCTTCATTTCTCTCCTTCTTGTTTTTGTTGTTTCTTGCTTTTGTTTGGGTGCTGGGGATAGAGCCTGGTGCCCCACACATACTAAGCACCAGTGAAGCTCTGACCTGTACCCCAGTCCCATCCCTAGATTGAGGAAACATGACTATAGAGAAACCTGGACAAGGAACCCTGGGAAGTTACTTAATTAATTTAATAATTTACAGAGGAGGACAAAGGTTTACTTTTTATAAACAACAATTTAAAAATCAGGTTCCTTGAAACTCTCTTGCCTCTGAACTCTGGAATCAAGCTACATAATGTGTCTTTATATTTTTAGACTAACATAGAAGGAATGTTTTCATGCATTCTCTGGTCGTTTCTGTTTAATCTATCTGAAATTAGAAAAATGTTTTGGCTGTTTCTCTAATTTTTCTCTTTTTGTGAATGAAAATGTCATAAGTTTACATTTAATGTATTTTACTCAATAGTAAATAATTTTCCTGATTTATCAGTTTAAAATATTTATTACATATGAAGTTAGGTTATTTAGCTTGGCCTTAAATTTTCTGACACTGGTGGAGCTATGTGTAAATTTTAGCTGACATATATAAGAAAAAAACACATATTAATAGACAAATATTGGTAAGTAACAAAATATTAACTGTTATTTATGATTTTATATTTTGATTTGGATTAAAAAATTCATGCCTATGACCTAATGACATGTGTCTCAAATAACGTTTCTACAGAAAAATAGGGGGAAATTATTTGAAACTAAAATTTTGGAAAATACTTTTGTTACTGATTTTCTTGTATGATATATTGTTTCCTTAAGGAAAAAAAAAACAACATTCTGAAGTTAAAGAGTGTCTGTTACAAAGGTAAATAAGAAAAATGTCTATGCAAAAATATTGCACTTCACTGATAAGAGGATCAGGCAGGAGTAGGACAGAAATATGGTTGGCAGGGAGACTAAAGAACTCAAGAAGGACAAGGTGCTGGAGCCACAGAGAAGGGGAGGTAATCTATTTTGTCTTAATTAGGTTGCACCATTCAAATCCTAGGAAACTTTCCACATCATATAATGTGGTGTAAGAAACAGCCATTGATAAACCTCTGCTTATTAACAATAACACATCCTCTTTGTATGAGCGAGTGTGTACAGCTGGAGTTAGACAGAAAGATGGTGGATGGGAAGGTTACAAAATAATTAACACATTTTTTATTTTGAAATTTGTCTTGAGATTTTTCATTGCCTGGAAAAATGGGACACTGTTCAACTTGGTTTCAATATCTTTATTCCTTTAGCATTTGATATAACCATATTTAAATGTGTTGATTAGGACTTTGTGCAAATCAAGCTATAGGGAAACTTACTGCATTTTTTTTTAATATAGTCATTGTTTTTTTTTTTTTTCACAAGTGGAAATTTGAAACAATATCCCCCAATGAATTACTCCCACAAGGTTCCTAATGATCAGAAAATGAACGAAGTAAAGAGAGGCTGGTAGTGCATGGCTCACATGTTCCTTTTCAGAAAGAAAGAAAGAAAGACAGAAAGAAAGAAAGAAAGAAAGAAAGAAAGAAAGAAAGAAAGAAAGGAAGGAAGGAAGGAAGAGAGAGAGAGAGAAAGAGAAAAAGAAAGAGAGAAAGAGAGAGAAAGAGAAAGAGAGAAAGAGAATGAGAGAAAGAGAAAGAAAGAGAAAGAAAAGAAAGATAAAGAGAAAGAGAGAGAGAAAGAGAAAGAAAGAGAATGAGAGAAAGAGAAAGAAAAGAAAGATAGAGAAAGAGAAAGAGAGAAAGAAAAAGAGAGAAAGAAACAGAAAGAGAAAGAGAAAAAGAGAGAAAGAGAGAAAGAGAGAAATAAAGAGAGAAAGAAAGAAAAAGAAAGAAAGGAAGAAAGAAAGAAAGAAAGAAAGAAAGAAAGAAAGAAAGAAAAAGAAAGAGAAAGAAAAGAAAGGAAGGAAAGAAAGAAAGACAAAGAAAGGATTGTTTGAAACTTTCATAATAAACATTAGATTTATTTGTAAAGAATTGAATAAGGACTACAGTAAACTTTAAGCTCTTACCTTATACCATACCCTATGGTAATATTCAAATACTGTCTGGGATTACACACTGTCTTAGAAGGTTTTCTCTTTCTATAGCAAAATATTCAAGTCTGGGACCTTCCTGACAGTGCCACAGCATGGTGCAGAGGCAGACCATGAGATACTATGCACAGAAAGGACCTGTGTAGAAGAAAGGAAACAAAAACCAGAGAGGGATTGGGCTCATTGTCCATAAACACACTCTCACGAAAATTAAAAACACTTTTGTGAGACCCAATGTACTGTGCATGACCAGCACTAACTTACTTGTGTGTGTGTGTGTGTGTGTGTGTGTGTGTGCAACCCACATGACCTACTTCTCTCATTCTTGGTGTCACCTCTTAAAAAGTATTTTATTTATAATTATTTTACACTTATGGATGCATGTATGTAAGTGTACCCATGTTGTGCAATGCTCACGGAGGTCAGAAAAGGGCATCAGATCCCCTGGAACTAAAGTTACAGATGATTATTAGCCACCATGTGGGTGCTGAGACCTGAACCCAGGTCCTCTGCAAGAGCAGCAGTGCTCTTAACTGCTGAGCCATCTCTCCAGCCTCATCGGCATCACCTTTGAAAACTTTCAGTATCTGACCTGTACTACACTGGAATCAAGCTTCTAGCACATGCATCTTCAGGGTCAAATCATATCTAAACTACAGTGTACACACCTTCTTGTGAGTCCTTTGACTGATGGGTGTTCTATGTGACCTGAGAAGAAAATGGTTGAGGGCAGCTTGATTTGAGTTTCCATTTTCCCTGGTGTGTGGGCAAGTCTAGGCTTGCATGTACTAGCCTCTATGAGCTGACCTACTCACCCACATGCTCCTTCCTAGCCTGTCCCATGGATGGGAATAATGAGTTATATAAAGGGTCTGGGATTGGCCACTAGGAGGTGATGTCACACTACCTCTATAAATGACATGTTGCATTGAATAAATCAGAATTTCACCTTCTGCTCTGTCCCTGGGCCATTACTGAAGTGACCCTGAGCTCAAACTCTCTCCATAGCATGTTCCATTAGTGGAACTGATACATGCTTGCAGGTGTGTGTTTCTCTACTCCTGAATAAATCATGTTCTAGATGGAACCTGAAGATAAGGCTCTGGTAAAATAATTTCTCCATCAAGATAAAGATCTAGGAATCATGAATTCTATAAGAAAATAAAAATCGCCGGGCGTGGTGGCACATGCCTTTAATCCTAGCACTTGGGAGGCAGAGGCAGGTGGATCTTTGTGAGTTCAAGGCCAGCCTGGTCTACAGAGCGAGTTCCAGGCCAGCTGGGGCTACATGGAGACCCTGTCTCGAAAAGACAAAAAAAAAAAAAAAAAAAAAAAAACAAAAAAAAAAAAAAAAAAATTCCCAGGCAGAACTAAATAGTTGTAGACAGAGAGGGTTAGGATTCTCTAATGGAGCAGAACCAATAGAATGAATGTATATTAAAAGGGGATTTACTTATTATTTCAATGCATATTTTGTATGGATTTTGGTTTCATACAATACATGTTTTTTTTTTGTTTTTTTTTTTTTTGTTTTTTTTTGGGTCTTTTTGAGACAGGGATTCCCTGTAGCCCCAGCTGGCCTGGAACTCTGTATGTAGACTAGGCTGGCCTTGTACTCACAGAGATCTGTCTGCCTCTGCCTCCTGAGTGTTGGGATTAAAGGTGTGTGCCACCATCTTAATCATTTAGATACTTTCCTCTATCCATACCCTGCCCACCAGATTTCACGCATTCTGCTACATATTTTAAGACCTATCAAGTCAGGGCTGGAGAGATGGCCTAGCGGTTAAGAGCGCCGACCGCTCTTACAGAGGACCCGGGTTCGATCCCCAGCACCCACATGGCGGCTGAGAACCGTCTGAAGCTCCAATTCCAGGAGAACTCCAATTCCAGGGGAATCCGACACCCTCTTCTGACCTCCACGGCATTGCACGACATGGGTGCACAAGCTTGCATGCAGACAGTACATATATACATATACAAAAATAAAAAATAAATAAATAAAAAAAAAGACCTATCAAGTATCTGTACCCAGATGTCCCTTGTTGTGAGTTCATACACTGGAGCCTGTTCAGCATAAACTCTCCATCACCCAGGAGTGATGAGCTGCCAAGAGTTCCTTGACTAAGTTTGGGGCCTCCTGCCCATTTCCCAGCTCATGCTGGGTTTTGTCTAGTTGAGTTTACATGGGTCTTGTGGATGCTGACCCCATTGCTGTAAGTTCATATGAGCAAGTTCTCAGAAGCATGGAAGACTCTGTTTCCTTGTGATTTTTCATCACTGTTGGCTCTTACATCCTTTCAGCCCTCTCCTCCTCAATGGTGGCTGAGCTCTAGGTGGGTGAGGTCTAATACAAGTGTCCTGTCCAGGCGCATACACTGTGCAGTCTCTTATTCTATATACTTGATCACTGTGGCCTTCTGTATTTCCTGCCCACTGTTGCATGAGGTAGCTTTACTGGTGAGAGTTGAGGGATGCATTAATATTCTCCCAACCTAAAAGGGCCTTTATTAAATTGGCTTACAGATTACGGTCCAAGTAATCCAATAATAGCTGTCTCAGATCAGAAAGCCTGAGAACCCAACCTGCTCATCAGTCCCAATGTGGCTCTGAAAAGTCCAAAGTTTTTCCCAGAGAGCCCCTGGTCTTCAGTCCACACCGGAAGGTCAAAGCTGGGTTCTGACATCAGCAAAGGATTTCAGCGGCAGCCACAGGATAGATGAACTTGCTGCTGACAGTGAGAGCAAGTAGGCAAAAAAACAACAACAACACAAAAACAAAACAAAACAACAAAAAACAAAACAATGCTTCCTTTTTCTATTCCCTTTTATCTGTCCGTCCACTGGAAGGTGCCGCCCACATTTAGGGTGAATCTCTCACTTCCGATAATCTGATTCAGGAAATCCCTCACCATATTCAACTAAATTGACAACCAATATTAATTATAAAGTAGGAATTTTCAGGAAGTGTGAGGTTGGGTTAGACATCCCAGTGTGATTCAGACCTGGAGAGGGATGTTGCCTGTCTTAGTGACTTTTCCTATGGCTGTGATAAAGTTCCATCAGAAAAGAACAATAAAGGAGAAAGTATTTATTTTGGTTCTCAGTTCAACAATACAGCTCATCATAGCGGGAAGTCACAGCAGTGGAAGTTCGAAGCAGCTGGTCACACAGCATCCACAGGCAGGAAGCAGAGTGCAGAAACGTTCCTGCTCAGATACCTTGTATTTTTAAGCCAATTTTTATTGAAGCTTTGTGCCTTTCATACAAAATTTCCAATCAAGTCTAGACCTATTCCCCCTTCCCTGGCCTCCCACCCCACCAGAGCTCATGCATTCTGCCAAACATGTTTTTCATCTGTTTCTCAGTCTCTTTTAAAATTTTCGATGCAGAAGTTTACTGTTTAGAGCAGAAGTTCACGATTTCAGTCAGTTCTTTGACCCAGGCTTTTGTTGTTGTTGTTGTTCCTTCCAATCTGCATCACTCCAAAATATGCATATATGCATGCCACATATATCTTTTAGCATCTTCAGCTTATGATTTCTTTTTTTTTTTCTATTTTTAATTAGAAAGATGTGATGTTTGAAGGCTCCTCCTTGGCAAACCCAAACCACCATCAGTTCTGCCCTTGTGCTCCACACTGGGGATTTCCCTTCCCATGGTCACCAAATGAGGTCCAGTAAGCACCGCATCCTGTCTTGATCCTCCTGTACTGGTCTCCATGATACAGCCTGGGTAGTCCAACAATGGCAATCAATACTCTGAAGAGGCTGAAACTCCAGTACAAGCTCAGTCCACAAGCTGGATGTCTCAGCAGTCCCCATCTGAAACTGAGGTTTGGAGGGTTCTTGGAGAGATGTGAGTCTTCAGTCCATATTGGAAGGTTGAAAAGCTGTGTCTCATGTCTTTGAAGGATGGCAAAGGCAGTGGTAGCCACAGGGTAGCTGCACTTGCCAGTAAGACAGGAAAAACAACTGTGCTTTTTTTTTTTTTTACTTTTTGTCTTTTTACTAAGATCTCAAGTTTTATACCTGAAGTACAATTTCTCAGGCCTTACTAATTATTTATTTCTGGTTATATTTTCCTTTTGAATGCTTAAGGCCACACTGTTAGCCCAGATTAACCAAGGTTTTTGTTTTCTCAAGGTCAGTTGAGGATCTGGTCCTTAGGTTTTGAGAGAGGGGAGGGAGCCCCTGGCTCCTTTTGGCTTTTCATTTACCAGTTCCATCCACTTGAGGACAAAGTCAGGTCCTGCTAGACCAGGCTTCTCTTTTAGAAGCATGAGCAGACTTTCTTCATTATAGACTGGACACTGGCTGAAGTCCCATTAGTGGATCTCCAAGACCTCCTTGCACAGGAAAACTGGTGACTCACATTTGCAGGACATTTCAAGAGATGCCCCCATGCATAGTGTCCTGGGACTTAGTTGACCTCTGAGGGCAAGGAACAAAGTTATCCCTTAAGTCCCTCAGCAAATTGGTATGGGCCTTAAGTATGTCTGTTAAGAATCCAGAAAGTCTAAGTTACACCAGCCTGATAATTTTAACTACTTTATAATATTTTAGAAAATGCTTGGACAAAAGCTCAAGCAGCCTTGTATAAGAAATAATAAGAAGCACTCCCATAAGATAAATACTGTGGTTAGACACAATGTCATGACAAGCTAGTTTATTTTTTCCTTTATTCTTGTGATTTTGTGCATACATACCCTCCACCCATATACCAAAATTGCCTAAGTCTGAAAATATATGGTAGCTTAATTCTAGACTCTGTTAAGTGATTCACAATATAAGAGCACAGTTGTTTTCAGATCATGAGGAACATAACATTAACATTGCTTAGTTTGCCTTACAACTAGGTACTTGGTGCTAGCATCCACAAATGAGGGATACCATTTGTCAGTTGTTTTTCTGGGACTGTGATACTTCACTTAACATAGTATCTTCTAGTTCCATCCATTTACCTGCAAATTTCATGATGTCATCTTTCTTTACTGCTGCATAGAACTCCATTGTCTAGATATACCACATTTTCTCTATCCACTCATCAGTTGAGGGGCACTTGGGTTGGTTTCTCCTCTTCACTATTGTGAAGAGAGCTGCAGTAAACATGGCTGTGCATGTATCTCTGTGGTAGAATGAGTCTTGTGGGTATATACTCAGGAGTGGCATGACTGGTTCAGGTGACAAGCTTATTTTGAGACTCTTAAGGGTTCTCCACACTGCTTTCCATAGTGGTTGTATGAATTTACATTCCCACCAGCAGTGGATGAATGTTCCCCTTTTCCTACAACCTCTCCAGCATTTGGTATCATTTGTTTTCTTGATCCTAGCCAGTCTTATTGGAGTGAGATGGTATCTTAAGGTGGTTTTAATTTGCATTTCCTTAATTATTAGTGACATTGAACACTTTTTAAGATGTTTCTCAGCCATCTCTAATTCCTCACTTGTGAAGTCCCTGTTCAGGTCTTTACTCCATCTTTTGAGTGAGTCATTTGTTTTCTTTCTTGTTTTTTAAATTTTTTTTAATTTATTCTTTTATGTGTATGAATGTACTGTCTGCATGCAGGTCTGTGCACCCGTGTCATGCAATGCCACGGAGGTCAGAAGAGGGCATGGGATTCCCCTGGAACTGGAGTTAAAGATGGCTCTCAGCCAACATGTGGGTGCTGGGGATTGAACCTGGGTCCTTTGCAAGAGCAGTTGGTGCTCTTAACTGCTAGGCCATCTCTCCAGCCCCCTCTTCTTTGCTTTTTGAGTAGTTTATATATTCTGGAAATTAATGCTTTGTCAGATGTATCAGTGGTGAAGGTTTTCTCCTGGTCTGTGGGTTTTCTCTTCAGTTCCCTGATTGTGATACCTTGTACT
Organism: Rhizomys pruinosus; assembly: GCA_009823505.1. Classification (NCBI taxonomy): domain Eukaryota; kingdom Metazoa; phylum Chordata; class Mammalia; order Rodentia; family Spalacidae; genus Rhizomys; species Rhizomys pruinosus. Next base: position 1,007,721 of record VZQC01005145.1, on the reverse strand, counting down.
TTTTATTCAGTCCAGGAAATTTTGCCATACGCTTTTAAGGTGGCTCATCTCACCTTAGTTAACCCAATCAAGGTGCTCACTCATAGGCATGGCCAGGGTTCAACCTAGTAAAGATAAATTCTCACAGGTGTGCCTGGAGACCTGCCTCTTGGTGATTAAAGACCCTGTATCAGCCATCACAAATCCTCTTCCACTCCACAATACCCCACAACATATAGTCACACATAGACACATGATGTAGAGAATCATGCACACCTTTGGCATCTGTACCTTAAACTTACATGTCTGTTTTAAGTGGTGCTACCAACTGTGAACTATGAGACATCCAAAGGCTTCCAACTATATGGGCCAATGAAGATCAAGGACACTAAGTTCCAAAGGGGCAACTGATTTCAGAAGTTAAGGGCAGTCCAGGGGTACATACAACCAGGGAGCAGAGCACCACAGGTGAGCAGTTGACCCCATGAGGTAGGGTGCACTTAAGAGCAATATTATCTTTTTCTGTCTTCACTTAGCATCAGGAGTACCAATAATGTCCTGTTGATTTTCAGGTAGGGTACAATCCATATTCTTTTTAATCCCCACTGAAATAGTAAAGCAAACATGTCTTATCCCCAAACTAAAGAGAAAAAAGGTGAGTTTAGGAGTTCTGATTGACTTGCCCTAATTCCATACTTGCAGTTATGGTGAACTCTTCAGAGGGGGATTGACAAGATCAGGAGGTAGAAACTCGATGTACAGTTTAAGGCAGGGACCCCAAAGACAGCAGCTCCCCACATGTTCTTGCTTCTCTGACGGAAAATGCCAAAAGGGAACTCTGGTTTCTTACGTCCTCCTATATTAACATCTGCGCTTACAGAATATACATTAGGATGGAAACTAAAACTCCAGTGCAGACATTAGTCTCTTCTAGGAAAAAAAAGCTTTGAAACTAGATTGGTGGGTATTCATGGCAAAAATGGGTTACACCCATCCCCCAATTTCTGCTCATCACCTTAATGATTTAGAGTTTTCTCTTGGGCAAGGAGTGTAACTAAATCCCTAATAAGCAACAGGTTCACTGAGGAGTAGAAAAGATGGCACACTTCTGTTTGTTCTTGGTCTGAGACAAAGGCCTGGGGGCTTTTGTCTTTTCTAGCCAGCAGGGCTCTATTTTTGGCCAACCAGTACAAACCAGTTCGGATAAGACTGAGACCAGACCTGGATATCTCCTTTGAAGCCATAAACCTCTCAGCCTTGGTCACAGTGTACCAATTCATATTCTTCTGAAAATCTTTTTTTTCCATAAGAATGTAGAGAATTATTGGTGTTTGAAGGGTCATCTGATCAGATGCTTCTGGCCATCTCCTGTAGGTGACAGAACCATGGAAGCAGTGCTCAAGAGTCTGCCTTTAAACTCTCAGACCTTCCTTTCTATGGCTGTACCTGTTTTACCAATGTTCCATGAATTCCATAGGTAGGAACAGCCTAGAGGCAGGGAGAGAGGACTCATTTCCTGGGAATTGCTTACCTGTGATTTCTAGTAGGAAGGTCAGCAGAAGGAAGCTGTGGGGAAGTTGGGACAAAGATGCAGAGTTGAGCATTGCACATTTCCAAGGAGTAGCCAGTGTCTGTGCTGATGAGCTCTCAGATCTGTGGAGAGAAAAGAGACATTGGCTACTCCAGACATAGGAAATGACTGTACTGGAGGGAAGCACCGGTCAGATTTGTGATTGTAAAATATCAGTGTTCACAGATGCAGAAGTGGAGCCATTCATGGTGCATTTAAAGAGGCACTCACATGACCCTAGCAGAAATAATCCTTTCTCCATCTCTGAAGCCTAGATTTGGCTGACTTGTTTCTCCTATTGCCCCAGTCTCAACACAGCTGAGTCTGTAGGAGGGGTCCTGAGAGTGGTCAGTCCTGAAGTGGAAGAGACTCTGCTCTTAAGATGATCCCTTGGCAGTCTTTATTGATAAAGGGGTAAATGTAGTCCAAGAAAGGTTAATGGGACCCTTGGGGCTCTATATGCCTGTAAGAATAAAGCAATTTCCTGGTTTCTTCCAGGTACCAAGTGGATGCATTTTAAGAAGTATCTGCTTACTGTGGGAGGTAGTATGATGGGACAAGGGAGGATATGTGTTTACAATGGGAAGGGACTAGGATGGAAAATGTCCTGGGGTAGGGCAGTTGCTCTCATATTGATGTCACGAATCTGTTCCGCATGGAGAGCATACACCTGTTCTCTTTCCTAGTTGTATAGATGGGAATTGGAAAGAGAAGAATGAATGCTGTGAACTATCAAGCACGTGAGGACAAGATTTGAGCAAATCTGTCAACCACCCAGACTTACTTTTTATCTCTCTTATCTAGGGTTAAGATTTGTTTCTTGTTGTGTTTCAGTCAGGGATTAGAGACAATGATTGCAACTAGTAGGTCATTATCATCGACAGATGCAGGTGAAGAAAGAAAAGGCTAGGGAGATGGTTCAGCAGTTAAGAGCCCTGGCTGTTCTTGCAGAGGACCTGGGATCAATTCCCAGCACCCACATGGCAGCTAACAATCATCCGTAACTCCAGTCCAGGGGATTTGAGGCCTTCTTCTGACTTGTGCGGCCATTACAGGGCACAGGTGCACTCACATACATGTAGGCAATAATACCCTTATACACATAAAATAAAATAATTAAAAGAAAAAAGCAAATATTGCTCTTGAATGACCCTCTTCCACTCCCTGGACCTGGACCTCTTGGACACCAGGTTGTGTCCCTTCCTGGAGTACCCCTGACTTCTGAGATCAAGTGCCCCCTTTAGGATTCCATGTCTTCTAATTTTCATTGACTCATGGGTCCATGTGAAGAAAAACAGCATTCCCATTGCTTCCTCAGTCCTAGTTTCCATTGCTGTAGAGCTGCTGACTCTCACAGTGGTTAAGGAAAGGAAATCCTAAGCAAACTGAAATGTGCATATAGTAAATGTCCAGCAAGTATCTGTATTGCCTTTAGAACATTGCCAGGGAGGGAGGGAGGCCTCTGATGTGACCACTCAGGGTCATTTAGATGCATGGTCCAAATTAAACCCCATGTGCTCACGGAGGCCTTTTGGAATTATACTGGCAGGTACTCCTTGCTGCAGGGTGAAGACACAGAAAGACATGGAAAATTGTGAGACAGAATGGAGACAAGGCATGGTTTGATGAGATCAAACAAAGGGAACAGACATGAAAAACAAGAACATGACAACTGTTAGATGAAAAGGTCAAGAGGCAGGATGCTAGGACAGAATCATCCATTTCCCTCCCTTCTTCCTCACTTAGTATCTGCTGATGTCAAGACATTTATGGAGAAATACACGAAACTCTTACAGCGATGACCACTAAGTATGCAGCATTTGAAGGCGAAGTGAACTTTATTTATAGACTGTTGGATTATCCTATAAACATGAATACTATCTTTGGCATTTAAAAGAAAAACTTTTGCAAAGCCTGAGGACCATTTTATTAGAGTTGAAAAGGAAAACACCCCAGGGCAGACAAGCTGCAAATCTCAGCAGCTGCCCGGAGGAGGAAAATGGAGGGGAGAAGGAACACCTGCCCTGATGCTTGAGTTAAGCTGGTACGGAGGTCAGCCACATGGTGGAGGGCAGCCACTGGTGGGGAAGGGAGGTAGAGAAAGAAGACCAAAGTGTTAGGAGCAGCATATTTAGAAAAGAGAAGATAAAGGAAAGTTAGTCTTTCTGAGTAATTCAGAAAAGTGGGGAAGACTTGTGAAGGTGAACATCTATGGTTCTGTAAAAGAGTGCACTAGTGAGTGGGAATTCTAGGAAGGAAAAATACATTATACCATTAAAGGGATAATTTTTCTACCTATCAAAAAGGAAAAAAAATCTAAAGACTGAAGCAGCTGGAGTAGAAGACTCACCAGGGATGATATTTGTGTCCTGCTTCTTATAGTGTGCATAGACCACCTAGGTGTGTTTTCTAGAGACCGCCAACTGCTCATCATACTCCATCTGGAAGGTGAACATTAAGCCCTCCACATGGGTACAAGAGCTCACCAGGTACCAGCTTGCGTGACTAAATCTCTATCTTTGCTTCCTGTGAGAACAGAAGCCTCTTCTCTTCAGGACACATCTCTATTCTCCAGCCAGATCAACTGGGAGTCTGAGAGGCAAAAGTTTCTTGGTATGGCTGGTGATATTCACTTGATTCTATGCCATTCTGGGCTGTTGGCTTACCTCCAATGTAAAAGGAACTCAAATAGCACAGTTGGAATCTGTGACATCAAGACACAGACACCACCCACACTGCCACAAAGAAAGGGCTGAAGAGCTGAGGATCATCACCAATACCTTAGGTACATGAGCAAGAATGGGCTGGGTGTTCATAAGATACTTAAACTTGGGGGCTTACGAAGGCATTGTCTTAGTTATTTTCTGTGATGGAATAAAAACACTGACCAAAATCAACTTGAGGGTGAAAGGGTTTATTTTTTCTTACAAATTCCAGATCATAGTTCATCGCCGAGGTAGGCCAAGGTAGGAACTCAGAGCTGGAACCTGGGGGCAGGAGCTGAAGCACAGACCATGGAGGAATGCTGCTTACTTATTTGTTCCCCTGGCCCAAGCTCGGCCTGCACTAGTCTTCCTGACCCAGCTCTTTAATAATCCTGTGACTCTCAGAATGAGGTCCCAGCATGAGCCCCTTTGAGGCATCAGGATTAGTGTGCTGCTTAGCTTTAGTGTTAACTTGACACACCTGGGCAGAGGGAATTTCAGTTGAGAAATTCCCCCCATTGGATTGGCCTGTGACCATCTAAATGGACATTTTCTTGATTGTTGGGTGATGTGGAAGAACTGTGGGTGGTGCCACCCCTGGGTAGGTGGTCTTGTGTTATATAAGAAATCAGGCTGGGCATGGGTCATGGAGCAAGCCAGGACGCAGCATTCCTCCATGGTCTTCAACTCCTGGAGGCTTCCTTCAATTCCTTCTACAGGCTATCTATATCAAGGTTCTTTGTGTTTTCAAGGACACCAGAAAGCAAGAGGAACTCTAGTGTGATGAATTGTCTGTTGTATAGTATAGAATTAACACTTCTGAGTTAGAAAACAGGACCCTTCTCTTGCCTAAGTGTGATCCAACAAAGTAGCTTATAGCTACCAGGATGTAGAGACAAGACAAGAGCTGACTCAGCCAAGAACAGGCAGCAGCAAACTGCCTGGACACCTCTGTGTGGACTAAAAGGACCCATGGTTGAGCTGTGGTGGAAGAGAGAGCCAGGATGGTGGCTGCCTCTGCAGCTTACTGAGAAGCCAAGCTGAGCCCAAAGATCTCAGTTCTCACTACATTTTTAGAAGGAAAGTGAGAAAAGTTTCTCAGGGTCCCAAAGAGACAGTGTTTTAAGGGCTGGAGTCTGCAAGTGAATATAGCATTGTTGAAGCTGGAGGTCTGTAAGGGGATAACAGTGTTAGGATTGAGAGTCTGTGCTTTGACCAAATTCACATGAAGAAAACCTTAGCAAAATAAAATATGTGCCTAGTTCCATGTGTAAACATGTTTGAAATAAGACTCTACTCTCCTACATAGATTTCTAGCCTTCCCATAAAAAATCAGAAAATAAAAAAGCAAGTAGTTGTGGTTTGGGAAGAATTGATTTTACTATGCAATCCAGTCATCTATGAAATCAATAAAAAAGTAAATAACAGTAGCATTTGTCAGAGGCAGTGAAAACAACACTCAGAGCTTCTATGGTATTTGATCTAAAATGTCTAATTTCTTTTTTAAGATGATTTTTCTTTGAGAAATATCTTAAGAATTTCATTACATGTATACAATGAAATACATTCAAATTCACCCTGCATCCCCCCATACATCCCCCTCCCAAAGTGATATCGTTTTTGATAACCACTAAGTCAGATTAGTGCTGCCATATGTGATTAGGTATGAGGCTGTCGCTGAAACATGGGAACACTTCTCTGATCTGATTGCCATAGCTGTAGCTTGAGGATCTACACATAGCACAAGCTTCAGTTCTCACTCCTTGGTCCACATGTCAACCCAAAATGTCCATCACCATTAGTGCCCATCACGTCACTTCTTTTAGCCTCTGTTGGTTAATAGGCTGATTTTTCAAGCTCTTTCTCAGTTCCCACATGCAAAGCAGGTTGGCAGCTGTGTTCCATCCAAGTCACTCAGTGAGGAAATGCAGCACATTTTCCAGAAACGGACAATGAAAGATGGAAATGGTAAAAAATATGAAAGTGTGCTGAAGAAGCTGAAGAGCTGTGGATGGAGGTGAGATGAAAACTGAATTTAAGTGGAAGGAGAGATGGAGAAAGAGCTGAGTGTGGTGTGTTGACACTGACACTATATGGGACACCAGGCAGCCAGAGGAATGTAGTGAGAAAATGATCTTGATAAAAAAGAGAAGATGAATCAGGTCTGATGGTACATGCCTTTATTTCTAGCACTCAGGAAGCAGAGGCAGGTGGATCTCTGTGAGATCAAGGTCAGCCTGCTCTACATGGAGAGTTCCAGGTCAGCTGAGACTACAGGGAGACCCTTTTTCAAAACAAAAAGGAAAAAAAAAAAAGGAAAGGGGGAAGATATCCCATAGGAAGTGACATAATTTGAACCTTTTTTCTAAAGAAAGGAATTCTTGGAGGGATCTCCCAGTATTCAATGTGAAGATTACCTGTTGGATATTGATCCAAATGAAAAGAAGGAAGATAATTTAGCAAGGGAGAAGAGACACTTTCTTCACATGGTAACCCCACTGTGTAACACCACTACTCTTGGTATATTTTCTCCACAAACAAAACATGCTAGCTCTGGATGTTTCTTATATTTCCAATTATAGTATAATAATAATAATGTGTTTTGGCTCAGTTTTTCATTTCCTTATACCTTTGTACCTAATGAGTATTTTTGTTTTGTTTCCTTGCTTTTAATATTTTATTTATTTTTATTATTTTATGTATATGATCGTATTGCCTGCATGTATGTAAGTGCACCCATATCATGCAATCCCCATAGAGGTCAGAACAGGGTGTTGGATCCCATGGAACTAGAGTTACAGATGATAGCTGCCATGTGGGGGGTGGGATTTGAACCTGGGTCCACTGGAAGAGCAGTCAGTTGAGCCACCTCTCCAACCCTGTTTTGCTTTTAGACAGATTCTTACCAGGTAAATCTGGTTGGCCTGGAGTTTGCTATGTAGACCAGGCTGGCCTCAGAAGCACAAAGATTTGCCTGCCTCTGCTTCCTGGGAGGTCTAAAGCCGATTCTCAGGCCTCTACACTGAACCACAGACAGCAGACACAGCTCTACATCAGGGAGACCCATGCAAAGAAGCTACAGGGGATTGTAGGCCAGCAGGGAGTCCTGGGAAGATAGGCCTTAGGAGCAGTGTGTACCAAAGATTCTAGGCAGCTTCTTCTTCCAGGATGAAACCCTCCAAAGGAGAAAACAGATACTGAAGGTCCCCTGTGGCACGGTAAGAGGAAAAGAACCATGGTGAATCACATTTCATTCAATATTCCTCTGTTCTCAATTGCTGTGTGAGCACTACCATGTCCCCAGGGCTACTGTCTTCTGGATTTACCTCTCCTGAGCAGTTGAGAATTCCATGTCATAAGACCAACACCTCAGCCTCTCTTTAGAGTCATGAATACTTTCCCCTTTCCTTCTTCAAGGTCACAGAGAGGAAAAAAACTGAAAGAACTTATGAGCTGCCCACGTGCAATTTATAAATATTGATCCAAAATGCAGATTTCTCTTCGCCCATGAACCCTATTCGTACATTGACCTAGACCTGGCCTTTAAGGGAGCATCTACACCAACAACATTATTATAACCCCTGGGCCCACCCCCTTCATTTCCTCTAAGTCTCCCTGAATACCCATGGCAACCCTTGACCTATCCACTGCAGTAGCATCCCATACTTCCAGGGGTCTGGAGGCCTAGTCAAGGCTTCTAGGAGACTCTGGGGATATGGTGCTGTGTGACAGGTGATTTGGGCCTCCTGCTTTCCTTTTTACTGAGACTGCCCACCCTCCATCCCTTCCACTTACAGTCAGGCCTTCTGCTTCCTGAAAACATAGATGGCAGAGACACCAAACACCAGCAGCATCTTGGGGACAACTAGAAGAACTATAAGGATGGTAGTACCAGGTGGTGCATCTGGTTCTAAAAAGCAAGGGGCAAGAGTAACCATTAGAAGGGCCTCCACTTGCTCCATCTGAGGTGCCCGAGCCCAACAATCCTCTGTGTATTTTGAGTATTTTCCCTATCCAAGTTTCCGTGTTTGAAGGGAACATACATGGTAAAGATGTTTCTCCTTTTCCTTTGGCCCTGCCTCAAGTGACCATGTTATTTTTCTGGAGAGAAGTGGTGAGAGTGTCTTGTCTACTCAGTGACCCATGGTCTCATTGTGGGACTTTGTTTCTTGCAAGAGCTTCACAATTCTGTGGGTCAAGGGTACTATTCCCAGATTTATAGGTAAACTGGGACCTAGAGAGTTTATAAGGCACACAAGCTTCGTGGGATCCAGAAAAGTTCTTCTGTTATGGTTCAGGATGATCTTGGAACTATATTCTTGGAACCAAGACCAGTTCAGGTTTTTGCCCACATGAATAGTAGTGAACAGGGCATTCACATAAGTGAGTATGGGTCTTGGAGATAGATGAAAGACTGTGCTTCTCAGATGAAGGACATCTGGATGACTCCAGCTTCCAGAGCCCTGTGACTGTGTGAATGACATAATGAACACTACCACTGGAAAATAGGTGCATCCACAGAGCAGGTTTCAAACTTGCAAAGGCCTCAACTATCATCCTGATCACTTCTTTCCCACTGCAGATGCCATGTGTAATCTCTCATTCACAGCTCTGTTTGTGGGTAAGCACTTGGACTTTGGGTGTTTATAATGAGCTACTTTTAATTTTCAAAATAAACATTGATGTATGCTTTAAAATTCAAAATAGAGCTGAAGAAATGGAGACAGCATCTGGTGTGGCTACTGGGATGCTGGATAGCCTTAGATCCCAGTTCAGAAATGTGTGGTATTCTGTTAGTTGAAAAGTTGCAACACTCAGATTCTCTCCTTCTATACTGCAATTAACAGGAAAAGGTAAATTGAGAGCATAAGCCCCAGGCCCCTCTCCACAATTTGGAAGAAATCTAAATGACCATCAAACTTCACATCTTGCTGAGGAGCTGCTGTCTTTTGGTGTGTGGCTCTGAGTTCACAGGTCTTTCTGTGAGGCCCTAGGGCACCTGGCTGTCTGGGTACTGACAGCATTCCATAAGGACCTTCTTACATCAGTCTCAGAGGGTGCTTCCTTAGGAGACTGACCGTAAAGTATGGTCTGGAAAGAAGACTCTAACAATCAAAAATTTAGAATCTGATCTCTGAGCTTTCTAGATGTGAAGACCCAGAACTAATGATCAGTGGTCACAAGGTCAATACTATTTTGGAACAAAGGTATAATTGTTACAATTAAACTGGCAGCCTAGTAGTTACCCATAGAAATGTAATTAATTGGCATCAAGCATTGATATATGTCGCCTCAAGGACATATATCAATTGATATATGTCTAGGAAAGACAAAGAAAAGGTCAAAATAAACCAGATGTGGAAAGAATAAAGGAAATAACTAAAAAGAAAAAAAGTAACAGAAAATAAATTAACTGGAAGACAAATAATAGAGAAAGTCATGAAAACAAGTTAGCCCATAGAGAAGTCAGTAAAAATTGGAAGTCTTTCAGGAGGCCTGAAAATGTAAAAAGAAATGACATATTTCCTATTTCAACACTGAGACCAGAGCATCACAAAAGACCCTATACATTTAAAGTACCGCGAGAAGATCTAATAACTGTACAGCAGAAATCTGACACCTCAAATCAAATGAAAAACACATTACTCACACAGGAGCACCTCCCACCATATGCCCATTATGAAATGAGGAATATGACACCTAAACCTTAAGAATTGAATTCATCATTTTAAGGTTTTTTTAATTAATTTATTTTTATGTGTATGAGTGTACTGTCTGCATGCAGGTTTGTGCACCCGTGTCGTGCAATGCCGCGGAGGTCAGAAGAGGGCATCGAATTCCCCCGGAGCTGGAGTCAAGGACCGGTCTCAGCCGCCATGTGGGTGCTAGGGTTTGAACCCAGGTCCTCTGAAAGAGCAGTCGGAGCTCTTAACCGCTCGGCCATCTCTCCAGCCATCATTTTAAGATTTTGAAGAGGGCTGGAGAGATGGCCTAGCAGTTAAGAGCACGACTGCTCTTGCAGAGGACCCGGTTTCGATCCTTGACACCCTCTTCTGACCTCCACGGCACTGCATGACACGAGTGCGCAAACCTACATGCAGACAGTACATTCATACACTTACAAAAATAAAAAAAAACGATTTTGAAGAAACATTTAAAGATAAATTAAATCCAATTTGGGTGCACAGAAAAAAACCTATAAATATAATGAACAGAAAAACTGAATATATACTCCATTTGAAACAATTAGTTAGAATTATTGTTAATTTTGTTATGTTTTGTGATGATAGTTTTGTAGGAAAATATCCTCTCTCTCTTGGAAACCCACCATGGACTCCATTTGCACTGGATATGGACACAAAATGGAGTGCTCAGTGGGTATAATTATGGGGAATCCATGGAGTGTTTTTCGATAAGGGAAACTGTTCCCCTTTTCCTAAATCTACTGTTCTTACAGACATAGATAGGGATAAATGGACAAGCCAGTGTTGACCCAGAAGATAAGGTCCACAAAAAAGGCTGCACTGCACAGAACCTGGAATTGCAAAATTCATTGGGAGATGAGAGGCAATCCTCTTGTACCAGGAGAGAGAAATAAAACATAATTGGTCATAGAGCCAACTAGATAGGGACTCTGTCCAGTGCTGGGTCCTTGGGACAATGACCAGTCAAGGGAAAAATTAATTTCACTAGCAGTCATTTGCATTATAAAGTGGGGATGGACCTCTTCCTACAGACTTCAGATTTTTCCTTATTACTTTAGACCAATCATGTTGTCTCTTGGCAAGAAATCAGCATCCCTATTGTTATCTCAGTCCTGGTTTCTATTTCTGTAAAACTGGTGATTCACAAAGTGGTTGAAGAAGGGAAAGAGATGACAAGCAAACAGAAATGTGTTATGTAGTAAATGTGCAGTGAGGGTTTGGATTGCTTAAAATCCACCTGTTGCCACAAATCAGGAAGCCTCTGGCGTGACCACTCAGGGTCACCTAGGTGCCAATCCCAAATTAAACCCCATGTCCTCCATGTGGCATTTTGGATTCTAACCAGAAGGAATCAGATGCTACCGGGAAAAGATACAGAAGTGTATAGGTAAGTCTAAGTAGAGTGAAGGTGGACAGGGGATACAATTAAGAGAAGTAAATGGATAAGAGGAATGGGAATTTAATAACTGTTAGGCAAAGAAGGCAAGAGGTAGGATGCTAACACATCATGATGCTCTTCCTCCCTCCCATCTTCCTTCTAGTATCTACAGATATCAAAGTATCCATGGAGAAATGCATGAGACTCTCACTGTGGAGACACTTGGTAGGGAGTGTTGGGAGGAGAGTTGAATTTAAAGATCTATGCTGTCTATAGACTTCAAGATTATCCTATATAAGGTATGAATACTACTTTTGACAATTTAAAAAGAGAATATAAAGCCAGCACAGCAACAGCAGCAGGATCAGCATGTGGTAAGGTTAGTGGTGGCTAGATGGCCCTTCAGGAAGCCAGGCCAGGAGGCTTGGGTTCAAGCACCCAGGCAAAACCATGCCCCTCTTGCATGATTGGCATGAGTGGAGTCTCCCAGCCTGCACGTGGACCAAGGTGGCAAACCCAACCCTCCTCCCCCCACTGCTTGTGCTGAGGTGCAAGTGTCCCAGTGGGAATAGAGGTAGTGAGAGCAAGGTGCAAGGAAGAAGAGACAGGAGATTTCCACAGCTCTAGTACCAGCACACTAAGTTTCACCACCAACATAAATGAACTGTCTGAAGGGAAATGGAGTGACCATAAGACTCAGTGGTGAAACAACCTGGTTATCACCTATTCAATTTATGGAAAACCTTCAGAACAGAAGAGAAGTGTTAGCTAGACCTTCCAATATATAACCAAAAGTGAAAACCTGAAACCTAGACTAGCCAGCCCTCCATAAGCAAGAAGACAAAGAAAGCACCTGAAGGAAACAAGAAAAGCAATCCTCCAAAGCAACGAAGAAAAAGTTGAGATTCACATCACAATACAAACCATAAGACAAACCCACATGTCAAAAATACAACAAAAAAGCAAAATGGGAAAAAAGTCCACAGCAAACTTACCAGACCTATAAAAGATTCCTACAGTGAGATTTTTCCTAGAAACAACACAAGACACAGCTATTAGAACAATCTTAGGCATTCTCAAAGAAATCAAAGAATCTAAAGAAAAAAAGCAAAGAACAAAAGGGAAAGAATGACAAATTCAGGAAGGAACTAGAGGGAAAGAATGAGAAACTCAAGAAGGAACTAGAGGGAGAGAATGATGAACTCTGGAAGTGGAAACACTGAAGAGATGTCAGGCTGAAATGAAAAAGGAAACAGACTGGAGAAGCAAGGAGCTACAAGAAGAGAATGACAAGCTCCAAAAGGAAATGAAAATACTAAAGAAATCATAGGATGAAATGAAAAAGAAATTGAACATTCACCCAATCAACAGGAAGAATGGGAGAAAGCCTCAGGAACGGATTGGAGGAAACAGAAAATAGAATATCAACACTGGAAGATAAGTGGAAGAACAAGAATTCTCAAGAAAAGAATATGAAAAGAATATGAAAAAATTAAAAAAAAATGCAAGAGTGGAACAATCAGGAAATGTGGGACACTATGAAAAGACCAAACTACATCATAGGGATAAAGGAAGGAGAAGAATCCCAAGACAATGATATTGATCAAATCTTCAACAGACTAATAGAAAAAAGACAAACCCTTACAAATACAAGAAGCACATAGAACACCAAATACACAAGATCAGAAAAGAAACTCCCCACGCCATGTCATAGTTAAAATGCTAGATGCCCAAAACAAAGACAAATACTGAAAGCAATGAAAGAAAAAGCAACAAATTACATATAAGCAGAAACCCATCAGAATTACAACAGACTTCTCAATGCAAACTATGAAATCCAGAAAAATGTGGAGCAAAGTATTCCCAGCACTAAACAACTATAGATGCCAACCCAGAGCACTATACCCAGCAAAAATGTCAGTCATAGTTGAAGGAGAAAGAAAAATCTTCTGTGACATAAACAGGATGAAAGAATACATGTCCAAGAAACCAACCTCTCAGAAAATACTCAAAGCAATTCAAAGGACAGAAGAAAGGATCAACCAATCCGAAACAGTAAAAGAGAGAAACTAATCAATGTATAACTACAAAAATACAAATCTAGACCAATAATGCAAACAGAAAATAGAATGAAATAAAGCAACACATATCTCTCAATAATAACTTTAAATATTAATGCATTTAATTCCCCCAATCAAAAGACATAGACTTGGAGGATGTATCAGAAAACAGAATCCATCTATATGCTGTCTACAGGAAACACGTCTCACCCTCAAGGACAGGAACCAACTTAAAGTGAAAGGATGGAAAAAAATATTCCAAGCGAAGGGAACCAAAAAGCAAGCAGGAGTTGCTGTCTTAATATCAGACAAAATAGACCTCAAAGTAAAACTAATCAGAAGAGACATACAGGGCCATTATACCCTTATCAAAGGAAAAATTAATGAAGATCTCACAATCATAAATATACATGCACCAAACTTTGGTGCATCCAACTTTATAAACAAAATCCTGCAAGACTTTAAGGCACAGATTAATCCCAACACACTAATAGTAGGGGACTCCAATACTCACTGATCCTTTGGATAAGTCAACTGGACAAAGAATAAACAGAGAGACATCTGAACTGAACAATACAATACACCAAAGAGACCTCACAGATATCTACTGAATATTCTACCCAAACACCAGAAAATATACTTTCTACTCAGCACCACAGGGAACCTTCTCCAAAATTGACCACACACTGGAAAACAAAAGAAAACAACAAAAAGAAAAAGATTGAAATAGTTTCATGGATTCTATCAGACCACAGTGCCATAAAGCTCAATATCAACATCAGGATAAGTCCTACTACCTACAAGAACACATGGAGACTAAACAACACACTCCTGAACAATGAATGGGTCAAGGATGCAATAAAGAAAGAAATAAAAGCATTCCTGGGACTAAATAAAAATGACAATACAACACAGAAAAACCTTTGGGATACATTGAAAGCAGTCCTAAGAGGGAAATTTATAGCCCTCAATGCCTACATAAAAACAGCAACAACAACAACAACAACAACAACAACCAAAAGAGCACAAATAAAAGATCTAACAATGTAGCTAGAAACACTTGTGAGAGAACAACAAATGAACCCTAAACCCAACAGACAGGAAGAAATAACAAAAATCAGAGCAGAAATTAGTGAAATAGAAACAAAGAAAATAATACATAAATCTACAAATCCAAAAGCTGGTTCTTTCAAAAGATAAGCAAAATAGACAGACCTGTAGCCCAGCTAACCAGAAAAAAGAAAGAGCAACTTCAAATCAATAGAATTTGAAAGGGGAAACATCATAACAGACAATGAAAAGATCCAGACAATCATTCAGGAATACTTCAAAAAATTATACTTTCCTAAATTTGGAAAACCTAAGAGAAATGGATGAATATGTGAAATTCTGGGAATCAACAAAGCTTAACCAAAAATAGATTGATACTTTAAACAGACCTATAACATTTGAGGGAACTGAAGATGTAATAATAAACCTCCCAACTCAAAAAAGCCCAGGCCCAGATGGTTACACAGCAGAATTCTATAAAACATTTAAAGAGGACTTGCAGCCATTACTTTTCAAACTGTTCAGAAGAATACAGAGAGAATGCTTCCAAATTTCTTCTATGAATCCAGCATCACTCTAATACCAAAACCAGGCAAAGATATAACCAACAAAGAAAACTAGGGGCCTGGAGAGATGGCCTAGTAGTTAAGAGTGCTGACTGCTCTTGCAGAGGACCCGGGTTCAATCCCCAGCACCCACATGGTGTCTGAGAACCATCTTTAACTCCAGTTCCAGGCGAATCTGACACCCTCTTCTGACCTCTGTGGCATTGCACAACACGGGTGCACAAACCTACATACAGACAGTACATTAATACACATAAAAAATAAATAAAGTTAAAAAATAAAACTATAGACCCATCTCATTATCAAACACAGATGCAAAAATTCTCAACAAAATACTTGCAAACAGTGTACAGACCCATATCCAAAAGATCATCCATCATGACCAAGTTCGATTCATACCAGAGATGCAGGAATGGTTCAACATACATAAATCAATAAATATCATAAAACACATAAATGGACTGAAAAATAAAAACCACGTGATCATCTCCATTGATTCAGAAAAAACCTTTGACAAAATCCAGCATCCCTTCATGCTTAAAGTCTTAGAAGAAACTGGACCGGAGGGATCATTCCTCAATGTAATCAAAGCCATATACAAGAATCCCGCGGCCGGGGCTGGAGAGATGGCCTAGCGGTTAAGAGTGCCGACCGCTCTTACAGAGGACCCGGGTTCGATCCCCAGCACCCACATGGCGGCCGAGAGCCGTCTTAAACTCCAATTCCAGGAGAACTCCAGTTCCAGGGGAATCTGAGACCCTCTTCTGACCTCCGCGGCATTGCACGACACGGGTGCACAAACCTGCATGCAGACAGTACATTGATACACATACTGAAAAAAAAAAAAAAAAAAAAACAAGAATCCCGCAGCCAACAATATCTTAAATGGAGAAAAGTTAGAAGCATACCCCTTAAAGACAGAAAGATGCCAAGGCTGCCCACTATCACCATTCCTCTTCAGTATAGTGCTTGAAATGCTTGCTAGGGGAATAAGACAAGAAAGGGAAATTAAAGGAGTACTAATTGGAAAAGAGAAAGTCAAGCTATCCCTTTTTGCAGACTATATGATAATTTATCTAAGGGATGCTAAAAGCCCCAGCAGAATACTCCTAGAACTGTCCAAGAGTTTCACTAAAGTGTCGGGATACAAAATTAACTTACAAAAATCTGTAGCCTTTCTATACACCAAAAACAAGCAACTGAAGAAGGAATAAGGCGACCTTCCCACTCACAATAGCATCAAAAACAATAAAATACCTAGGAATAAACCTAACCAAAAACACAAAAGAACTATACAACAAAAATTTTAAAGTCCTGAAGAGGAAGATTGAAGAAGACATCAGAAGATAGAAAGACCTCCCATGCTCATGGATTGGAAAAATTAATATAGCAAAAATGTCCATTCTATCCAAATTAATATACAGATTAAATACAATTCCAATTAAAATCCCCTTGAATTTCTTCACAGATTTGGGAAAAAAATCCTTAAATCTATATGGAAAAACAAAAGACACCGAATAGCCAAAGCAACCCTGAAATAAAAGAGCAATTCAGGGGGGATCACTATACAAAAATTAAAACTATATTACAGGGCTATAGTCATAAAAATAGCCTGGTACTGGCACAAAAACAGACCTGTAGACCAATGGAACAAAATCGAAGATCCAAACTTGAGCACACACAATTTCAGCCACCTCACATTTGACAAAGGGGTCAAGAAGACCCAATGGAGGAAAGACAGCATCTTTAGCAAGTGGTATTGGCAAAATTGGATCCACTCTTTTAGAAGAACAAAACTAAACCACTACCTCTTTACCTGTACAGAAATAAACTCCAAATGGACCAAATACCTCAACATGAAACCAGAAACTCTGAAGGTGAGAGAAGAAAATGTTGGCAGAAACTTACAACACATCAGCATAGGAGAAGACTTCATAAATAAGACAGCAGCTGCAGAGGAAGTGAGGTAGAGAATTGACATGTGGGACCTCATTAAACTTGAAAGCTTCTGTTCAGTGAAAGAAACAATCAGTGAAGTGAAGAGAAAACCCACAGAGTGGGAGAAAACCTTCACTAGTGATACATCTGACAGAGCATTAACATCTAGAATATACAAACTACTCAAAAAACAAAGAAGAAATCAAATGACTCACTCAAAAGATGGAGTAAAGAGCTGAGCAGAGACTTCACAAATGAGGAAAGAAAGATAGCTAAGAAACATCTTAAAAATGTTCAATAGCTCTAAAAATTAAAGACATGCAAATTAAAACCACCTTAAGATATCATCTCACTCTGCTAATACTGACTAGGATCAAGGAAACAAATGATACCAAATGCTGGAGAGGTTGTGAGGAAAGGGTAACACTCATCCACTGCTGGTGGATAAATTCATACAACCACTATGGAAACTCATACAACCTCTGTGGAAAGCAGTGTGGAGAACTCTTATAAAAGATTCAAAATGAGCTTAACACCTGACGCAGCCATACCACTCCTAGGTATATACTCACAAGACTCATCCTACCTCAGAGATACATGCACAGCCATGTACATTGCATCTCTCTTCACAATAGTGAAGAGCTAGAACCAACCCAAATGCCCCTCAACCAGTGAGTGGGTAGAGAAGATGTAGGGCACAGTGCTTAGATCGGGCACCTCCCAGGACCACCTGAAGTACAGGTAGGAGCCGGGTGCTTCAGCCAGGAAGATTTGAGGATAGATCTACTCCTCGGTCCCTGTATAATTGATTTGTTGGTTTGTTGGATAGCTAAATCATTGTCTGGTATGACTGGTGGGGCAGAGTCACCCTTCTAGCTGGTATTAAAAGTGGGCCTGTTGCCACTGTGAGACTTGAGTGCACAGTGCTTAGATCAGGGACTTCCCAGGACCACCTGAAGCACAGAATACCGGGGCACAGGCTAAGTCAGGCATACCCCCCATATAAACAAAATTGAAAGCCTGAAACCTAGATAAGTCAACACTCCATAAACAAGGAGAAAAAAAAGGCATCTGAAGGAGGCAAGCAGAGCAAGCCTTTAACACAGTGAAAAGACATTTGTGATTTGCATCAGAATACAGGCAAAAAAAAGGGGGGGGGGAAATCCACATGCCAGGGACACGATGAAAGGACAACATAGGAAAGGTGCAGGATAATTCCACACCAAGCTCTACCAAACCTGTAGGAGTTTGCTACCGTGGGATCCCCCTGGGGGTGAGTCAAGAAACAGATCTTAGGGGAACAATTGCATACCTATTCAGAGAAATTAAAGAATATAAAGAACAAGTCAGAGAACTAAGGAGAGAGAATGAAAAACTCAAGAAGGACCTATAGAGAGACAATGACAAATTTTGGAAAGAACTAAAGGGAGAGAATGACAAACTCCAGAAAGAACTAGAGGGAGAAAATGACAAACTCCAGAAAGAAGTGGAAACACTGAAAAGGAAGCCAACCAGTGAAGTAAGGAGCACTAAGAAGAGATTGAGAAGCTCCAAAAGGAAGTGGAAATATTAAGAAATCACAGGATGAAATGAAAAAGGAAATAGAACACTCATCTAATCAAGAGGAAAGGAATGGAAAAAGCCTCAGAAGCAGAATGGAGGAAGCAGAAAAAAGAATATCAGACCTGGAAGATAACACATAGCAACTAAAAATCTCAAGTAAAAGTTATGAAAAATTTAAAAATACACAAAAGTGGAATAACCAGGAAAAGTGTGTGGGACATTATGATAAGATCAAATCTCCACACCATAGAAATAGAGGAAAGAGAAGAATCCCAAGAGAATGGTATTGATCAGATCTTCAACAGAATAGTAGATGAAACCAAAACCAAAAAAAGAGAAACCCATACAAATACAATAAGCACATAGAACTCCAAACAGCCTAGATCAGAAAAGAAACTCCCCACATCATATCATAACTAAAATGCTAGACACCCAAAACAAAGACAAAATTCTGAAGGCCACAAGAGAAAAACAGCAAGTTACATATAAGGGGAAACCCATCAGAATTACATCTGACTTCTCAGTGCAAACCATGAAAACAAGAAGAACATGGAGCATAGCATTCCCAGTGTTAAAGGACTATAGATGCCAACCCAGGTTACTCTACCCAGCAAAAATGTCTATTATAGTTGAAGGACAGAGAAAAATCTTGTATGACATAAATAAGATGATAGAATGCATGTCCAGAAAACCAACCCTTCAGAAAATACTTGAAGCAATTCAAAGGACAGAAGAGAGGAGCAACTATCCCCAAGCACCTAGAAACTAATAAAAACATAACTGCAGAAGTAGAAACCAAGACTCAAAATGCAAATGGATAAAAAGGTGAAAGGAAGCAACACGCATCTTTCAATTATAACCCTAAATATTAATGGACTAAACTCACCAATCAAAAGACATAGACTGAGAAATTGGGTTAGGAAACAAAACCCATCTATATGCTCTCTACAAGAAACCCATCACAATCTCAAGGAGAGGCACCGACTTAAGGTGAAAGGATGGAAAATAATATTCCAAGCAAATGGTACCAAAAAGAAAGCAGGTGTTGCTATTTTAATATCAGACAAAATAGACTTCAAAATAAAAGAAATCAGAAGAGACAAAGAGGGCCATTACATCTTTATCAAAGGAACAATTGACCATGAAGACTTCACAATCATGAGTATATATTTCACCAAACTCTGATGCACGAAACTTTATAAAGACAATTCTTCAGGACGTCAAGGCACAGATTAACCCCAGCCCACTAATAGTAGGGGACTTCAATACCCAACTAAGTCCTTTGGACAGGTCAACAGGACAAAGAATAAACAGAGAGATATCTGAACTGAATGATATGCTACACTAAATGGACTTCACAGACATCTACCAAATATTCCACCCAATTACCAGAGAATGCACTTTCTACTCAGCACCCTATGGAACATTCTCTAAAACAGACCACATACTGAGATACAGAAAAAAATTCAACAAATACAAAAAGATTGAAATAATTTCATGGATTTTATCAGGCCACAGTGCAATAAAGCTCAATATCAACACCAGGATAAGACCTACAACCTACAAGAACACATGGAGACTAAACAACACTCTCCTGAATAATGAATGGGTCAAGGAAGAAATAAAGAAATAAATAAAAGCATTCCTGGAATTGAATGACAATGATAATACAACACAACGAAACCTATAGACACTTTAAAAGCAGTCCTAAGAGGGAAGTTTGTAGCCCTGAGTGCCTACATCAAAAAAACAGAAAGAGCACGTGAACAATCTAACAGTGCAGCTAAAAACATTTGAGAGACAACAACAAATGAACCCTAAACACAGCAGACAGTAAGAAAGAACAAAAATCATAGTAGAAATCAATGAAATAGAAACAAAGAAACAAATAAAAAAAAATCAATGAATCCAAAAGTTGGTTCTATGAAAGAATAAACAAGATAGACAGACCTCTAGCCCAGTTAACCAAAAGGAAGAAAGAACAACTCCAAATCAACAGAATCTGTGATGAAAGGGGAAATATCACAACAGACAATGAAAAGATCCAGACAATCATATGGGAATAGTTCAAAAACCTGTACTCTACTTAGTTTGAAAACCTAGGAGAAATGGATGAATATCTGAAATCCTGAAATCACCAAAGCTCAACCAAGAAGAAATCAACAGCTTAAACAGACCCGTAATATATGAAGAAATTGAAGATGTAATAAGAAACCTCCCAACTAAAAAAGCCCAGGCCCAGATGGTTTCATGGCAGAATTCTATACAACATTTCAAAAAGACTTACAACCATTGTTACGCAAATTGTTTAGAAGGATACAAACAGAGGGAATTCTCCCAAAATTCCTTCTATAAAGCCAGCATCACTCTAATACCAAAACTAGAAAAGGTGCAACCACAAAGGAGAACTATAGACCCATCTCATTAATAAACACAGATGCAAAAATTCTCAACAAAATTCTTGCAAATCACATACAGACCCACATCAAGAAGATGTCCATGTTGACCAAGTTGGATTCATACCAGAAATGCAGGGATGGTTCAACATATGAAAATCAATAAATATCATAAAACATATAAATGGACTGAAAGACAAAAAACACACAATCATCTCAATTGACGAGGAAAAAGCCTTTAACAAAATCCAGCATCCCTTCATGCTTAAAGCCCTAGAGGGAATTGGATTGGAGGGATCATTCCTCAATGTAATCAAAGCCATATACAGGAAACCCACAGCCAATATCATCCTAAATGGGGAAATGAAAGAACCATTCCCTTTAAAGGTAGGAACTCGGCAAGGCTGCCCCCTGTCACCACTCCTCTTCAATATAGTGCTTGAAACACTTGCTAGAGCAATAAGGCAAGAAAAGGATATTAAAGGAGTACTAATTGGAAAAGAGGAAGTCAAACTATCCCTATTTGCTGATGATATGAGTTTTACTTCAAGGCGTGCTAAAAAACTCGCCAGAAAAACTCTAGAAAGGTTAAGAGCTTCAGCAAAGTGTCAGGATACAAAATCAACCTTAAACAAATTACAGATGTGCCTTTCTTTACACCATACACAAGCAACTGAGAAGAGAATTCAAGAGACCTTCCACTACTCACAATAGCCTCAAAACAATAAGATAGGCTAGGAATCAGAACTAACCAAAGACACCAAAGACCTCTTACAAACAAAAATTTTTAACCCCGAAGAAGAACTTGAAGAACTGGATCAGAAGATGGAAAACAACACCTCCATGCTTCATGGGTTGGGACATTAATATAGTAAATGTCTGTGTACCCAAACTGCTGTCGCGTTTAGTATCCCATCCACAATCCCCAGAGTTTCTTCACGACTTGGAAAAAAGTTTTAATTTCATTCGAACAACCAAAAAGCCTGAAATAGCCAACGCAATCCTGAGGATGAAAAGAGCTACGGGGAGGGGGGGGGGGGGGGATCTCTATAAAAGACTCAACACTATACTACAGGGCTAAGGTCATTAAAAACCCGCGGTCGGTACTGGCACAAGGAACATGAGCTGTTGCACGACCATAACAAATCTGAAACCCAACTGCGTGCAGGCCCATCAATTTCCGCTACCTCATATTTGACAATGGTGGGCCAGAGAACATGGAGAGCATTGGAGGAAAGACAGCATCTGCAGCCAGATGGTGTGCAACACTGGATCAACTGTAGGTAAGATGATGTAAACCCGCTACCTCTACCCTGTACAGAAGTCAACTGCAGATGGATCTAAGACCTCATCGTGAAACCCTAAACTCTGATGGTGATAGTAGAAAAAGTGGGCAGCAGACCACAAGACATTGGCATTTAGGAAAAGACTTCCAAATCAGACAGCAACTACATAAAAATTAAGGTCAACAATTAACAAAAAGCACCTCATTAACTCTAAAGATCTGTACTCAAAGAAAAAACTCAGGAGTAGAGAGAAAGCCACAGAGTGGGAGGAAACTTTCACCACAAGATACATCTGACAAAGCATAGAGTTTTTCCTGATTATATAACACTCAAAATCAAAGGCAGAAGGATTCAAAATGATTCACTAAGATGGGAACAAAGTGACTGACAGAAATTTCACAGTCGAGGGAAATAGGATGGCTGAGAAACTCTTAAGAAGTGTTCAATGATTCGCCTTATAACTTAAGGAAATGCAAATTTAAACCTTTTTCTAACTAATATATTTAGTTTATTTTTTTATATTTTAAATTTAGTCTTTTATTGAAGTCTTGTGCAATTCATACATTTTTCCAATTCAGTTCAGGACTATATTTCCTTTCCTTCCCCCCACCCACCCCATCCCAGATCATGCATTCTGCCATAACTGTCCTGCATCTTTCTTTCAGTTTTTTTTTTTTTTCATTTTTAGCTATAAGTGATAATCCATGAGTACAAGCATCCTTCATGCAAAACCTATCTGCAGGCTGTTGTGCCCAAACACCTACAGCCCCACAATCCAGCGGGGGGTAACAGGTTGTTAAGATATCATCTTACTCCTATAAGACTCGCTAGGATCAAGAAAACAAGTGATACCAAGTGCTGGAGAGGTTGTGGGGAAGGGGAACACTCATCCACTGCTGGTGGAAATATAAACTTGTACAGCAACTATTGAAAGTAGTGTGGAGAACCCTTGGAAGACATAAAATGAGCTTACTACCTGACCCAGTCATAACTCCTGGGTGTATACTCACAAGACTCTTCTTATGGCAGAGATACATGCACAGCTATGTTTATTGCAACTCTGTTCACAATTGCAAAAAGCTGGAACCAACCCAAATGCCCCTCAACGAGTGGATAGAGAAAATGTGGTACATCTACAACGGAGTTCTATGCAGCAGTAAAAAAAGACAACATCATGAACTTTGCACACATGTGTGTGGTACAAATAGAGGTGATTTATTTACACAAACACACACACATGCATACACATGCATGCACACACACATGCACACACACACAAATACTCACACTATAAGTAGACACTACACCTGTAACGGTAAACATTACCAAAACCAAAGAAAAAATTTATGAGATTTGGAGAAAGCATGTGGAGAAATTAGAAACTTAGACAGTGCTAGAAGAAATAAAATATGGTAGAGGTCCTTTAGAAAAAGTATGAAGACTCTTAGAAAAAGCAAAAACATAACTATCATATGCTCTAGTAATTTTTTCAAAGGAATTGAAATCAGGATTTACAAGAGACACTAACACTGTCATGTTCATTGCAGCACTACCCAGAAAAGTCAAGATATGCAAATAGCCTAATATACATATGGTAAAGATAAATGGATAAAAATGTGTGATGTATGTATGATGGAATATTATGAAACTGCTCTGTACAATGTGAAGACATGACTAAACCTAGAACAAATTATGCTAAATATAATGTGACTGACACAGAAGGACAAGCAGTGCATGATTTCACTTAGAAGAAGTGTTTTAAAATAATAAAATTTAAACAATTAAAAAAAGAGAAAAGGTAGTTCATCTACACAGTGGAGTTCTATGCAGTGGTAAAGAAAGATGGCATCAGGATCTTTGCAGGAAAATGGATGGAACTAGAAGATATTATGCTAAGTGAGGTAATGCAGTCCCAGAAAAGCAAATGAAGAATGTGTTGTAAGGCAAACTGAACATCAATGTTATATACCCCTTTCCCTGAAAGTAACTGTTTTCTTATAATGTAAGTCTTTTAACAAGCTCTATTTATAGACTTTGTAATCTTGGTATATGGGTGGAGGATATGTAGGCAAATTTTAGAGTAATATAAATTTAAAAAGAAAATATGTTAATCCTGAAATATGATATGGAAATGACAGTTTGTGTACAGATGATATAAGTTTAGTATAGTTATGACACACACACACATTCACACACACACACACACACACATATATTTGCATCTATTGAAGAAATACAGATTGGAGGGAACTACAACAGCAGAGGAACTGGGACTGGGAACTAACTGAAACGGTAAAGTGCCCCCAAGAACAATAATCCTCTGCTTTGAAAAACTTTGAAAAGAATCAGAGAAAGATACAGGGACAGAATGGCAGGGTGCATGAACTAGGGTGGGGTGGTATGGAAGGGGAGATGAGTCTAGATTGGAATGAGAAACGATGTATGAAATGCACAAAACTTCAATAAAAATCCTAGCACTTGGGAGGCAAAGGCAGGCAGATCTTTGTGAGTTCAAAGCCAGCCTGGACTACAGAGTGAGTTCCAGGACAGCTGGGGCTACAGGGAGACCCTGTCTCGAAAAGACAAAAAAAAAAAAAAAAAAGAGAGAGAATATAAAAGGAGCCCAGGGGTTGAGGTAGAGGCCTCTCTAGGGTTGGTGTCCATACCCTGCTCTTTCTGGTGTGCAGTGAGCACCAGGGTGTGGGTTTTAGTGATGGCTGGCTGCCCGTCATGTTCCACCTGGCACGTGAACACCACATTCTCCCTATGGTAACATGAGTTCACCCAGAGCCAGCTGGTCCTGCTGTAGGTTCCATCCTTGTTCGTTGTGGTGAGCGAGTTTACTTCTGTCCTGGATATATTCCCATTCTCGATCCAGGTCAACTGGAGGCTCTGTGGGTAGAACTTCTCCACCTGGCAGGTGATCTTCATCTGGCTCCATACTTTGGTTGGCTCTTGGTTGACCTCCACTGTGGGTGTAACTGAAACAATACAAGAAGGAGTTGTGACCTTAAGGCACAGGCAGGGGAGGGGTTGTGGGGCTGAATTTCTACTACAACCAGCTGAAGGGCATAGGACTGAGCACTCATCAGGCACCCAAACACTGAGAATTCATAACTGTGGAACTACTAAGTTCAGTTCCCAGCATGCAGTAGATGCTCAAGGATAGGTGGAGTGAGTGTCATAGAGTGAAATCAGTTCAACTTCTGGCTATAGTTGGAGCACAATAATGATAAAAAATAAATTAAACCACCTGTACAAATGGGGGTCATTTGAATAATAAGTATAATTATAATTTCTGCTGGTAAACTAAATACAACTTCCATCATGGTGCTGGTCACAGGGTAAGAGCCCTCATGCTTTGCAAGTGGACACATTGTTGGAAACTATATATCAGACTACCTGGCCTTAGGAGGATCAGGTTGATGACCAGATCTGGACTTAGGGAATAGAGCTTGGGTTGGGAGTCAGAGGCATCTACCTCGAATGGCATCAGACAAGTTGGCTGTCCCACGAAGAGGGCTTCCTTGCAAGGTGACATGACTCACTTCACAGATGACCAGAGAGTGGACATCCCCAGGGCCCAGCACCACCTGGGCTGTGCTGGTGACATTGTAGGAGATGCTGTCTTCTGCCTGGTCTACATTGGACTGGAAGTGAGAGAGCTCATTCCCATTTTTGAACCACTTCAGGGTGATGTTCCGAGGTGAGAAGCCATGTGACTTGCACGTGAAGCTCACTGTCTGCTCTGGCCTCGCCCTCACTGCAGGGCCTGATATCACAGGAGGAGATGGTCTGGCTACAAACAACATGTACAGAAAAGAGACATGACTGCAGTGGCCATGACAGGTGGCAGTTGACTAAGGCTGAGAGGATCCTTGGTAGAAGTTATCATTTAATTATCCTCATCACATACTGTGGTTCTGGGAGTCACTGACAGTTTTTAGCCATGCTAAGGTCCACTCTACCACTGAGTCATGAGTCCAGACACAGACATTTAACTATACTTTCACCTAAGTTTGCTGGGAGGGCTATGTTCTCATCTTTCTGTGATGCCTTGATTCTTGTGCCTGCAGAGGTGAGCACACTCATCCAACAGACAGGACTAGCTGGTCCAAGTGAAATTATAAAAGTCCTTCTCTCGTGGTGGTGCACGCCTTTAATCCTAGCACTTGGGAGGCAGAGACAGGAGGATCTTTGTGAGTTCAAGGCCAGCCTGGTCTACAGAGTGAGTTCCAGGACAGCTGGGGCTACAGGGAGACCCTGTCTCAAAAAAAGACAAAAAAAAGTCCTTCTCTCTGAATCAATAATTGCTGCCAACCTGGGATCAGGAAGGAGAATACCATCCTGTCTCATAATCTGTTGGCCTTCTCTGGAAGTAATTTACATGTGCAAACCAAGGAAGGAATGGAACCTAAGAAATACTATGAGCCTGGAACACAGTTTATCTAACCTTAAATAGTTTGCTTATTTCTTCCCATACCTTAGTAGGTATAACCTGTGCCAAGTCTTGAATATAAGGGACAGAGTCCAGGACTGGAGAGATGGCTGAGTATTTAAGAGAACTGGCTGGGACCCAGCACCCAGCTGATGGCTAACAACCAGTTGTAACTCCAGTTCTAGAGGATCTGACACCTTCATTCCTCTGCAGGAATCTGAACACATAGGTACATTTATATACATGCAGACAAAACACTCATATACATAAATTAAAACAAACAAACAAACAAACAAACAAATAAATAAATAATAGAAAGACAGAGCCCAACAGGCAGCTACTCTGAACCAGGCCAGGACTGCCATGTGTTCAATTCAGAATTTAAAAAAATGTCATTCATAGTGAAAAAGCCCAAGATGGTTAATTTCCTACTTGTTACTTAATCACAGGAGACAGAGACACAGGCCTATAGAGCAGGCAGAAGAAGCCTTGAGAGTTGCACACAAACTCACTCTGCTTCTGGCCCTGGCTGTGGTGTCTAATTCACTACAGGGAAACATGATCTGGCTAAAAGGCAGCGCTTCCAGACAAAGGGTATAACTGTGATGGCCACCATCAACATTGTGAAGAACCTTTCTAGACATTACTATCATCATCATTAATATATATTATAGGCTTGGGATTTAGCCAGTGCTTCCGCTTTGCTAAGCATCTGATTTAATATTAATCTAGGTCATAGCCTCAGACATTAACAACTGCTCATCCTCATAAGAGTCTGGAAGGGATTCTTCCTCATCCTCATGTGATATCTGCGGTCTGTGTCTATAGAGGCCTACTGAGTAGACAGAAGCACTTCTTGCTCCTGAAAGCATGCCCACATGCACACACACACACACACACACACACACACACACACACACACGGTAGATTGGGGAGACAGTGTTTCCTTTAGGTGGTCCTAAAGTTCTCATACAATTGCTAATTATTACTGAGTACCTGTGACCATCTCCATTCAGCAAGTGTCACACACATTTGTATTTGTAAACATATGCTCTCCTCTCAAACATTCTTGATGGCAGAATAAAATGTCTTCCTTGATGTCAAGTTATCCAAACACTAGCCCCCAATGTGTCCCTAGTGATGAAGGGCTGTCCTCAGTCACTATTAATCAGGAGTTTCTGGGTATACTGACACTGTCCTGACTCTACCGATCCTCAGAAAGTACTGTCCCAATGTAAGCCTAATATCAGAGAGTATGGGTGGCTAAGTTTTAAGTGCAGATAGCATCTCATTTCCCATAAGTAATTAATACCTGCTCTTTAGCTAATGAGTCTGTGACCTTTTCAGACAAAAATGGATAACCTTTAGGAAGATGAAGGATGCAGGCTGGGCCCAGTATCTGGCATATACTAAGTACTTCACAAAAACCCCCTATCACTGCAGCTGTTACTAGTTATGAGATGACGCATTTATTCCTTGTCTACCATTGGGTACAAGAAAAGTCATGTGGAAATATCATGATGTGTCTCCAGCCGGTTCATAGCACTGCCATAAAAACCTACCTAAGAAGGAACAGAAGCCCCACACAATGATGCTCTCCTCTTTAATAGTGATCCATTCACAGATTGGCCAATGGCTTTCAGACCATGAACAATCACAGGCATTTCTTCCAGGGAATCTTTTTACATACAGCTGATGGTTCTGTGCAGGGCACAGGGTTAGGAAATTCAGAGACAGTTTGTGTTGGAGACAAAGGATTTTCTGGCTTCACCACATGTTCTACTCTAGACCTGTGCAGGATATGAAGAGCCCACCCTGAGGTTTGGAGTGGGACAAGGCTCTGTCTGGGCTGGGACTCAAGCTTCTTGGAGGTTGTCTGTAGGATAGGTCCCTGACCCACCATTCTTGCTCCAAGGATATGCTCCAATTAAAACAACCATGGCCCTTGAGAGGGAAATTGAAAAGTCCAAGGTCACATGGCCTCTGAATGACACAGCTCACATTGATGAGACATTTCTACAAGTCAGAAGCTGCCGTGAATGTGTTACATAATTTTACTCATTCAGTATATCCAGTCTATATGCAACGTCTATCAGGGAAAGTGTGTGTGAGGCCTGTGTGTGCAGGGCCCTGCTTCAGGTCACATGTCAAGGAACTGCAGAGCTAGGATGTGTGTCCAGGTATTTAGCTTCCATCCTTTCACTTACAAAGTTCTTCATTACTTTATGCTTTTATTAGGCAGGGCTGTGTGCATGACTTCTTTTTCATTGCAGAAACTTGAATGGAGGCTGTGACTATTACCATCACATAAGGGGAAACTGGGCATTCAAGTTAAGGCACGATTCTCCCTTTCATGGCTTCCTGAGGTCAGTTCCTCAGTTTCTCTCTGTATCTTCACAGTGGGATAATCAGGCATAGGGAATAGCGTAATAACATGGGATTCCACATGGGTTGGGATTTAAATACACTTTCTAAGAGTCCACCTGTCAACCTAGAGTTGTCACCTGCATGCCTACTATGTGCTCATACCCCTCTCTGAATAGTGCACTTAGAAACCTGCTAATTATCTGGGACCTCTGCTGCAGGTAGCTCTATGTATACCCTTCTTTGGAGAATGGAGTGACTTTCTCCTCTCCTTAACAACTACCAAACTTAGAATCTATTCAGTTGTACAATGTTTAGTTTGTGTACAAAGTGGCGGTGGTGGTGGGGGGAGTTCAGCTTAAACTGGGTTGGGTGCATGCACAATGAGGCAAAATCATGTCCTCAGGTGAAATTTTAGGGAGAATTCCATACTTGCCATCTTCTGTCTATGCAGAATTGGGTGTGCATATGTGTGGGATCAGATGCATGATGGATAGGGATAGGTGCAGTGAGCTTCCAAATGACCCAAGCCCTATCAGAACCTGCCTGCCTCCTCCTCTGATGGACAGATGTCATGAGGCAAACTGGGAAGCAAAAGACAGCCAGCCCTGCTCTATGGCTATGGCCAAGGAAAGACCCATGTTAGCCAGCAAAACATGTGCACAGAATCTGGCAGGCTACTAGGCTCAAACTTTGGATCCCTACCTATTCACAAGTTTAGTGCCTTTTCTTTTCTTTTTTTTTTTAATTAGTTTTTATTGATGCTTTGTGCATTTCATACATTTTTTCCAATTCAGTTCAGGCTTATTTCCCTTTCCCTCCACCCCACCCCCACCCCATCCCAGATCATGCATTCTGCCATAACTGTCCTGCATCTTTCTCTCAGTTTTTTTTTCATTTTTAGCTACAAGTGATAATCCATGAGAACAAGCATCCTTCATGCAAAACCTATCTGCAGGCTGTTGTGCCCAAACACCTACAGCCCCACCATCCAGTGGGGGGTGACAGGTTGTTTGTTCAATCAAGTTGATCAAATGAGTGTCCAGACTACATTGCTGTAGTTTCACCATTCACCCCAATCGCAGCCCTTACATTCTACCACGCCCCCTCTTCCGCAGGTTGTTCCCTAGGCTTAGAAAAGGGGCACAGGTGGATGAGAGGTAAAACAGTCCACTCTCTCTGGAGCTGTTGACTTGGACTCTGGTCAATTCTGGCTGTTTCCTTTCATGGGCTGACAGTTTGTCCAGGAATAACCTTTCGATCCTACTAATGAAGAACAAGCAATTAGATATATAGGTATTTAAGCAGCACTAATAGTTATGGTAGGTTACTTTAGCATAGACACATGTTTGGATATGTTAATCCATGAATTACAATTTTCCCCCCTGTTAAATATGACAGGGTCTTACTGTGGCTTATAACATCTATTAGAAGAATAATGGCAGACATATGCAGAGAAATTAAAGAAAAAAGAAGAAGTCATGGAACTAAAGAGAGAAGAATGAAAAACTCAAAAGGGACCTAGAAGGATACAATGAAAAACTTCGGAAAAAACTAAAAGGATCAGAATCAAACTCAAAAAGACAGAGGGAGAAAAAAAACAAACTCCGAATGGAAAGTAGAAACACTGAAAAGGAAGCCAACCAAAGAGAAAGGAGCACAAGAAGAGATTGAGAAGCACAAAGAAGAGATGAAGAAAGCGTTAGAGCTCAAAACGGAAATGGAAGTACTAAGACAAACCAGGAGGAGGGAGCGAAAACCAAGAGGAAGTTGAACCACTCAGTCAATCAAGAGAAAGAAACGGAAACAAGCCTCAGCATAGAGATGGAGGCAGCAGACCCACAGGACTCAGCACCTGGAAGATACACAGCAGCATTAACAAGCTCAATAAAGATTATGAATTTCCCAAATCACACAATGGACACCAGGAACTCTAGGGAACACTCTGAAAGACAAACCTCCGCCATCTAGGAATCGAGTAGAAGAAGAATCTCAAGAGCAATAGTTATTGATCCCATCTTCAAAGATAATAGATGAAAAATTTCCCCAAAAGAAAATAGACAAGCCCATAAAAATCAAGAACACATAGACCCAAATAGACAGATCAGAAAAGAACACCCCCCCTGCCCTATCATAGTTAAATGCTAGATCCCAAAACAAAGAAAAATTCCTGAGGGCCACAAAAGAAAAACAAGTCACCATACAAGGAGAACCCATCAGAATTACACGGACTCTCGCCTCAACCCATGGAAGCAAGAAGAACATGGAGCAAGCATGTTCCCTTGTTAAGGGACTATATGGATGGCAACCCCCGAATACCTCTCTACCCAGCAACATCAGTTCTTACTATACTTGAAGGCAGCGACAGAAAAATCTTCCATGACATTAAACAAGCATGGAATACATGTCTGGAGAAAACCAACTTTCATAAATACTTAAATTCAAAGGGCCGAGAAGAGAGGGCAACAATCTCAAACACCTAGAAAAGAAACTAACAAAAAACAAATCCCATCACGAGCAAAATCAAAGGCCTCAGAAGTCAGAAATGGATAATAAAGTGAAAGGACTCTAGCAACATCCATACTTTCAATTGCCTAACCTTAAATATAATGGGCCAAACTGCCCCAATCAGAAAGGCATAGACTGGGGGAGAATGGATTAGGAAATCCAAAACCCTCTATAATGCTGTCTACAAGAAACCCATCTCAATTTCATTCAAGGATAGGCAACCCAACTTTAAGGTGAAGGGGATGGAAAAAGTAGTTTCCAAGCAAATGGGAAAACCACGGAACTAAATCGTGTTTGTTGTCCTATGCTAATATATCACGCGCCCAAGGTCTACTTCAAATCAAATAAAGTCAAAATATACAAATAGGCCATTACAATCTTTATTAAAGGAACATTGACGATGAAGATTTCAAAATCATAAACATATATGCACAAAACACAGTGGCAACAAACTTTAAAGACAACTCTTCAGGGTTTCAAGGCTCAGATTAACCCCCAGCACACTAATACTGAGGGACTACTGTTTCAATACCCCATTAAGTCTCTAGACAGATCAACAGGACAAAGGGAATAAACAGAGAGACAATCTAAACTGAATGGTACAATACGAGAACGGGGGGGAGCCAAATGGTACGGCGTCACAGGACAGCTACACGGAATAGGGGGGGGTGTGTGCGGGTTCTGCGGGGGGGGGGGTGGGAGGGGGGGGGGGGGGGGGGGGGGGGGGAGGCGGACGGGGGGGGTAGGCGAGGGGGTTCGAAGGCAGTTTGCCAGAGTCCATCACCCCAAACAAAGAGGACAGGGGAGGGACAACCAGATAAGTACGAGGTGGGGTGGGGCCGGGTGGCGGGGGCTGGACTGCATCCGACGGCGGGCGGGGGGGGGGGCGGGGGGGGGGGTGGGGGGGGGGGGGGGGGGGGGGGGGGGGGGGGGGGGCAGCCGGAGGGGGGGGGCGGCGTATGGAAGGCGGGGGAGGGGTGGTGGGCGGTGGGGCGGGGGGATGTGGGGGGGGTAGGGGGGAGGCAGGGGGTGTGGGGGGCGCGGTTGCGGGTCGGGTGGGTCCGGGGGGGGGGGTGGGGGGGGCGGGGGGTGTAGGGCGGGTCGGGCGGGAAGGAAGGGGTATACCAGGGGATAGCTAGAAGGGGGGCTGGGGGGGGGGGGGGGGGGGGGGGGGGGGGTGTGGAGGGGGGTCGGGAGGGGGGGGGGGGGGGGGCGGTTGGTGGGGAGGGCGGAGGGGGGGGGGGGGGGGGGGGGGGGGGGGGGGAGCAGGGAGGGGGGGGGGGGGTGGGAGGGGTGGGGGGGGGGGGGGGGGGGGGGGAAGGGGGGCGGGGTAGGGGGGGGGTGGAGAGGGGACCATTGGAAAAAGGACGGGTCGAGGGTGTGAAAATAGGGGAAGGAAATTATTTGAAAGAGATCTTGCAGGGGGTCATGTGCGTAGGCGGGAGACGCGGGGGGGGGGGACGGGGGGACGATGTGGGGGGTGGGGGGGGGTGGTAATAACTGTCAATGGTTGCGAACGAGGGCACCAAAATAAACCTTACAACCTACAATGAACACATGAGTACTAAAACATCACACTCCTTTAATTAATGATGGTGTCAAGTGAAGAAAAATAAAAAGAAAAATAAAACACATTCCTGGAATACTTAAACAATGATAAAAACAACACAGAAACTCTATGGACATTACAAAGCAAAGTCCTAAAGAGGAAGTTTGTCAGCCCTGCAGTGCCACAATCATTAATAAAAAACATAGAAAATGAGCACGAATGAAATGATCTAACATTGCAGCTTAAAAACTTTGAAGAAGACAACAACAAATGACCCTAAACACATGACAGACAGTAAGAAAGAACAAAAATCAGAGAACCAATGACATGAAATGAAACAAAGAAAACATACAAAACAAAATCATGAATCCAAAAGTTGGTTCTATTGAAGAGACACAAGACAAATAGACGACCGCTAGCCCAAGTTAACCAAGAAAGAAGAAAGGTAACAACTCCAAATTAATAGATGATGATGAAAGGGGAAATATCACAACGACAATGAAAAGATCATACAATCATATGGGACTAGTTTCAAAACCTTAAACTCTACTATTTGAAAACCTAGGAAGAAATGCGATGAATATCTGCAAATCCTGGGAATCACCAAAGCTTAACCAAGAAAGGATCACCCAGCTTCTAAACAGACCCTGTAATATTAAGAAGAAATTGAAGATGTCATAAATAACCTGCCCAAACTAAAAAATGCCCCAGTGCCCGATGGGTCAGGCAGAAGTTATACAACATATTTCAAAGACTTACAAAACCATTATCTACTCTAAATTGTCCTTAGAAGATCAAACATGCGGGGAATTTTCTCCCAAACTTCCTGTCTATAAAGCCAGCATATACTAGTACCAAAACCAGAAGAAAGTGCAACAAAAAGGAGAACTATAGACCCATCTCATAACTCAGAATCAGTTTCACAAATTCTCAACAAACAGTTCTGTGAAATCGCATACCAGACCCCACCCCAAGTCAAGAAATTATCATGCACCATGACCAAGTTGGATTCATACCAGAATGCAAGGATGGTTTCACATACGAAAATCAATAAATTACATAAAACATATAAAGTGGACTGGAAAGACAAAAACCACAAGCATCATCAATTGACGTGCGGAAAAGCCTTTCTTTGACAAAATCAGCAACTTTTCATGTTAAAGCCCTGAGGAGGCATTGGATCCTGGAGGGATTCATCCCTCAATGTGTATCAAAGCCATAACAGAAACCCACAGCCACCACATATATCAATCCTAAATGTGGGAGGAAAATGAAAGACAAAACTTCCCTTAAAGGTAGGAACTCGGCAAGGCTTGCCCCCGTCACAAGCTCCATCATTCAATATAGTGCTGAGAAGCCTGCTAGGGCAATAAAGCAAGGAAAAAGAACTTAAAGGAGTACTGGGAAGTTGTGAAAATTGTGGAATTCACAGACTATCCCTTATTTGCTGATGAGAAATTGTCTACTCTAAGGGATCTAAAAACTTCTGCGGATTGAAAGCTCTAGAAAGCGCGAGTCTGAACAGCTTCAGGTCAGAGGGTGTGCCGGATGTTTTGGGACAGGTTGTAGCTAAGCGCGTAAAGTCGAAAATGGAGCGCTGTGGCAGTGACCACAAAAGATACAGCAATGGAAGAAGGATCACAAGTGACCTCTACCCACTGCACAAAGCCTAGAGCCTAAAAAAGTAATAAATACTCTATGGAACAAACCTAACGCACACAAGATACCAAAGACCATGAACTAAAAAAAAAACCCACCAAAAGTTAAAAAACCCCTGAAGAAAGGGTGAAGAAGCATCAGAAGATGGAAAACCGCCCTGCTCACTGGAGTTGGAAAATAGATAAGTAAAAATGGTCCAATCGATGCCTACCCAACTTGTAATAACGGAATTTTAATGTAGATCCCAATCAGATCCCCAAAGTTCTTCTGTCTAACAGAGCCTGGAAAAAAAAAAAAAAAAAAATCGGATTTTCTCAATTTGGAAAAACAAAGCTCCCGAATAGCCAAAGCAACCCTGAGTGAAAAGAAGCAATACAGGGGGGTATCTTCTATAAAAATAAATAAATACCAGACAGCTCAAACTATATACAAAAAAAAACAGGGCTATAATAATAAAAACCGGTACTGGTCTGGCACAAAACAGACCAGTTGACCAATGGAATAAAAACTGAAGATCCAAACCTGAGCTCATAGATTTCAGCCACCTCATATTGACAAGGGGCCAAGAAGCACAAATAGAAAGAGAAAGACAGCATCTTCAGCAAGTGGTGTTGTCAAAACTGGATCACCACTTGTAGAAGAATGAAATTAAACCCCAACCTCTCACCTTGTACAAAGAGTCAACCCAGATGGACCAAGACCTCAACGTGAAACTCCAAAACTCTGGAGGCGATGAAGAGAAGTTGGCAGCAGACTACAAGACATAGGTGTAGGAAAGACTTCCTAAATCAGACAGCAGCTGCACAAGAAATAAGATCGACAATTGACAAATGGGACCTCATTAAACTCAAAAGCTTCTGTACAGTCAAAGGAAGCAATAAAGGAACGGGTTGGAGAAGACCCCACAGAGTGGGAGGAAACTTCACAGCAGATACATCTGACAAAGCATTAATTTCCAAGTATACAAGCTACTCAAACAAACAACAGAAGAAAGAAAACAATGAATCATTCAAAAGAGGACAAAGATGAATAGAAACTTCACAAGAGAGGAAGTTAGAGATGGCCGAGAAACATCTTAAGAAGTGTTCAACATCTCGATAATTAAGGAAATGCAAATTAAAACCACTCTGAGATATTCACCTTACTCCAATAAGAAGCTGGTAGAATCAGGAACACGAATGATACCAAGTGCTGGAGAGGTTGGGGGGAAAGGGGAACACTCACCCATTGCTGGTGGGATGTAAACTTGTACAGCCACTGTGGAAAGCAGTGTGGAGACCCTTAGAAGACTCAAAATGAGCCTCCATTTGACCCAGTCATACCACTCCTGAGTATATACCCACAAGACTCAACTTATTGCAAAGATACATGCAGCAGCTGTCTATGTTTTTGCAGCTCTGTTCACAATAGCAAAAGCTGGAACCAGCCCAGGTGCCCTTCAACTGACGAGTGGATAGAGAAAATTGGTACATGTTACACAATGGAATCTATGTAGCAGTAAAGAGGGACAACATCCTGAAATTTGCAGGTAAATGGATGGAGCTGGAAGACATTATGTTAAGTGAAGTAACACATCCCAGAAAAACAAACGACAAATGGTTGTCCCTCATATGTGGATGCTAGTACCAACAACCCAGATATAAATATTTCTCATGGAGAGGGATGCATAGTAAAAGAACAACAACAAAAGACTACATCAGAAAATGGACTGAAATGGTGAATTGGAAAGGTGGGAGGGGTGGGAGAGGGACACGGGTGTATATTCGTTAATGCATATTTAATTGACGTGAGCTCAGCAAGTACCAGTTTCGCCTAGACACTGTCTACAGGACACATGGTGTTTTAGGACTTAGTAAAAGTAAACATGTGGATATTAAACAGCATTGGTTTACAGAATCTGATAAAAATGGTAATGCTCGAATTAAATGGAGATATAATTCGCTGTTGCCCACATTTGCCTTACATAAAATTCTGTAGAGCAAGAACTTTGGGATCGACACATACAAATGTTCTCTAAATTTTCTGTTGTACAGTATCAACCTTGTAGCATTCTCTTTAAGATGATTTAACGTAAAAATTAAGTTTGGGCTTCCCAAGTTAATATTATATATAGTCACCCAAAACACATGGGTGATTTGAGAATCTGTGCCTTGATCCACCCTATAGTCATGTATAATACAACTGTCTTCTGGAGACTCATACGCTAAAAAAATAGGGGGGGGATACAGAAACGACATGAAACCTTTTCATCAAACCCTTGCAATTCAAATCTTAAAACAACTATGGGNTCTAAGCTCTGTTCCTTGGGTCTCCTCCAAGGGGATCCCATTGTGGCTATCTCCTCCAGGTTTGGTAGGGCCTGGTGTGGGAGTATCCTGTGCCTTTCCCATGTTGTCCCTTCGTCGTGTCCCTGGCATATGGATTTCCCTTTTGTGGTTCAAGTCACAAACGACTTTTCACTATATTAGTGGATGGTTTTGCTTGCCTCCTTCCGATGCTTTTTTTTTTCTTCCCCCCCTTTCCTCCTCCTTTTTTATTTTTTTATTTTTTTATTTTTATGGTGTATTGACTTGGCTAGGTTTCAGGTTTTCAGTTTTGTGTATATATTGGATGTTGGAAGCCTAAGCTAGTCTTCTCTTTCTGTTCTGAAAGTTCTCCAAAAGGAAGACCACTTGGATTCTTAGCAATTCACTTGGTGCGGGGAGGGGGGGGGTATTTTGTGCCTGATCTAGCCCACGCCCCGGTCCCTCTGGGCCGGGGACCCCGTAGACGGGTTCAGAGCGAGACCCTCTCCCAGCTGCCCCCCGCCAGACCACGCCTAGAGCTGTAGAACTGTGTACTTGCCCTGGCGCGTTATGGCGTCTCCCCTGCGACCCTGGTTCCCCGTTTAGTGCCTTTTCTAAACCTCAAGGTAATCTGTAAAGGCAAAGGAGGCCTCCTCTGTTATGCAGTGGGATCCCATAGAACCCCTGTGTTGGAAAGTTTCAGTTGTCAACTTGACATACCTGGGTAGAGGGAGCCTTAATTGGGGAATTATCAGATAGGACGGTGGGCATGTCTATAAGGCATTTTATTGATTGTGAGTGATGTGGAAGGTTCAGCCTAGGAAGGTGGTCTTGGATTATAGAAGAAAGCAAGCAGAATATAAGTTAGAGGAGCCAGCCTGTAAATAGAGCTCCCCCATGGTCTCTGCTACAGCTTCTCCAGGTGCCTGCCTTGAATTCCTACTGTGACTTTCCTCAGCAATGGACTGTGACATTGAAGTGTAAACCAAGTAACTCTTTTCCCCCCAGGTTGTTGTGGTCAGGGTGTTTATGACAGTAAGGGAAAGCTAACTAAAACACCTCCACCCCTAACATTACAAGATATTGCCTTTGCTCTTGGTTACCTTCCAGAACTCAATAGTAAAACCCTGTTGCTGAAGACACCACACTTTATTCATACAACATGGAGAAATCAGGCTGGTACTCATCTGGATGCTTCATCCCTACTGGCTAGCTTTCGTAGTGCCAGAAGGTGCTATGCATTCTACTGCAGGAGAAAAACAATCAATTTTACCTGTCTGCAAACACTGAAATCTATAATAATGACTGATTTAGCAAGATAAGCTCACTGGTACAATAGTGGCATGAACATTATGGTAGTAACCAACCACCTTTTGACTGGATTTAAGACCCCCTCACAAGATATAACTCATACTTGGCACAGTTACTGAAGCCCAGAACCTATATCTAGAAATGCCATAGACTCTAGTGGAGAATCTACTCTATTCTGATAGGTAGACAGTATTAAACTGAGTCTTTTCGTTTGAGACAGTGTGCCCCTGTAGCCCCAGCCAGCCCTATGTAGGTGAGGATGGCCTCGATTTCACAGAGATCTGCCTGTCTCTACCTTCTGTGTGCTGGGATTAAAGTTGTGTGCCACCACTCCCTGCTTAAACACTTTCTAGATGGCTTATCATTACACCTTTGGCAGTTTGAAAAGAAAATATCCCCCTAGGTTCAGGTATTTGAACACTTTGTCCCTAGTTGCTGGTGAGGTTTTTGAAGGTTAAGGAAGTGCACCCTTGCTGGAGAAAGCATGTCACTGGGAGTTTTGCAAGTCCATAGCCTCATCCCACTTTCAGGTCACTCTGCTCTCTACATGTGCATGGAGATGTGATCTCTCAGGTTCCTGCTCCAACTGCCTTGCCTGCCCCCTGCTACCATACATCCCCTGACACGATGGACTCTTATCCCTCTGGAAACATAAGCCAAAATCAACTCTTTCTTCAATATGTTTCTTTTGATCATGGTCTTTTATCACAATAACAAAAAAGTAACTAATATATACCCATGTATTAGTACATGTCTCAAACATCATCAATGAAGCTTCATATGTATAGATGGTGGTTAACATAGAAATCCACAACTGGGCAACAACCAGAGACTACAGAATACTTAGCCATAAGTTTGACATCTATATCATGCCTCCTCCTTGAAAGTCTCAGGGATCATTGTGGAAAAGGAAACAGAAAGATTGTAAGAGCCAGAGGTAGTGGATGACTGTAAGGAAACTGTATCTTCTGGACAGAACAAGGCAGTCACACATATGAACCCACGGCAATTTTGATAGTGTGCACAAGGCCTGCACAAGCTCAAGCCAGATAAAAATCCTATCATAGAAGGGGAAGGTGTGCTCAAAGCCCCACTGCTAACTGAGAAGCTATTGGCAATTGATAGCTACTGGAATCAGTTTTCTTTAAGGGTGAGGCCCCTTGTAGGTCAACCATACTCTAGGGGACAGCTTCACAAGGCCCCTACATGACTCTAAGCCCTTTTTTCTTATTTAGCCCTGGGCATATCACAGTTTGGCACTTTGACCTAAAGCCTTCTCTATTTTTTAAAGTGAACAATCCAAAACTACTATAGAGAGGGAAAAAAAAAACTATAGAGAGGAAAATCAAGTAAACTCTGAAAACCCAAGCCTTTTCAGGGGATGTTGGGTTCATGGTTTCTAGGTCTTTTCTCCACTTACAGACAGCTTCATCTTTCTGTATGCCTGTTTATGTATGTGTGACTGTAAGTATGGATGTGGTTCTTTATCTTTCAATAAAAGTTTGTTTGTTTTTAAGAGGACAAGCAGGGTGGTGCACACCATTAATCCCAGCACTCAGGAGGCAGAGGCAGGAGGATCTTTGTGATCCGGGCCAGGATAGTATGTACAGGGAGTTCCAGGCCAGCTGGAGCTACAGAGACATCACCACCACCACCACCACCACCACCACCAACAACAACAACAACAGTTTGTTTGTTGATCTTTTCTGCTTTGCCTTTTTTCCTGCCTTTTAATTCTTTAGTTGGCTAAGAAAATAAACTTAAGAATACTCATAGAGTAATAATGTGGCAACTGCAACACTTCTTGTAGTGATAATGACAGAATTAACTGGAAAGAGGAACCCGGGCTTCTGTCAGGAAAAGGAAAGCACCTTGCTGCCTTAGTGATAGGATCGCCTGTATTGGGAATGAAGATGTGGTATGGACCAGGTCTACTCATAGCTTTCATACCTGTGAGACTGGATCCCTGAAACCCAAGATTTCAAGACAGACCCAGAAGAAAGGCATAGATGGTTGACAGGTCTTCTACCAGGGCTATAAGATTACACTAGGAACCTGGACATGCTAGGAATGTTCTTACTATGCAGTAGATAAAGAAGAAATGGGAAAACCACACCCAGACCCAGCCCTAACCCTTGGTGCCCTAATGTACTGGTTCCCATAGAAAGGAGAATACACTGTATTTTAGCAGAAGGGTTCCTGCCTGATTGTTCATTTCCCTTTCCATTAACATATTGAGTGAATCCTGGAGCACTGGAAGCCCTCAGTGAGCCACAGAGGAGACTTAGTAATGGTGGAGCTGTACAATCTGGAGTCAGCAGAGTCTGACCTTGTCACTGGACAACACACACAACTGATGGAGTTTTCATCTGCACAGCCAGAGGGTTGGAATAAATGGAGCAAGATGAGGGTTTGGGGATTGATAAAAAAGGAATGTGGACATATCTCCATTAACCAGAAATTGAACCTCTAAGAAATGGCATGTCCTCTGTACTCCTCAGCTTCTCTGCTTCATAGATGGAGTAAAGTCAGAACGTGAATACCCATCTCCACACGTGCTTCCTAGCTGTCACTCACATGATGACTCAGCATTATCTCTAATTCATTGTCACACATCAGTAGATGGAAGGGGACGATGTTTTACTCACCATGCACAGACAGCTCGGTTCCTCCTCCAGACTGAATCTCCTTGTTGCCAGATGTTCTTTTCTGGAACTTCACACAGTAGTAGGTACCAGCATCTGCTGGGGCGACATTACTGATGCGGATGGAAAAGTCCAAGTTATTTCTTTTTGAAGTATCTGAAACATCTGTTACTCTGTGGAAGCGCTCTCCTGTGAACCTGTATATTGCTTGTCTTC
Source organism: Rhizomys pruinosus (assembly GCA_009823505.1). Lineage (NCBI taxonomy): Eukaryota > Metazoa > Chordata > Mammalia > Rodentia > Spalacidae > Rhizomys > Rhizomys pruinosus. The sequence continues at coordinate 966,550 of VZQC01005145.1, read as the reverse complement.
TGGGCCCTACACCCTTGAACCACTCAATTGGCCCCACAGGTAACAGGGAGGTCACAGTGCAGTTCAGAATGGCGCTTTGTCCAGCAGCAACTGACACTGACTTCTGAGGCTGAACCACCTTCAGGTTCTCCTGTGCAGCTGCTCCTACAGGAAAACATCAGTCAGTACTCATCCTTACAACAAGGTGTAGGTGTCTAATTTGTCATCAACTATTTTCACTGACTAGAGCTCAGCATACTCCTTATGTGTCACACTGATCCTCACATGGTCTCAATGCAAAGATGTTGCACAGATGAGGAAACTGAATCACAGAGAAGTTATGAACATGAAAGAGTTGTTTTGAAGTTGTTAACTGTCTGAAATTCAATGTGCTATCCAATATTTGTTTCTTTTCATTTTCTATCCGCATGGTATGTGACACATCCTCTATTGTTGTATTGAATGTGCTCAAGCAATACACTTAGATCCCTGGGATGTGACAGAAGGGCTGGAACATTACTTGGATTTGCATTTCACTGCAAGACTCTGTGGATCATCTTGCCTGATCCACAGAGACCCACAGCTCATTGTGAGGTTTGCTCTACCAGCTGGATTAATGATGACACACAGAAATCCTAATATACAATAACATGTGCCTCAATTAAGTGATAATCTACCACATGATCTGGTATACCACTCCTTGACAAGGACCCAGAGGACTCAGCATCCTACTACAGAGATTCTTACTCAGCCACGTTTGTTGCTGCTCTTTTCACAATAGTTAAGAAATGGAAACAACCTAAATGTTTCTCAATTTATGAGTGGGTAAGGAAAATGTGGCGCATTTACACAATGGTGTTTAATCAGTGGGGAAGAAAAACAAATTATGAAAATTTCAGAAAGTGGATGTAGCTAGAAACTGTTACACTAAATGAAGTCTCAGACTCAAAAAAAAAAAAAGCAACATATGTTCTTTCTCATTTGTGGATATTGGCTTCAAATCTCTAGATGTAAGAATATATCCTAATTATTCACAGGAGAAAAGAAAATGGAGGGAACCATGGGAGAAAAGTGGGAGATAGTAGGAGGCAAGTGTTATCAGTGGGGAAATGGGGATTCCTTTAACTGAGGAGGGAGCTGGGAGCCCTGTATAGAAGGGAGAGAGAGAGGTAAGTAATGCTTAGATGGTGTGAAAAACCAGAGGTAAATATATTAACACAAAAGCCTACTAAATATATACATACACTGTACATACATACGTGACACATCTACGATTCAACCTCGATACCGAAGGCTCAGAGAACATGGTGGAACAGCATGTAGAAAGAAAAATTAAGGAGCCCAGAGACATTTCAGCACAGGAATTCAACTTAACTTTACACTGAGCATCCCATTCCTGCTACTCCATGTCTATTCGAGTTGCTTTTATACTTAGCAATGTGGATATACCAAGAGATTGGGGGACGTTGTGATTTCACTGTGTAATGGACTATGCCAAGACCACTAATTGTAACCTAAAATGGTGAGGAGAGTCTACACTATAGTGCCAGGCTCGAGCCAAATCCAATATCCCATAACAGATACCCTAAAGCACATCTTAATGAAAAAGCCATTTACTATGAATCCTCCTTTATTAGTGTGGCAGAGATGTGCTAGTTACCCAATTGCAACATAGAAAAAATAGAAAATATGAAAAATAGGGCAGTATAATGCCTCCCGAAGGATAATACAACTTTGTAGCAACAGATCCCACCGAACTTTATATTGGTGAAATGTATGGTGAACAATTTGAAAGAAAGATCATAAGAAGTTCAATGATTCAAGAACATACATTGAGGTGTAGGTGAATCTTAGGTCAGGTCTCTCCAGGTAGGCTCATGTGATTATAGGGCAAGGGTTTGTGTGTCACTGTCATCAGATGTCTGGGGTTTTAAAAAGAGAGGAGAACATTGAAAGTGGGGAAGATGAATCAGTGACACAGAAATATGAATCGGTCTTAGAAGCAGAAATAGAGCCTGTCCCACATCCATTGATTCTGACTTGTTTGTCCAAGGATGCCCTGAGAGTCTCCTTGAGGGAAGCAAACATCTCAGGGTAAGCATACTGAAAAGCAAGCTTCAGAAACAACTCCTCATTTCTGATTTCGGATAAAGCATTTTTCTTCTTCCAAATGTTGAGGCCCAAGCCTTTGAGTCTTTACTTCAACCCCAAATCCTATCCATGAAAAGATTCCTGTGGGTTCCACATTAGCACTTATTTAATATCTGATCACATTCTCCTTTCTCTCCTGTTACGTGCTTTGTAAGCCTCTCATTTAGATGCTTGCTTTGATCTCCTTTCTCTGTCTTCCCTGGCATAGCCTCTATTCCACCAATTGCTAGAATTATCAGTTCAGAATTAATCTTCACATGATGTCTTTATCTCTCAGTTGCAGTGACTCCATTTCAGTCAGAGTAAGAGCCCAGGTTGTGGAACAGAGCAGATTTGTTCTTAAGCTCTTCCCAAGTGCTGCTGCCCTGGGCGAGTCCTTTCTCCCAGAAAGGCACATGGCTCTGTCTTGCATCTTCTTTTAATATTTACCCAAATATCTTATTCCCAGTGATGTCCAAACATATTCTCAATATCTAATCCCCCACTGACCCTCCTTACTCTTTTTGCCATCTAGACATTTAATTTAACATTTATCATTTTAAAAGTCTATATTGTTTACCTATGATTATGAGTTGATTACTCTCATTTCTAAGATCCATATGGGCAAGTGTATTGTCTCTTCTATTCAATGCAACACATGCTTCCACCATAGCTCCTGTCTCATAGTGAGAATACAAAAATTGAGTGCATGACACAGCAATTGCTCACTGTGATATGTCCCTTTGACACTGAAGTCCATTTTAGATTGATAATTTATGCAGAAAAAGTTTCCTTTGTGGAAATTCTTGCAAAACAGAAAACTAAGGCGGAAGCTGAATGGCCTAGACAAAACCACAGGCTGTATTCTCACTCCACCCCACCTCCACATGGATCAGCAGGAACTGCAGAACACTCATGGGATAGAATAAGCATCTGAGAAGAATGACAATTATCCTCATCACTGCAGTCAGACTGCCTGAATTAAATACAGAGCTCTAGCAGTTGTCACTGATGGACCATAGGGCTCTTTAAGCTTGTTTCCTTATCTGTGACAGGGTGTGAAAAGAGCAGGTATCTGGGATATATGATCACATGAGGTAGAACCGTGAAGTATTTCCACACTATCTAGGACACAGTGTTTAAGAAACTGAGAAGTTATTTTTTGGTATATTTTCTGAGAGACAAAGAACTGTACTGATGTTAGATGATATGCCTAGAAACAGAACTTGGGGGCTAGAGAGATGACTCAGTGGTTAAAAGCACTGACTGTTCTTGCAGAAGACCCAGGTTTGAATCCCAGCACCCACCTGGCAGCTAACAAAGGTCCAAAACTCCAGTTCCAGGAGATCTGACACCCTCTTCTGTTCTCTACAGGCATTGCACAACATGGGTATACTTAAATACATATAGGCAATACACTCATATACATAATAATAATCATAACAACAACAACAAATAGAACTGGGTATATATGGTCAAACTCAATCCAGATCTAGATACACACATGTATTTGAAGGCGTATGTGGGCCAGAACATGTACTATTTTACCTTATTGACTCAGGGTTTCTGGGGCAAATACTTGAGAGAAATAATTTAAAGGAAGAACGTTTTCTTTGTGCTCATTGCTTCAGAGGGCTTAGCGCATGGTTGTCTGGCTGCACTGCTGTGGTCTCATACTGTAGTGGAGCCTCATCCTGGTGAGAGGATGTGGAAGAGTGACATTGTTTACCTTGTGGAAACAGAGAGGCAGAAATGGATGCCCACCAAGTATTATCTTCAAAGACTTCCCTAGTGGACTTCCTGCATTCCTTAAACAATAGATCACCTACCAAAATAGTGCTGTTAACAAAAATTTAAATACATGAGCTTTGGGGTACATTTTAGACTTAAATATAACATTTCTTTTAGACAGATTCTCAATACTGAACCAAATTCTTGTGATGAATAAAGAAAGAGAGTGAGGTTTTATTGTAGATAATAGCCTTAAAGGTTTCAATCTATTGGCAGACCTATTTATTTTTGACCTATGGGAAGGAGCCTCATAAAAAAAGAACAGAGCAGGAGACCACAATCTCCTCCAAAAGTATGCATCCAATCACCTTGGATCATCCACTCCCCCACCAAAGAGATCTCACAATCTTCTACCAAAACCATTCTGGAGTCCAAGCCATTAACAAATGAGCCATTAGGAGCTATCCCAGAGCCATATATGAGGTAAGGTGACATAAAAATAAGAACAAAGTGGGGAGCCTGAAGATTCCTGAGCCCAGAACTAACGACACGGAATTGTCTCTTTGGCCAGTGAAAAGTCTGAAGACAAGAAGCCTGTACAGCATGAGCAGAGCTTGCCCTAGTGTGTCCCCAATCATACCTGTCATGAGAAAACGGGAAATAAAGCCCCCAGGAAAAAGTCAAGTGGATCACAGAATCATGTGACTAACCACGGAGGAATTGTATCCACTCCAAATATCAAAGATAATCCATATCCCCAATATCTCAGAATGTGACTGTATTTAATATAGAGTCTTAAAGAGGTAGTTAGTGTCAACTGAGATCATCAGGGTGAGTCTCAATCCAACATGATTGGCTGTGGTGCACAAGATTAGAAGATACAGAATTAGGAAAGAGCATATGTGAAGATGGAGGGAGAAGATGATGACTACAACACAGGGACAGAGGGCTCAGAAGAATAGCTCAGGGAACACCTCACCCTGGGCTATGAGAGCCCAGTGTAGAGAGGAAATGCATTTGTTATTTTAGTTGCCCAGCTCATGGCACTTTGTCATGACAACCCTAGCAACTGAAAACAGGCACCATAGAACAAATATGCAACCTCATAAAGAGGGAAGAATAGGTGGGAAGACTCAGACCACAGAGGTGGAAGGAGCAGGCAGACAGAGGCAAAACGAGGAAACTTTCTGAGAAAAGGTGGTGGCTGAAGATCCTGAGATGCATTCAAGACTAACCATGTCCCGTCGTCTGCATGTCAGACTTCACATCCTCAAGTAGTTGGCTCTAGGAGCTTGGAGCCAGGCAACCCCATCAGTTGATTTGGGGCTGGCTTTGTGGGTCTGAAATCCTCAGAGTTATAGGGAGAAGCATTTGGTAGGCTGAATTCCTATAAAAATGGAAGGAATTATTCATGTTTGAAGCGTCTAGCCAGGTGCTTCTGGCCCCCTGCTGAAGGTAATAGGCTGATAAAACAAAATGCTCAGGTCCCTGGCTCTAGGCTCTTAGACAATGCCCTGGCCTGCTCTCCTGTGGCCATTCCAGTGTTTACCTAGAGTTCCTGAATTCCATGAGTAGGGTTAGCCCAGAGGCAAGAAGAGAGGATTCTGTTCCAAGAACTTGCTCACCTGTGATTCCCAACAGGAAGGACAGCAGCAGGAAGGAGAGCAGCAGGACACTGTGAGGATTCTGGGGCCAGGGATCAAAGTCCAGCATCATGAGAGCCAAGAAGACTGCTTTATGTAGTCTGTGCTGGTGAGATCTCAGATTCAGCTCTGCGGAGAGAAGAGCTGCCTTGGTTCCCTCCGCATGCCTGTGTTAGAGTAAAACAGGAACCACATTCATTATTTGGAAACAGAAATGAGGCAATACAGGCAGCTGGGTGAGAGGGGTTACTCATGTGCATTTTCAGAGGGACTCTTATGAGCCTTGCAGAAATAATCCTTTCTCCCTGCTCTGTTGCCAACCACTTGACCCCTCAAGATATCCTGAGGTCTCTGTTACACACCCATTGAGATTTAGGCCGTGAAGGGTATTTCCCAAATTCCCATGTTGGAATCCCAACATGTGGCTGAATTGTATCCTGTTCTGCCCCAGACTCACCTAGCGATACTCAGTGAGTCTGTGAGGGTTCCTGGGAGTGGCCCAATGCTGTAGTGGAACAAGTTCTGCTCTTGAAGCTACACTTATGACACTGTTGTATTGATAGACTGATAAACGCAGTACTGGTGCAGGTTATTAGGACCATTGTTCCTAGTTTGGTTTCTGTTGCTGTGAGTAATGTCATAACCAAAAGAAACTTTAACCCATGAGTAGATTTTTCCTATAAAATCTAAACAACTTTTCACGTTAGTGGCATGCTTGCACTTTACAACAGTCATCTTTCTTCTCCATTGTGATTCTATTTATACTTCTTGCAGAATAGAAACAATAGAACTTCTTGTTCCTCTCTGTCCTCCTCCTTTTCTTCTTCCTCTTCTTTTTGGTTTTGGTGTTGGTGGTACAAGCTTCATGCATACTAGGGAAGTACTCTACCACTGAACTATACCCCCTGCCTGAGATGATAGAAATGACATCTGACAATATTCATTTTTTTTTCTAAAGAGTTCATCATAATTGTGTATCAAACAGGAAGTGATAGTGCATTGTATTATTTCGTATTCCGTATTTCATCTTCTAAAATCTATATTCAAATGGTTCTTGCTTGTAGATGTTGATGTTAAGGTAATACATCTTATTTTACAATTTCTGGGATGATGTGAAATTGTGCCATCTACAGAGCTGCTTTGAGGCTGCTTTATGAAGGTGGAGATCAAGGACAGGTGGAAAATAAAGACCTTACAGGGCATTCTCCTCTGCTTTACTCCATCCCCATGCGATGATTCAGGCAAAAGATGCATTCCAAAAATGAGTCTCACATTCAAATTTTATTGTTGCCCACTTGGGCTATGGACTGCACATGGTCATAGTTGTACATGGTAAACATCCTAGGATGGCAGAATCTTCCAAGCAAGGATGTGATCACGGGAATTTGTAATGGGATAAGGCCTCAGGTTGTAAATCCATGTGAGACCATTTATTTCCACTATTCTGTAACTTGGCTTTAGATGTAGACCTAGTATTTGTTCAAATGTTGAATTGTTAGCATTTTTTCAAATATTTCTCACATGAAATCCTGCTTCACAGTATTGAAGAAGGCTCCCTTTATTTAAGCAGAAGAGCATAGCTCCTCAAATACGGTGGTTTCCTTGATACTTGGTGATTAATTGAATGAGTAAATGAGTGTGCTTGCAGATTTGGAAGCATGGTGATAAATTAGCATTTGCAAATGCCTTCACCCACAATAGTTAATATAAGACTTGGTTAGTCTGAAAAGCTGCAAGATTTGCAATGCCTGTGAGGATCTTCAGCATCACTTTGGGAGTACTTGTGAATGAGTAACAGAACTGGACAGGGAACAAAGGAAGGAATCTATATAACAGTACTGAATTGTTGCTTTTCTTGATAAGGATATTGTTCAGAAAATTAAAATCACTGTGTAGAACAAAGCTCTTTTCTATGAGCTGATACAACCATCTATCACCTTTTTATTTCATTAAGCACAGAAACACAAATAACAAATAGGTAAAAGTAAAACACAGAAACTCACAACTGGTCCAAGGGGAGAGAGTGTCAGTGGGGTGCTCATCCACAAAAGGAACATTTATTATGCACACTCCCTAAGGCTTAGGGAACATCTGGGAAAAGGGGAGATAATATTGCAAGATCTAGATTTTGGGACGCCTAGAGCAAAGCGATGTCTCCTGGACATGACACTGCTGCACTCATGAGCACACAGCAGCTATACTTGCCTGGAGACGACCTGCAGAAGATCCAGCCAGTCAATATTCTAGCACAATGTGAAACAGTCTTCATGAGCCCCCCACCCTTAACTCAGGAGCTATGGACAGTTGATTTTTACAGGAAGGGAAGTCAGTTTTCTTTTTAATTTTTTTTATTAATTTTATTTATTTATGTATGTGTACAAATGTACTGTCTGCATGCAAGTCTGTGCACCCGTGTCGTGCAATGCCGCGGAGGTCAGAAGTGGGTGTCGGATTCCCCTGGAGCTGGAGTTCGCCTGGAATTGGAGTTTCAGACGGTTCTCAGCCACCATGTGGGTGCTGGGGATCGAACCCAGGTCCTCTGCAAGAGCGCTCTGAGCTCTTAACCGCTAGGCCATCTCTCCAGCCCGGAAGTCAGTTTTCTTTAAGGGTGTGGCTTTTGGTAGGTGAATCCTGTTCCCATGGATGACCCTACACCCAGAAGTACATGGATAGCACAAATTGGAATTGATGGATTATTAAACATTTTAAAACAGTAAACTTCTGCACCCAAAATTTCAAAAAAGACGGAGAGAAAGATAAAAGACAATGGTGGAGTGCATGAGCTCTGGTGTGTTGGGGAGCATGGAAGGAGGAATGGGCTTAAATTTGATTAAGAAATCTTGTATGAAATACACAAAACCTCAATACATTTTTTTAAAAAAGGGATTCCAATGTTCCTTTGCAGAAATGCCCTTCATTTATTTAAACAATAACTGAAAGTTACTTCAATATACATGTCATGTCTCTGTACTGGATACTATTCCACAATAGAAATACTAGTTTAAGTAAAGTAGCCTCATAAGTTGTTTTTTAAAATATAAAAAAAATTAAAAAAAAAAAAACAGGACAGGCCTTTGGGTGGGGTTGGGAGGTGAGTAGATCTTGGAAGAATTAAGTGAAAAAGGTAAGGTGACTATGATCAAAATACATCATATGAAATTATTTGTGTATTAATAAAGTATTTATTTAAGAAAAATTACAGGAAGAATAAGTTCTGCATGTAAATAAGGCTATTTAAAACACATTGATATTTGCATTTGTAAGTTTGGTATTCCATATGTTCTATAAAAACTATTTCTTGCTCTCTAGGTCCATTTCAGACTCACCATGTTGCTCAGGCTGCCCTCCAACTTGCATGTCTCTTGGCTCTGCCTCACAAGTGTTGTGATTACAAGCATGCACCACCGCATCTGGCTCTGAAATTTTATTTTTTTTAATTTTTTCTTAATTTATTTTTGTATGTGTATGAAGGTACTGTCTGCATGTAGGTTTGTGAGCCAGTGTTGTGCACAGAAGAGGATGTTAGATTCCCCTGGAACTGGAGTTAATGATGGTTCTCAGCTGGAGAGATGGCCTAGCGGTTATAGAGTCTGACAAATACATAGTAGGTCAATTCTAGAGCCCTTTAAGAGATTCACATCATAACAGCACAGTTGCTTTCAGATAAAAAGAAATGTAACAATAATGTTGTTCATCTTTCCGTTCAACTGGGGATTTGGTGTTAGCATATACAAATGATGGTAACCATTTTTGAAATACACATTTTTCTCCTTTAATTTTATATTAAAGTATTCACACCCACCCTCCTCCTATGTACCACAATTACAAAGTCTGAAAATAAGTGATAGGTTAATTCTAGATCCCATTAAGGTATTCACATTATAATGGTACATTTGCTTTCAGATAATATATATATGTATATATATACATACATATATATATACATATATATACATATATATGTATATATACATATATATACATATATACATACGTATATATGTATATATATACATATGTATATATGTATACATATATATATACATATATATACATATATATACATACATATATACATATATATACATATATATGTGTATATATATATGTATATATATATATCAGTTTACCTTACTACTTGGTATTTGGTGCTAGCATCCACATATGAGGGATGCCGTTTGTTTTCCTATGACTCTGTTACTTCACTTAGCATAATGTCTTCTAGTTCCATCTATTTACCTGCAAAGTTCATGATGTCATCTTTCTTTACTGCTGCATTGAACTACATTGTGTAGTTTATACACTTTAGATGTTAATGCTCTATCAGATGTATCACTGGTGAAGGTTTCCTCCCACTCTGTGGATTTTTGCTTCACTTCATTGATTGTTTCTTTTGCTGTACAGAAGCTCTTGTGTTTAATAAGGTCCCATTTGTCAATTGTTGATCTTATTGGTTGCACAGCTGCTGTCTGATTTAGAAAGTCTTTTCCTACGCCTATGTCTTGTAGGTTACTACCAACGTTTTCTTCTATCATTTTCAGAGTTTTGGGTTTCACATTGAGGTCTTTGTTCCATTTGGAGTTGATTTTTATACATGGCAAGAGGTAGAGGCTTAGCTTTATTCTTCTACAAGTGGTGAACCAGTTATGCCAACACCACTTGCTGAAGATGTTGTCTTTCCTCCATTGAGTCTTCTTGGCCCCTTTGTCAAATATGAGGTGGCTGAAATTGGATGTGCTCAGGTTTGGATCCTCAATTTTGTTCCACTGTTCTACAGGTTTGTTTTTGTTCCAAACCAGGCTGTTTATATGTCTATAACCATGTAATATAGTTTGAGGTCTGGTATGGCAGCGCCCCCCCCCCCGTCTTGCTCTTTTTGTTCAGGGCTGCATTGGCTATCCAGGGTCTTTTGTTTTTAGGAGGAAGAAAACAAATGACCTACTTAAAAGAAGTAAAGAGCTGAACAGAGACTTCAAACATGAAGAAGTAAAGATGGCTGAGAAACATATTAAAAAGTGTTCAGCATCACTAATAATTAAGGAAATGCAAATTAAAACCAACTTAAGATTGCATCTTACTCCAATAAGAATAGCTATTACCCAGAAAACAAAGGATACCAAATGTTGGAAAGGTTGTGCTGGTGGGAATGTAAACTTGTGCAACCCCTATGGAAAGCAGTGTGGAGAATTCTCAAGAAACTGAAAATGAGTCTACAACATGACCCAGTCATACCACTCCTGGGTATATACCCACAAGACTCATCACATATATGGACATCTTTTTTTAAATTTTTTTAAATTTTTATTTATTTCTGTATGTGTATGAATGTACTGTCTACATGCAGGTTTGTGCACCCATGACGTGCAATGCCACAGAGGTCAGAAGAGGGTCTCAGATTCCCCTGGAACTGGAGTTCTCCTGGAATTGGAGTTTCAGACAGTTTTTGGCCACCATGTGGGTGCTGGGGATCGAACCCGGGTCCTCTGTAAGAGCGGTCGGCACTCTTAACCGCTAGGCCATCTCTCCAACCCATATATGGACATCTATGTTTATTGCAGCTGTCTTCACAATAGCGAAGAGCTGGAAGCAACCCAAGTGTCCCTCAACTGACCAGTGGATAGAGAAAATATGGTACATCTACACAATGGAATTCTATGCAGCTGTAAAAAAAAGATGAAATCATGAACTTTGCAGGTAAATGGATGGAACTTGAAGCCATTATGCTAAGGGAAGTAACATAGTCCCAGAAAAACAAACAATGAATGGTGTATTAGTCAGGTTCTCTAAAGAAACAGAAGCAACAGGATGAATATATAGCTATATACAATTTATTGATTTGCTCATGTGACAGAGTTCAAGGAGTCCAATAGTAGATGCACCTCACTGGAGAGGCTGAGAATCCAGGGAACTGCTCAGTCTGCAAGGCTGGATGTCTCAGTAGTCCCAATCTGGTGCTGAAGGCCCAATGGATTCCAGGGTATCTGCCAGTCTCAGTAAAGGCTGAGATCCAAAGGGTTGATCACAGCAGCAAGACAAAGTCACCAGGTGAGAGAGGCAAGCCGCAGGAAAAAAGGGACCAGCTCCCTCTGCTGTCGCCTTTTATACTGCCTGCCAGCAGAAGGTAATGCCCACATTTGGGGTGGGCCGTCCGGGTTGAGGTGGTCCAATCCGAAGATCTTTTTTCTCTTATTTGTTCCTTAGTCCAGTCAAGTTGACAACCAGGATTAACCATCACAAATGGTACCACTCATTTGTGGATGCCAACACTAAATCCTTAGTTGAAAGGCAAGCTGATAAAAGTTAATGTTATATTTCTTTTTATCTGAAGGCAGCTATGCTGTTATAATATGAATTCCTTAATGGATTCTAGAATTAACTGACCACTTATTTTCTGACTTTTTAATTGTGGTATGTGTATGGAAGGTATGTATTAATATATTAGAGTTATATAAAATTAAAGGGAAAATGTGAACTGCTAACCATATTTTGGAATTAACATACAGTTTATTTTCAAAGGCCATAATTTTGGTATATATGTGATGTAAATATAGGCATATTTTGGAGCAATACAAATGGGAGGAAACAACAAAGACAAAAAGACTGGATCAAATTACTGACCAAAACAGTTAACTTCTGCCCAAACAGTAAACCTCTGCAGAGAAAAAAACTAAAAAGACTGAAAAAAAGATGCAACACACGTATTGCAGAATGCATGAACTGGGGTGGGGTGGGGAGCATGGAAAAGGGAGCGTGTCAAAATTGGACTGAGAAATGATGTATGAAACACACAAAACACCAATAAAATATTCTATAAAACAACAAGTTACATATAAAGGAAAACCAATCAGAATCACAGATGACTTCTCAGTGCAAACTATGAAAGCCAGAAGAACATGTAGTAATGTATTCCCAGTAATAAATGACTATAGATGCCAACCCAGATTACTATACTCAGCAAAAATGTCAATTATAGTTGAAGGAGAAAGAAAAATCTTTCATGACATGAACAAGATGAAAGAATTCACGTGCAGGAAACCAACACTTCAGAAAATACTCAAAGCAATTCAAATGTTGGAGGAAACAAGCACTTATCCCCAAGCAGCTAGAGAGAAAAATTAATAAAAGTATAAATGTACTGTATAATAAAACTGTAATAACTGTATAATAAAAATACAAACCTACACCAAGAATGCAAACAGAAAATAAGGTGAAAGGAAGAAACACAAATCTCTCAATAATAACCTTAAATATTAATGGTCTAAACGCCCCAATCAAAAGACATAGACTAGGAGAATGGATTAGGAAACAGAATCCATCTATATGCTGTCTACAAGAAACCCATCTCACCCTCAAAGACAAGCACCAACTTAAAGTGAAAGGATGGAAAAGATATTCCAAGCAAATTGTACCAAAAAGCAAGCAGAAGTTGCCATTCTAATATCAAATAAAATAAACTTCAAAGTAAAACGATTCAGAAAAGACAGAGGGCCTTTACAATTCACCATGAAGATTTCACAATCATAAATATATATGCACCAATCTCCAGTGCACAGAACTTTATAAACACAATCCTGCAAGACTTTAAGGCACAGATTAATCCCAGCACACTAATAGTGGGGGACTTCAATACCCCACTGAGCTCTTTGGATAGATCAACTGGACAAAGAATAAACAGAGAGACATCTGAACTGAACAATACATTACTCCAAATGGACCTCACAGACATCTACAAAATATTCCACCCAAACACCAGAGAATATACTTTCTACTCAGCACCCCATGGAAGATTCTCCAAAATCAACCACATACTTGGACATAGAAAAAAACCTCAAAAAAATTAAAAAAAAGGATTGAAATAATTTCATGCATTATGTCAGACCACAGTGCAATAAAACTCAATATCAGCATCAGGATAAGCCCAACTATCTACAAGAACACATGGAGACTAAAGAACACAATCCTGAATAAAAAATGGGTCAAGGAAGAAATACAGAAAGAAATAAAAGCGTTTCTGGAACTAAATGAAAATGAGAACACAACAAATCCTATGGGATACTTTAAAAGTAGTCAATAGATGGAGCAAAGAGTTGAAAAGAGACTTCACAAGTGAGGAGTTAGAGATGGCTGAGAAACAACTCAAGAAGTGTTCAACACCTCTAATCATTAAGGAAATGCAAATCAAAACCACTTTAAGATATCATCTTACTCCAATAAGACTGGCTAGGATCAAGAAAAATGATACCAAGTGCTAGAGAGGTTGTGGGGAAAGGGGAACACTCATCCACTGCTGGTGGGAATGTAAACTCGTGCAGCCACAATGGAAAGCAGTGTGGAGAACCCTTGGAAGACTTGGAATGAACTTGCCACCCGACCCAGCCATACCACTCCTAGGCATGTAACCCCAAGACTCACCCCACCGCAGAGATACATGCACGGCCATGTTTATTTCAGCTCTCTTCACAATAGCAAAGTGCTGGAACCAACGCAAATGCCCCTCAACTGATGAGTGGATAGAGAAAATGTGGTACATCTACACAATGGAGTTCTATGAAGCAGTAAAGAAAGACAACATCATGATGTTTGCAGGAAAATGGCTGGAGCTAGAGGACATCATGCTGAGTGAAGTAACACAGTCCCAGAAAAACAAATGAAGAATGGTATCCTTCATCTGTGGATGCTAGTGCCAATTACCCAGTTGTAAGTATTTCCTGTGCATGGCTCCTTGAGCTTTTTTCCAAAGCAGTTGGGAGTGATGCATATTGGAAACAACAACAATTACAACAACAACAACAACAACAGAAAGGACTGCATTGAAGAACTGACTGAAACAGTGAACTTCTGCTCAAAACAGTCAACTTCCCCATGGAGAATATTAAGAAAGACTGAGAAAGAGATGAATAGCATGTTTGGCAGAATGCATGAGCTCTGGAGGGGTGGAGGGATGCGGGGGACACGGGTCTAAATTTGATAAAAAAATATATGTATTAAATAAATAAAAAAAGTAGGCCTAAGAGGGAAGTTTATAGCCCTGGGTGCCTACACTAAAAATAAACCAAAACAAAACAGAAAGAGCAAAAACAAACAATCTAACACTGCAGCTAAAACACTTGAGAAACAACAACAAATGAATCCCAAACCCAACAGAAAGGAAGAAATTAGAGGAGTACTAATTGCAAAAGACGAGATCAAACTATCCCTTTTTGCAGATGTCATGATAGTTTACCTAAGGGATACCAAAAACTACCAGAAAACTCCTAAAAACCATCAACAGGTTCTACCAACCTTCCTTCCATGAAGGCAGGTCATGCCTTTTGTCTGGGAAGTGTGCTGAGGAAGGGGATCAGAGGGCAGAAGAGGCACAGGCCCAGGTCATCTCTGTGTCCTCCCTCGGTCCTGCTCTAATCTGGTGGAACTGAGGGGTCACACACTAAATTTTGTTGCCCGGGAAGGGGAAGGATGGGCTTACTTTAAGAGCCAATACCAGGGCCACAGTCTTGAAAGCAAGACTCAAACCTCCTTTGTCAGAGCACCCTGAGGTCTCTTAGGTTTGTGAGGGCTGTGAGGATCTCGAGTTTGTGACCCTCTTCTCCTGGGACTCTGGAGCTCCATAGCAAGATTTACAGAGTTTGTTCACAACTTAAGCTTCAGCACCTGGGGTCAGAGCAGGCAGCATTTTGAATCTGACTCTGACTCTGAGTTCACTGGACCCACTGTTGTCTGGAGATCTCACCGTTCTTATTTCGGTGTTCTACTTTAATTTGCATTTCCTAATAAATCGTAATGTTGACTTATGGTGTCATGTTCATTTTGGTCATTAATATATCTTCATTTTTATATTCAGATTATTTGCTCATCTCTAATTAGTGCATAAAATTCATTTATATCCTCTGGGTACATTGTCACCTGCGTGTATTGCAGTTATTTTATTCCCATTTGTTTTGAAGGGTTGTTGTTGTTGTTGTGGTTGTTTCATGAAATATTTCCATATGGAAAAATTGTGAAGGCCTTCTTTTTACTCTCTGTAGGATCTCTACAGTTCTGCAAAGATGACAGCATTCAGAAGACCCAAGCAAACTCAGACAAAATCCAGCACAGAGCTGGGGAAATAGATGGAGACTACTGACCTTAGCAGAGAAACTATTGGCAGCTGATCACTGCTGGATGAAGGAGACTTGCTCTTCTTTGGAGGAGAGATGCTAGGTAGGAAGAAAAGACTCCAGTGAAGGAACTGACACTGAAGGACATCTAGGGAAACAAACTCGATTCAGCAGGCCTTAGCATATATGACAGAATGCATGAGGTCTGGGGGGGTATGGGATACACATAGGGGAGTAGATCTGAATATGATTAAGATGCATTGTACGAAATGCACAATTTCAATAAAAATATATATTAAAAATCTTCAAAATAAAAAAAAGACATTCTATTTTTCCTTGGATTTCTTCTTTGATCCATAGTCAGTGGAAGTGTTATCCAATGGTTGAAGAATTTTTTTCAGATATCTTTTTGTCATGGAGTCCTAAATATGTGACCTGAGAATGTTACTTTATGACTTCAGTGCATTTAGATGTTAGGAAACTTGTTTTATAGCCTAGCATGCTCCTGGTGAATTTCTGTGTGTGTATGAAGAGTCTGTGCACACTGGCCTGCTGGATACAGTGGTCTATGCAGGTCATGCCCGCAGGCTGACAGATGGGGCTATGCAGTTATTGTGGGCCCTTAAAAGTTTTCTAGTACTTTGTTGCATCCATTACTGAAAGAAAATGCTGACATCCCACATCTAATTATGAATCTGTCGCTGTTGGATTCCTTTGTTTTGGAAGGTTCCAGCCTCCCAAGTCACCAGCCTCACAGCCCTAGGTATGGCAGTCACGCCTGGCTTTGGCTCAAATGCCATGGGCCAAGGGGAGGAAAGTGCGAGGGAGCAGAGACGTCCCCAAGATGGTGATAAACCCGAACGAATCCGAAGAAAGATCTGGGAGTTACCTCAGCGAGCAAAACTCATTTATTGCAAAGGTTTAAGCACATATATTTTGGGGGGGCTCTTCGACCAGGAGGTGGGTGGGACAGAGGGGAAGCCTATGTGCTTTCTGTAACAGACAAGTTTTACGGCAGGAAAACCATAGCCCCCTGAGATAAGCTTATGGCTTGTGCCATTTGCCTCCAGAGGACAAGGCGGACATACCTCAGGAGGAAGAAGGATTGGGAATGCTACTCTTCAAGCTACACTCCCCTGAGGGTTGGGCTACAGATGCTTGACGTCCTATATGGTGAGTGGGAGTGGCTCTCATCTTCTGCTGGCCTTCTCAGTTTGGGGGCTGAATCCGACCTTCTAGGTTTTCAGGGAAAGAAGCCAGATCTCTTATACTCAGCCGTAATGGATTCATCTGGTCCCACATGTCCGGCCACTTTTCAGTTCAGTCAGGTGTTTGCTCTCCTATTGCCTGGACACATATTTAGGATGACAATTGTACTTTCATCATCATTAACTTTTTCTCTATTTACAGCAATGTTCTTAGGATTCATGTCTTCTCTGTGTGATGATATATATACTTTTCAATTGTTTTACAGTCTCTGTGGGCTGATATTTTATTTTCAAATATTTAACTTTTAACCAGTGTCATTGCATTTAAATTGCATTTCTTTTAATGCTGTCTTTGCTTTTCTCAGCAGTATATCAACATGGTTATATTTAAGAGCTGTCTCACTATTTGTTTTTATTTGTGCATTTGTGCACCTCCCCACCCTACCTTGCCTCTAGATTTAAAGTTTTTAGCCTCTTATCTATCTCCTTTGGTGATTAATTAACTATAGTTTTTATTTTTACAGTACTGTCTCTAAGGTTCATAATATAAAACTTTCACTTACTATTGCCTCTCTTCAATTTTATTGTACCACTCCATCTCTAATGTAAGAGACTTAAACATTAGTAAACCTGCTTCCTCCTGTCTTCCTGTTCTCCTTCTCCTCCTGTCTTCCTGCTCTGCTGTCTTCTCCTCCTGTCTTCCTGCTCTCCTGTCTACTCCTCTTCCTGTCTTCCTGTTCTCCTGTCTCCTTCTCCTGTCTTCCTGCTCTCCTGTCTCCTTCTCCTCCTGCCTTCCTGCTCTCCTGTCTTCTCCTCCTGTCTTCCTGCTCTGCTGTCTCCTCTTCCTGTCTTCCTGCTCTCCTGTCTCCTTCTCTTCCTGTCTTCCTGCTCTCCTGTCTCCTTCTCCTCCTGTCTTCCTGCTCTCCTGTCTCCTCCTCCTGTCTTCCTGCTCCCCTGTCTACTCCTCTTCCTGTCTTCCTGCTCTCCTGTCTCCTCCTCCTGTCTTCCTGCTCTCCTGTCTCCTTCTCCTCCTGTCTTCCTGCTCTCCTGTCTTCTCCTCCTGTCTTCCTGCTCTCCTGTCTCCTTCTCCTCCTGTCTTCCTGCTCTCCTGTCTTCTCCTCCTGTCTTCCTGCTCTCCTGTCTCCTCCTCCTGTCTTCCTGCTCTCCTGTCTACTCCTCCTCCTGTCTTCCTGCTCTCCTGTCTCCTCCTCCTGTCTTCCTGCTCTCCTGTCTACTCCTTTTCCTGTCTTCCTGCTCTCCTGTCTACTCCTCTTCCTGTCTTCCTGCTCTCCTGTCTACTCCTCTTCCTGTCTTCCTGCTCTCCTGTCTACTCCTCTTCCTGTCTTCCTGCTCTATTGTCTCCTTCTCTTCCTGTCTTCCTGTTCTATCTTCTCCTCCTATCTTCCTGGCCTCCTGTTTACTTCTGCATGTTTTAAGTCTCCAAATACAGTGCTAATGGGTTTTTATTTAGATATTGTATCTCAAATAAGTTAAAATAAAACAAAACAAACTGCTTAATATGTATCTCCACTTTACCACAGCATCCTGTCAAGCAGATCCATATCACTCTTGGTGTCATTTTCCTACAAGTTGAAGAAACTGGTTTTTTTACATTTATAATAGTTTGGGTCTTCTGTGAAGATAGATTCTTTTGGCCTTTGTCTAAACTTTATCTCTTTCTTTTCTAAAGGATCTTTCTCTGGAATTTCACTTGTGGGCTAATGGTTTGCTATTTCAAGTACATTCAGTTTCAGCATAGGACATCATGTTATGTCTAGTTTAGATTGAACTCTAGAGAGTCCTTCATCCCCAGCTGAACTATCCTTGACTTGAAATTCAGTGACTTAGTGATTTCTTATTTTTTTTTCTTCCCCAAAGCAGATACTCTCCCCATGCCAATATTATGTGTTCATTTTTCTTGCCCTCTAAGTGGTATCTTGCATTCCATCTGGTCAAGGCTAAGGAAAGCATTAGTCCCTTGGTCACATGAATAACAGAGTTCGGGGGTTCAGTTCTGAAGTCATTGTCTGGAGGTAGGAGCTAAGGAATTCTTCTTATTGCTAGGTTTCACCCTAGTGGAGCTGGTATTGTGTTTCAAGAGAGGGGGGCCTAAAGTTAAATCCCTCTCCTTTTCCACAATGGGAGGCGTTCCCTCATGCTGTGTGAGTGAAGTTGGGAGTTGGGCAATGCAAACAACATTTTCTTGTTTGTTTCTTATTATTTATTTTGAGGCAGGGTCTTACTAGCTTATGACTGCTTTAACTCCAGATCCTCCTATCTCAGCCTCCAAAGTGCTGAGATGGTTGTCACGTGAGGCCATGCCCATCATCCTCCCGCCTGCTTAAATGCATCTGAGTATTAGGTCTCTCCCCTCTCTGTCTAAATTCCAGACCCAGCTTAGCTGATTGTTTGCTTCAAGGTCCGTCCAAGCAACAATCATGGAGACTGTGAGGCTGTGTTCTCATATGGAAGTTCAACTGGGGGAGGTTCATTCTCAGTTTCCTAAGATTATTGGTAAAACCCAGGTCCTTATGGCCATAAGACAGAATCCTTCAACTCCCTAAGGCTTCCTTCAAGACCTCCTATAGGCTATCTATATCAAAGCTCTTGGCTTTTTCAAGGACACCAAAAAAGTAAGAGCAACTCTAATTGATGAATTGTCTGTTGTATAGTATAGAATTACCACTTCTGAGTTAGAAAACAGGACCCATTTCTTGCCTAAATGTGATCCAACAAAGTAGCTTATAGCTACCAGGATGTAGAGACAAGACAAGAGCTGACTTAGCCGAGAACAGGCAGCAGCAAACTGCCCGGACACCTCTGTGTGGACTAAAAGGACCCATGGTTGAGCTGTGGTGGAAAAGAGAGCCAGGATGGTGGCTGTGTCTGCAGCTTACTGAGAAGCCAAGCTGAGTCCAAAGATCTCAGTTCTCACTACATTTTTAGAAGAAAAGTGAGAAAAGTTTTCTCGGGGTCCCAAAGAGACAGTGTTTTAAGGGCTGGAGTCTGTAAGTGAATATAGCATTGTTGAAGCTGGAGGTCTGTAAGGAGATAACACTGTTAGGATTGGGAGTCTGTGCTTTGACCAAATTCACATGAAAAAAGCTTAGCAAAATAAAATATATTCCTAGTTCTATGTGTGAACATGTTTGAAATAAGACTCTACTCTCCTACATAGATTTCTAGCCTTCCCATAAAAAAATCAGAAAATAAAAAAGCAAGTATTTGTGGTTTGGGCAGAATTGATTTTACTACACAATCCAGTCAGCTATGAAATCAACAAACAAGTAAATAACAGTAGCATTTGTCAGTGGCAGTGAAAACAACACTCAGAGCTTCTGTGGTATTTGATCTAAAACGTCTAATTTCTTTTTTAAGATGATTTTTCTTTGAGAACTTTCTGAAGAATATCCTTGCCTGTATACAATGAAATATGTTCAAATTCACACTGCATCCTCCCTCCATTCCAACTCTTTCATATCCACCCAATACTTCCTTCTCCCAGATTGATGTCTTTTTTTTTTTTTTGATAACCCATTAAGTCAGATTAGTGCTGCCCGTATGTGCTTGGGTGTGAGGCCAAGCTTATCAGTAGCCACACCCTCATCAAAGAATGATTTTCCTTCCCCACAAGCTCACATTTCTCTGATTGTCCTAGCTGTATCTTGAAGACCCACACAAAGCACAAGCTTCAGTGCTGAGTCCTTGATCCACAGATCAACATGTCAATACAAAATGGCCATCACCATTAGTGACCATCATATCACTACTTTTAGCCTCTGTTGCTTAATAGGCTAGTCTTTCAAGCTTCTTTCTCAGTTCCCACATGCAAAGCAGGTTGGCAGCTGTGTTCCATCCATGTCACTCAGTGAGGAAATGCAGCACATTTTACAGAAACGGACAATGAAAGATGGAAATGGTAACAAACATGAAAGTGTGCTGAAGAAGCTGAAGAGGTGTGGATGGAGGTGAGATGAAAACTGATTTTAAGTGGAGGGAGAGACAGAGAAAGAGCTGAGTGTGGTGTGTTGACACTGACACTATATGGGACACTTCACCCAGGCAGACAGAGGAGCATAGTGAGAAAACGGTCCTGATAAAAAGATGAGCCAGGTGTGGTGGCACATCCCTTTTAGTCCTAGCACTTGGGAGGCAGAGGCAGGCGGATCTTTGTGAGTTCAAGGCCAGCCTGGTCTACAGAGCGAGTTCCAGGACAGCTGGGGCTACAGGGAGACCCTGTCTTGAAAAGACCAAAAAAAAAGGGGGGGGGAAGATGAGGGGCTGGAGAGATGGCTCAGTGGTTAAGACCGCTGACTGCTCTTGCAGAGGACCCAGGTTTGGTCCCCAGCACCCACATGGCAGCTTTAACTCCAGTTCCAGGGGAATTCAACATCCTCTTCTGACCTCCACAGAATTGCATGACACAGGTGCACCAACCTACATGAAGACACTACACTCATACACATAAAAAATAATAAATAAATAAAAATTTTTAAAGGGAGAAGATGAACCAGGTGTGATGGCACATGCCTTTAATCCCAGCACTCAGGAAACAGAGGCAAGTGGATCTCTGTGAGATCAAGAAGGCCAGCCTGATATACATACACAGTTCCAGGCCAGCTGAGGCTACAGGGAGACCCTGTTTTGAAACAAAAAAGAAAAAATAAAAGGGGGAAGATATCCCATAGGAAGGGACACAATTTAAACCTTTCTTAAATGAAAGGAATTCTTGGAGAGATCTCCCAGTATTCAATGTGAAGATTACCTGTTGGTTATTGATCTAAATGGACAAAGAAGGAAGATAATTTAGCAAGGGAGAAAAGACACTTTCTTCACATGGTAACCCCACTGTGTAACACCACTACTCTTGGTATATTTTCTCCACAAATAAAACATGCTAACTCTGGATGTTTCTTATATTTCCAATTATAGTATAATAATCATAATAATAAATGTTTTGTCTCTATTTTTGTTTCCTTATACATTTGTAACTAATAATGTGAGTGTTTTCATTTTGTTTCCTTTGTTGCTGTTTTGCTTTTAGTATTTTATTTATTTATTTATTTTTATTATTTTATGCGTATGATTGTTTTGCTTGCATGTATGTAAGTGCACCCATATCATGCAATCCCCATAGAGGTCAGAACAGGGTGTTGGATCCCATGGAACTAGAGTTACTGATGATAGCTGCCATGTCGGGGGTGGGATTTGAACCTGGGTCCACTGGAAGAGCAGTCAGTTGAGCCATCTCTCCAGCCCTGTTTTGCTTTTAGACAGACTCTTACCAGGTAAATCTGGTTGGCCTGGAGCTTGCTATGTAGACCAGGCTGGCCTCGAAAACACAAACATTTGCCTGCCTCTGCTTCCTGGGAGGTCTAAAGCAGATTTTCAGGCCTCTGCACTGGACCATGGACAGCACACCCAGCTCTGCTGCGGCAGCAAGCAGCAGGGGATTTGCAAAGAAGCTACAGGGGATTGTAGGCCAGCAGGGAATCCTGGGAAGATAGGCCTTAGGAGCAGTGTGTACCAAAGATTCTCAGCAGCTTCTTCTTCCAGGATGAATCCCTCCAAAGGAGAAGACAGATACTGAATGTCCCCTGTGGCAGGGTAAGAGGAAAAGAACCATGATGAATCACATTTCATTCAATATTCCTCTGTTCTCAATTGCCATGTGAGCACTACCATGTCCCCAGGGCTACCTCTCCTGAGCAGTTGAGAATTCCATATCATAAGACCAACACCTCAGCCTCTCTTCAGAGTCATGACTACTTTCCCCATTCCTTCTTCAAGGTCACAGAGAGGAACAGAACTGAAAGAACTTATGAGCTGCCCATGTGCAATTTCTAAATATTGATTCAAAATGCAGATTTCTCTTCTCCCATGAAGCCCTATTTGTACATTGACCTAGACCTGGCCTTTAAGGGAGCATCTACACCAACAACATTATTATAACCCCTGGGCTCACCCCCTTCATTTCCTCTAAGTCTCCGTGAACACCCATGGCAACTCTTGACCTATCCACTGCAGTAGCATCCCATACTTCCAGGGGTCTGGAGGCCTAGTCAAGGTTTCTAGGAGACTCTGGGCATCCCAAGCTTCATGCCACCTTTGCTACACCCTGAAGACCCGGTGCTGTGTGACAGGTGATCTGGGCCTCATGTTCTCCTTTTTCCCAGACTGCCCACCCTCCATCCCTTCCACTTACAGTCAGGCCTTCTGCTTCCTGTAAACGTAGACGGCAGAGACACCAACCACCATCAGCATCTTGGGGACAACTAGAAGAACTATAAGGATGGTAATAGTAGGTGTTGTATCCAGTCCTAAAAGCCAAGGGGCAAAAGATCTATTAGAAGAGCCTCTGCTTGGCCCATCTGAGGATGCCTGAGTCCATAAATCCTCGGTGGATTTCCATATCCAAGTTTCCCTCTTTCAAAGGAAAATATGTGGTAAAGATGTCTCTCCTTTTCCTCTGGCCCTGCCTCGAGTAATCAGATTGTCCTTCTGGAGGGAAGGGGTAAGAACGTGTACTCAGTGACCCATGATCTCCTTGTGGGACTTCAGTTCCTGCAAGAGCTTCACAGTACTCTAGGTGAGGGGTTAATATTCCCAAATTGATAGGGAAACTGGGGCCTAGAGAGTTTATGGAGGCACACAAGCTTAGTGGGATCCAGAGTTCTTACTGGTATGCTTCAGGATAATCTTGGAACCTAGACCAGTTCAGCCTCTTGGCCACATGAATAATTGTGAACAGCACATTCACGAACATAAGTATGGCCCTTGGAGATAGATGCAGGACTTTGCTTCTCAGATGAAGGGCATCTAGAATCCTCCAATTTCTCAGGAGCTTAGGGAGCCATGTGAATGGGTGGTGACCCAATGAATGCTGCCCCTGGAAACATCCAGATTCAGTTCTGAGAAGGTTAATTTCCTAATTGTTACTTAATCACCAGAGACAGTGACACAGGCCTATGGAGCAGGCAGAAGCCTTGAGGGTTGCTCACAAAGCTCACTATTTGCTTCTGGCCCTGGCCATGAGGTTTAATATCACCACAGGGGAGATGAAATGGCTACAAAGCGACACAAAGGCTATAATTGTGAGGGCCACCAATAACCTTGAGAAGAAACTTTCTAGCATTACTATCATCATCATTCACATGTATTGTAGTCTTAGGATCAATGCCAGTGCTTCAGCACTGCTAAGCACCTGCTTTACTGTTAATCTAGGTCGGAGCCGCAAACATTAACTGCTCCTCCTCCTAACGTTTCTGGAAGGGCTTTTTCCTCATCCTCCTGTGATGTCTGTGTCTGTAGAGGTGAGCACATCTGCCAGCACACACGGATTACCAGCTGGGCCAGGTGAAATTCCAGGTCTAATTTCAAAGGCCTCTCTATAATTGGGATTAACATGAACCTGATCCAGGAAGGAAATTACCCACTTGTTTCACAATTTGTGTAAACTGTTCCCTTTTGCCTTCCCCTTGTCAAAATAGAGAAATGGTTTATAGACATAATTCAGGGAAGAAAAGAGAAAAGCCATGAACCAGAAACCCAGCTTAATTCCCTCAAATAGTTTTCCTGCTTTCTATTTATAGGCAGAAGGTCTAACATGTGTGCACTCCTACTAGGCTCTTTTTTTTTTTTTTTTTTTTTTTTTTTTTTTGGTCTTTTCAGACATGTCTCCCTGTAGCCCCAGCCTATCCTGGAACTCACTCTGTAGACCAGTCTGGCCTTGCAACTCATCAGAGATCCCCACCTGCCCCTCTTTGCTCTCTCCCAAGTGGCTGACGATTAAAGCGCACTGCACCACTCTACGGTGGTCCTCGGCTTGTGGTGTAGGCTCTTTCGTAATATTGGGCACCTATTGGATTTGGTTTGTAATTAAAAGGAACAAATTCCCACTACTAAGTCAGCCAGAGGTGGTTAATTTCCTGATTGTTAATTAATCACAAGAAACACAAACACAGACCTACTGAGCAGGCAAAAACATTTCCTGGTCCTTAGAGCAAACACAGACACACGCAGGCATGCACATGCAGATGCACACACACATACATACAAAAAATATACACACAACACATACACTGCATCCATCACAGGTACACATCAGGGGAGGGCAGTGTTTCTTTTATATAAGTCCTAAGCAGTTTGTCATACTATTTGCTATTTATTTATGAGTACCTTGTGACCATCCCTTTTCAGCAAGATGTCCACCATCCCAGGAGACATTAATCACACTCAAGAGGTGAGGTTTTGGGCAACACAAATTGGGACTCTCATGGGCCTTTAAAAAGGTGGTGTGTGAGTTGAGGCGGTGTAGGGAGATGGGCTGGATCTGGGAGGAGATAGAGATCAAATATTATTTTAAAGAAATACTTGACGAATGTAAAAAACAGCCTGTTGTACCCTTTTTTTTTAAATAGATACCAAAACCTATAGATCCAAAATTACCTTTGAGCAATTATTCTGTCAATTCTATGCTCCATCTTATATTTTGACAAGGGGGCCAAGAAAACACAATGGGGAAAAGACAGCATCTTCAGCAAGTGGGTGTTGGCAAAACGGAATACCATCCTTGCTAGACAGAGCGAATGAAAGTAAATCTGCCCCTCCCACAACTCTTCGCGCCTGGTACAATAGTGAAACCTTCCAGATTGGTCAAAGACCTCAACTGTGTAAAAACCCTCAAACTCCTGGAAGGATGATAGAAGAAAAAAAGTTGGCAGCCAGGACCTACAGAGACTATAGGCAGGTATAAGAAAATAAATCGAGAAAAAAAAAAAAACACAGGCAAAGCTTCAAAGGAATTAAGGTCAACAATTGACAAATGGGCCGTGTCATTAAAAAACTCAACAAGCTTCTGTAAATCAAGAGCAAACGAATTCAGAAGGAAGGGTGAAGAGAAATCATTCCACGAGTGGAGACCGCAACCCCTTCAGAATCTGCAGGATCATCTGACAAAGCATTGATTTCCAAAAAATATAAATAGAACTATTCAAAAAACAAAGGAAAAATAGATAAACAAATGCCCACTCTACAAGATGGACTGCAAAGAATCTGAACTCAGAGGACTTCTCACAGTGCAGTTAGGGATGATCTGAGAATCACCTGGAGAACTACGAGAGTGTTCATACATCATTAACATCATTAAGGAATGCAAGTAAACCACTCTTAAAGATATTTATATCTTAACTTCCCAATAACCACTCGGCTAGGATCAAGGAAACCAGCCATACCAAGTGCATGGAGAGACCCTGGTGGGGAAATGGGAAAGGGCGTGGGGAAGAAGCATACATCGAACAACCTGCTGGTGGGAAAGTGTCAAAACTTGGTACAGCGCACCTATGGAAAGCAGTGGTGCGAGAACCCATGGAAGGACTGCGGGAATCGGAACTTGCCACCCGACCCAGCCATTGACCACTCCTGGGCATGTACCTCAAGACCTCCACGCCTATGATCTCTACCAGCAGGATACATGCATGGCCATGTGTTATTGTGCATGCTTCTCTTCACAATAGCATGGAGCTTGAACCAACCCAAATGCCCCTTCAACGATGAGTGGATAGAGAAAATGTGGTACATCTACACAATGGAGTTCTATGCAGCAGTAAAGAAAGACGACATCATGATGTTTGCAGGAAAATGGCTGGAGCTAGAGGACATCATGCTGAGTGAAGTAACACAGTCCCAGAAAAACAAACGACGAATGGTATCCCTCATCTGTGGATGCTAGTGCCAATTACCTAGTTGTAAGTATTTCTTGTGTAGGGCCCCCTAAAAAAAGAAATAAGAAATAGTTTATATTTATTATATAAAGGTTAAACAGGATTAAGGGGATAATGCTGTGATGGAGGAGGGACCACAGGTACACCTGCTTCCTGACTGTCCCTCCACCTGCTTTCTCATCCAAGGTGTCCTTTGAGCAGGTGTCAATGCAGATAGAAATGAGCATTGTACAGTCAGCAGGTTGCTCCTCATCTGAATCATGTGCCACAGGGGATACCTAGGTGCTGACGGAACACCTGGGAACTGCAGTGTGCATATTCATGATATGTGTTAAGTCTAGATAAATTCTCCCTCCTTGTCAAGGGGTGATAGGGAGACTTGTACTACCACCCCTGGGTGGAAAACAGTCAGTATCCATAATAAAATAGATTCACCATCTGACCCAGGGTGCCTCTCCAGAGGCCATGTGCCTTCTGTCCAGCATGATGGATGTACAATGTCATCCACTGCAGCACTTTTTCAACAGTCAAAAATAGAAATAAAGCAGCAACCATCAGAGACCAACATTATTATATGCCTCTCTGCTGGACTATGATGCTGCTGTGTACATGCAGGATTAATTCTGTGTTCTAACATGCGGTAAGGGGTAAGGATGTGAGTGACATTGGGAGAAAGGCTAAGTACTTCTGGCCTTAGGGTCTCACTGAGGGATATCATGAACCCCTGAGAAACTGATGACAAGTGGCTCCCTTGGTAGCTGTTGCAATCAAGGAGCTTTCAGTCAGCACTCCCCTAAGGAACTGGAACTGCCTCAAAAAATGTCTTCTTTCCAGGCATCAAGAAAGCGGTGTGGAGTCAGGTATCTGGGTTTCAGGCCAACTTCCAGAGCTGACTGCTTATGGAACCTTGGATAAGATACAGGCTATGCAATAGAGCTCACATATGTAACAATGTTGGGCTGGAAGCTTTGATTGTCCTTCCTTAAACCCCTAATAAACAAACAGGGTCACTGAGAAGTAATAAAGGTGTCATGTTTTCTGCTGCTTCTTTGTCATTGGCAAGAAGGCCTTATTTTTTACTTTAACAAGGCCCATACAGGACTGTAAGCCCTTTCTGTTTCTGTAGCCCTGGAGATATCACAGCTTGGAGCTATGACCTACAGCTTTCTCTTCTTTATGTAAGTTGACCAATCCAAAACTGTGGAGAGGAAAACCACTAAACTCTGAAAACCCAAGCCTTTCTAGGGGATGTTGGGTTCATGGTTTCTAAGTCTCCTCTCCACTTACGGAGAACTTCATCTTTCTGTATGCCTGTGGGTATGTATGTGCGAGTCTTTATAAGTATGGATGTGATATGGAATCTTTCTATAAAATTTTGTTTATCTTTAAGGGTCCAAGCACAGTGGTGCATGCTTTTAATCTCAGCACTTGGGAGGCAGAGGCAGGAGGATCTTTGAGATTGAGGCCATCCTTGTCTACATAGGAAGTTCCAGGCTTATTGTGGATACAGGCAAATCAAAAAACAAAACACCAAAAAAGTTTTCTTCTCTGCTGCTTTGAGATTTTTTTCCCTGCCTTTTAATTTTTTAATTGGATGAGAAAATCAACCCAGCAATACCCAGAGACCAATAATTTGTCAACTGCAACACTTCTTTTATGATAATCACAAAATTAAGAACTGGGAAGTGGATTCAAGGCCTCTATCAGAAAAAAATCAAAGTGAGCTTTTTGCTGCCTCAGTGGGCTACAAATCACCCACATAAGGACAGAATGGTATGGACCAGATCTACTTAGAGCTTTCAATACCTATGTGAATGGATCCCTGAAGTGTAAGGTTTCAAGACAGACTCAGAAGAAAGTCCCAGATCCTTGACAGGTCTTCCACCTGGCAATAAGAACCTGCACATTCCTGAATGTTCTTATAAATAAGAAATGAGAAAACCATACCCAGCGCCAGCCCTGACCCTCTCTGCCCTAATGTGCTGGTTCTCACAGGAAGGAGAATACACTATATTTTAGGAGAAGACTGTGTGCCTTAGTGTTCATTTCCATTTCCAATGACATATAGAGTGAATCCTGGAGCATCAGAGGCCCTCAGGGAGCAACAGAAAAGACTCAGTATTGGTGGGTTTGTGCAGTCTGGAGGTAGCAGAGTCTAACTTTGTCACTGTACAAGACACTCAATGGATGGAGCTCTCAGGGGCACAGCCAGAGGGCTGGAATAAATGGAGAGAGATGAGGGTTTGGGGGCTGGTAGACAAGGCATGTTAACATAGTCCCATTAACCAGAAATTGAACCTCTAGCAAATGGCATGTCCTTGCACTCCTCAGCTTCCCTGATCTATAGATGGAGTAAAATCAGATCATGAATACCCATCTCCACATTTGCTTCCTAGCTGTCACTCACATGATAACTCAGCATTAGTAGATGGAGGATGACAATATTTTACTCACCACACACAGACAACTCAGTGCCTCCTCCAGACTGAAGCTCCTTGGGGCCAGATGTTGTTTTCTGGAACTTCACACAGTAGTAGGTACCAGAATCTGCTGGGGTGATGTCATTGATACGGATGGAAAAGTCTAGGTTGTTTCTTTTCGATGTATCTGAAACATTTGCAATTCTGGGGAAGCACTCTCCTGTGAACCTGTATATTACTTCCATGCTGTACCCTACACCCTTGAACCACTCAATGGGCCCCACAGGTAACAGGGAGGTCACAGTGCAGTTCAGAATGACGCTCTCTCCAGCAGCAACTGACACTGACTTCTGAGGCTGAATCACCTTCAGGTTCTCCTGTGCAGCTGTTCCTGCAAGGAAACATCAGTCAGTACTCATCCTTACAACAAGGTGTAGGTGTCTAATTTATCACCAACTGTCTTCACTGAGTACAGCTCAGCACACAGCCTATGTGTCACACTGACTCTCATGGGCTTCAACACAAAGATGTCACACAGATGAGGAAACTGAATCGCAGAGAAGTTATGAACATGAAAGAGTTGTGTTGAAGTGCTTAATTCTGTCTGAAATTCAATGTGCTATCTAATATTTGTTTCTTTTCATTTTCTGTCCACACGGTATGTGGTTGTTGGTATTGTTGTATTCGATGAGGTCATATCCACTTCTGTCATAGCCCAGTGATACATTTAGAACACTGGGCTATGACAGAAGGGCAGAAACATTACTGGGATTTGAATTTCACTGCAAGACTCTCTGGTTCATCTTGCCTGATCCACAGAGATCCATAGCTCATGATGAGGTTTGCTCTACCAGCTGGAATGATAATGACATGCAGAAATACTAATATACAATAAGACATGCCTCAATTAAGTGATAATCTACCACATGATCTGGTATACCACTCCTTGGAAAGTACCCAGAGAACTCAGTATCCCACTACAGAGATACTTACTCAGCCATGTTTGTTGCTGCTCGTCTCACAATAGCTAAGAAATGAAAACAACGTAAATGACCCTCAGTTTATGAATGGATAAAAAATGTGGCGCATTTACACAATGGAAGTCTACTCAGAGCTGAAGAAAGACAAATCATGAAAATTTCCGAAAGTGGATGGAGCTAGAAACTGTTATACTAAGTGAAGTATCAGAGTCAGAAAAACAAGCAACATATGTTCTTTCTCATTTGTGGATCTTGGCTTCTTATCTCTAGATGTAAGAAAATAACTTAATTATCCATGGAAGAAAAGAAAATGGGGGGAACCATTGGGGGAAAGTATGATAAGATGTTCCAGAGAGGGGGAGGTAGTAGGAGGCATGTATTATCAAGGTTGAAATTGGGATTACTTTATCTGGGGAGGGAATGGGGAGTGCTGTACAGAAAGGAGAGAGGAAAGATAAATAATGCTTAGATAATGTGAAAAAAATGGAGGGAAATATATTAGTGAAAAGCCTACTGGAAATACACATACACTATATATAAAAGCTATATAACAAAAAGCACAGTGCCAGGCACTGAACCCCCTTCAAGTTGTTGATCAGAGTAATCCAAGAAACTCCCAAAATAATCCAAGAGACTCCCAAACTAATACACGTTATTTCTCCAGCCCTCGATTGCCTCACAGAACTTGAAGGCAAGACCATGTTGCTGAAAACAGGGCATACTTCGGACACAGGACTTAGAGCAATGGAGCTGGAACTGACCTGGAACTCTCATCCCTGAAGACTAGCCCTCATAATATCAGAAGATACTATGCAAGTTGCCAAAGCACAAAACCAACCAGTGTTCCTACTCAGCTATATCTACAAAGCACAACAAGACCTGCTGGGCAAATAATCTCTATGGTCCAATAGTGGCAGTTTTATCTTGACAGTACTCAGCAACTAGGCAGACTTAAGGCCAGTGGAAGGGAACTTAGGTGTGATACTGTAAGCATAGCCAAATACCCATGGCCATAGAAGTCATACATCCTAGAGAAAAACCTACTTTGTTCATATCCAAAGACCAATGTATTTTTTTTATTGTATTTTAAATATGTGTCCTTATATTTACAGAGAAGTATACCTGTCACCACTCATCAATGAAGCTTCTCTTTGCAACATGTGGAGACTATTATGAAGCTACACAAGTAGTTAAAAGCAGAGAAAGAGTGTCTGCGAAGTGCCCTCCCCAAGTGACACATCTACAATGCCACTTCCCTACCTAAGGCTCAGGGAACATGTGGAACAGGGGGCAGAAAGAATATTAATGCATCTGTCAATTCCCAACAGAGAAGCTTCCTCATGCAGCTGATGTGGTTAAGCCAGGCGGCTGCATCTGGCCAAAGCACAGAGAATAAGAGACTACAGAGTGCCCATTCTTGAATAAAACGCCTATACCAAATCTATCCCACCCAAGGCTCAGGGACCATTATGGAATAAAGACTGTAAGAGTCAGAAGTGGTGGATGACCACAAGGAAATGGAGCTTTCCAGACAGCAGGTCAGTTACTCGTATGAGCTCACAGCAATGGTGACAGCATGCACAAGTCCCACATGAGTTCTAGCCAGATAGAATCCCAGCATAGAAGTGGAGAAGTGGGCAAGAAGCCTCAACCTTAGCTGAGAAACTCTTGGCAACTGATAATAGCTTCTGGGAGAAGGAGAGTTAGCTTTCTTTAAAGTCGTGATGCTATATAGGTAAACCCAACTCCAATGGATAGACACACACTGAAGGATACATGGGGACACAAACTTGGCTTTAATATGTATGACAGAATACACAAAATAGGACAGCAGGCATTAAGAGTGGTATCTAAATATGATCAAAATATGAGGAGGCCAGAGCATGCTCAGGTGAGGGGGAACCTTGCCACCAACAGCAGCCTGAGTCTCAAAGCCCAGGCAGAACACCACACCCTTCCGCATGATCGGCGTGTGTGAAGTCACCCAGCTGCCAGCAGGATGCTCAGGGAGCTGGCCTGTGGGCTAAGGAGCAAGGGTCCCCCTTACCCCCACCCCCAAGCTGGTGGAGCTGTGGTGCAGACGAGCCAGTAGGTGCAGTGTTAGTGATTCCAGGCTGCACAGCCAATGTAGAGGAACTGGCTGCCAGGAAGCAGAGTGAGTGACCAACCAGTCCTCTATATTGACATGTGACTTTAGCACCAGGATCCAAACAAACAAAAAAAAAATAAATAAACCCACATGCCAAAGTCACAACAACAACAAAAAAACCAACATGGGAAAAGCTCATTAAAAACCCACACTGAACTCTACCAGTCCTATAGAAGATCCCCACAAGGAGATCTCCTTGGAAGGAAACCAAGACACTGACCTTAGAAGAACAATTCTAGACATATTCAAAGAAATCAAAGACTATAAAGAACAAATTGGAGAACTAAGGGGAGAGAATGAAAATCTCAGGAAGGAAGTAGGAGGAAAGAATGATAAACTCCAGAAAGAATTAGAGGGGCAGAATGACAAACTCCAAAAAAGAACTAGACGGAGAGAATGACAAACTCTGGAAGAAAGTGGAAACATTGAAAAGATCCCAAGTAGAAATCTGACACCTCAAATCAAACGGATAACACATTCTTCAAAAAGGACCACCTTCCAGCATATGCCCATTATGGAATGAATAATGTGACTCCTAAACATTAAGAATTGAATTCATCATTTTAAGATTTTAAAGAAACATTTTGAGGATTAGAGGGTCTCACAGGAACATTTTACCAAATATTTAAAGATAAATTAAATCCAATTTGGGTGCACAAAAAATCTGTAAATATAATTAACAGAAAAACTGAATATATACTCCATTGGAAATAATTATTGAGAATTATTGTTAATTTTGTTATGTTTTGTAATGAGAGTTTTGTAGGAAAATGTCCTCATTCTCTTGGAAACCCACTGTGGACTCCATTTGCAGTAGATATGGACAAAAAACAGAGTGCTCAGTGGGTGTAATTATGGGGAAATGATGCAGTGTTTTCTATAAGGGGAATGGTTCCCTTCTTCCTAACCCTACTGTTCTTACAGACATAGATAGGGAAAAATGGATAAGCCAGTGTTCACCCAGAAGAAAAGGTCGACAACAAAGGCTGTACTGCACAGAATCTGGAATTGCACAACTCATTGTGAGATGAGAGGCAATCCTCTTGTACCAGGAGAGAGAAATAAAACATAATTGGTCATAGAGCCAATTAGGTAGGGAATCTGTCCAGTGCTGGGTCCTTGGGACAATGACCAGTCAAGGGAAAAAATTAATTTCACTAGCAATCATTTGCATTATAAAGTGGGGATGGACCTCTTCCTACAGACTTCAGATTTTTCTTTATTATTTTAGACAAATCATGTTGTCTCATGGCAAGAAATGAGCATCTCTATTGTTATCTCAGTCCTGGTTTCTATTTCTGTAAAACTTGTTATTTACAAAGTGGTTGAAGAAGGGAAAGAGATCACAAGCAAACAGAAATGTGTTATGTAGTAAATGTGCAGTGAGGGTTTGGATTGATTAAAATCCATCTATTGCCACAAACCAGGAAGCCTCTGGTGTGACCACTCAGGGTCACCTAGGGCCAATTCCAAATTAGACCCTGTATCCTCCAGGTGGCCTTTTGGATTCTAACCAGAAGGTATCAGATGGTGCAGGGAAAAGACACAGGAGTGTATATATAAGTCTAAGTAGAGTAAAGGTGGACAGGGGATAAAACTAAGAAAAGTGAATGGATAAGAGGAATGGGAATTTAATAACTGTTAGGCAAAGAAGGCAAGTGGCAGGATGCTAGCACATGATGATGCTCTCTCTCCCTCCCATCTTCCTTCTGTAGTATCTGCAGATGTCAAAGTATCCATGGAGAAATGCAAGAGACTCTCACTTGTGGAGACACTTGGTATGGAGTGTTGGGAGGAGAGCTGACTTTAAAGTTCTACTCTGTCTATAGACTTCAAGATTTATCCTATTATTGGGTATTACTACTACCTTTGACAATTTAAAAAGAGAATATAAAGCCAGCACAACAGCAGCAGCAGCAGCAGCAGCAGCAGCAGCAGCAGCAGCAGCAGTAGCCGCAGCCACAGCCACAGCCACAGCCGCAGCAGCAGAACCAGCATGTGGTGAGCTTAGCGGTGGCTAGGTGGCCCTTCAGGAAGCCAGGCCAGGAGGCCTGTGTTCGAGCACCCAGGCGAAACCATGACCCTCTTGCATGATCAGCATGGGTGGAGTCTCCCAGCCTGCACGTTGACCAACGTGGCAATCACAACCCCTCCTCCCCCCACCACTTGTGCTGAGGTGCAAGTGTCCCAGTGAGAATAGAGGTAGTGAAAGCAAGGTGCATGGAAGAAGAGACAGGAGACTTCCACAGCTCCAGTCCCAGAACACTAGCTTTCATCACGTAGAGGAACTGGCAGAAGGGAAACGGAGTGAGCGTAAGGCTCAGTGGTGAACCGATCTGGTTATCACCTATTCAACTTCTGGAAAGCCTTCAGAACAGAAAGGGAAGAGTTAGCTAGACCTTCCAATATATAACCAAAAGTGAAAACCTGAAACCTAGACTAGCCAGCCTCCATAACCAAGAAGAAGACAAAGAAAGCACCTGAAGGAAACAAGAAAAGGAAGCCTCCAAAGCAATGAAGAAAAAGTTGAGATTCACATCAGAATACAAACCATAAGACAAGCCCACATTCCAAAAATGCAACAAAAAAGCAAAATGGGAAAAACATAGAATAAGTCCACAGCAAAGTCTACCAGGCCTATAAAAGATTCCTACAGTGAGATTTCCCTAGAAACAACCCAAGACACAGCTATTAGAAGAACAATCTTAGACATAGTCAAAGAAATCAAGGAATCTAAAGAACAAATCAAAGAACTAAAGGGAGAGAATGACAAATTCAGGAAGGAACCAGAGGGAGAGAATGATGAACTCTGGAAGGAAGTGTAAACAATGAAGAGATGCCAGGCTGAAATGAAAATGGAAACAGACTGGAGAAGCAAGGAGCTACAAGAAGAGAATGACAAGCTCCAAAGGGAAATGAAAATACTAAAGAAATCACAGGATGAAATGAAAAGGCAATTGAAAACTCACCCAATCAACAGGAAGAATAGGAGAAAACCTCAGGAACAGATTGGAGGAAGAAGAAAATAGAATACCAACACTGGAAGATGAAGTGGAAGAACTAGAATTCCCAAGGAAAGAATATGAAAACAATATGAAAAATAAAATAGATGCAAGAGTGGAACAATCAGGAAATGTGGGATACTATGAAAAGACCAAACTGCATCATAGGGATAGAGGAAGGAGAAGAATCCGAAGACACCAATATTGATCAAATCTTCAACAGAATAATAGAAGAAAATTTCCCCAAACTGAAAAAGACAAACCCATACAAATACACAAAGCACATAGAACACCAAATCCACAAGATCAGAAAAGAAACTCCCCATGCCATATCATAGTTAAAATGCTAGATTCCCAAAACAAACACTGAAAGCAACAAGAGAAAAGCAACAAATTACATATAAGCTGAAACCCATCAGAATTACAACAGACTTCTCAATGCAAACTATGAAAGCCAGAAGAATGTGGAGCAAATTATTCCCAGTACTAAATGACTATGGATGCCAACCCAGAGTACTATACCTAGGAAAAATGTCTATCATAGTTGAAGGAGAAAGAAAAATCTTTCATGACATAAACAAGATGAAAGAATACATGTCCAAGAAACCATCCCTTCAGAAAATACTTGAAGCAATTCAAAGGACAGAAGAAAGGATGAACTATCCCCAAATTGTGAGAGAAAGAAACTAATAAATGTATAACTACACAAATAATGCAAACAGAAAATAGGATAAAATGAAGCAACACACATCTCTCATTAATAACTTTAAATATTAATGGGCTTAATTCCCCCATCAAAAGACATAGACTGGGAGAATGTATCAGAAATCCATCTATATGCTATCTACAGGAAAAACATCTCACCCACAAGGACAGGCACCAACTTAAAGTGAAACGATGGAAAAAAAAATACTCCAAGCAAAGGGAACTGAAAAGCAAGCAGGAGTTGCTATCTTAATATCATACGAAAATATACCTCAAAGTAAAACTAATCAGAAGAGACATACAGGGCCATTGCATCCTTATCAAAGGAGCAATTAATGACAAAGATCTCACAATCATAAACATACATGCACCAAACTCTGGTGCACCCAACTTTATAAGCACAATCCTGAAAGACTTTAAGGCACAGATTAATCCCAACACACTAATAGTGGGGGATTTCAATATTCCACTGAGAACACTGGATAGGTCAACTGGACAAATAATAAACAGAGAGACATCTGAACTGAGCAATACAATACACTAAAGAGACCTCACAGACATCTACTGAATATTCCACCCAAACACCAGAGAATATACTTTCTACTCAGCAGCAACAGGTAATGTCCTCCAAAATTTACCACATACTGGGAGACAAAAGAAATATCAACAAATATAAAAGGATTGAAATAATTTCATGTATTCTATCAGACCACAGTGCAATAAAGCTCAATATCGACATCAAGATAAGTCTTACTACCTAAAAGAACACAGAGACTAAACAACACACTCTGAACAAAGAATGGTCAAGGATAAAATAAAGAAAGAAATAAAAGCATTCCTGGAACTAAACAAAAATGACAATACAACACAACAAAACCTTTGGGAAAGCAGTTTTAAGAAGGAAATTTATAGCCCTGGGACCCTACATAAAACAACAACAGCAAGAAGAAGACTAGAAAGAGCACAAATAAATGATCTGACAATGCAGCTAGAAACACTTGAAAGAAAACAAGAAATGAACCCTAAACCAAGCAGCCAGGAAGAAATAACAAAAAGCTGAGCAGAAATCAATGAAATAGAAACAAAGAAAATAATACATAAAATCAACAAAACCAAAATCTGTGTACCTGTGACCATCTACATTTAGCAAGTGTCACACATATTTATTTGTGTTTGTAAACATATGCTCTCCTCCCAAACACTCATGATGGCAGAATAAAATGTCTTCCTTGAAGTCAAGTTATCCAAACACTAGCATATAGTGCCACAAGTGATGAGGGGCTGTCCTCAGTCACTATTAATCAGGAGTTTCTGTGTATACTGACACTGTCCTGACTACACTGATCCTCAGAAATTACTGTCCTTGTGTAAGCCTAATATCAGAGAGTATAGGTGGATAAGTTACAAGGGTAGAAAGCATCTTATTTCCCATAAGTAATTAATACCTGCTCTTTTGCTAATTAGTCAGTGTCCTTTTGGGTCCAAACTGGATAAACGCTGGGAAGATGATGATGAGGGCAGGGCCTTATGTCTAGCATATACTAAGTGCTTAAGAAAACCACCTATC
The DNA here is from genome assembly GCA_009823505.1 of Rhizomys pruinosus. Taxonomy (NCBI): domain Eukaryota; kingdom Metazoa; phylum Chordata; class Mammalia; order Rodentia; family Spalacidae; genus Rhizomys; species Rhizomys pruinosus. Next base: position 929,217 of record VZQC01005145.1, on the reverse strand, counting down.
ACTGCAGCTATTTCTAGTTATTCTCCACTTACTTGAGGATAAAGAAAAGTCATGTGGAAATATCATGACACCTCTCCAGCCTGTTCCTGTCACTGCCATGAAAACCTACCTGAGAAGGAACAGAAGCTTCCACACAATGATGCTCTCCTTTTTATTTGTAATTCATTCATGAACAGATAGAGATTTCAATTCCTGTGAGAATGGATCCCTGAAGCACAGGGTTTCAAGACAGGCCAGAAAGGCTGAGATTGTTGACAGGTCTTCCACCAGGGCTAGAAGATTACATAGAAAACCCAGACATGACAGGAATGTTCTTATTATGCAGTAGATAAGGAAGAAATGAGAAAACCACACCCAGACTCAGCCTTAACTCTCTCTACCCTAATATACTGGTTCTCACAATAAGGAGAATACACTATATTTAGGAGAAGAGTGTCTGCCTGATTGTTCACTTCTCCATTGATATATACAGTGAATCCTGGAACACAGAAGTCCCTCAATAAGTCACAGAGAAGAAAAGAAGACTCAGAAATAGTGGGGATGAGAGGATTTTTGCCTTGTCAGTGGGCAAGACAAAATTGGCTGGGATAAATGGAGCAAGATGAGGATTTGAGGGCTGGTAGACAAGGGATGTGGAATACCTGCATTAACCAGAAACTAAAACTCTAGAAAATGGCATGTCCTCTGTGTTCCTCAGCTTCCCTGATTCATAGATGGAGTAAAGTCAGAACATGAACACTCATCTCCACACTTGCTTCCTAGCTGTCACTTACATGAATGAGCATTATGTCTGATCTGTTAACACAGGTCAAGAAATGAAGGAGGACAATGTTTGGAGTGGGACAAGGCTCTGTCTGGGCTGGGACTCAATGTCCTTGGAGGATCATCTGTAAGAGGTGTCTTGACCCACTGTTCTGGCTCCAAGGACATGCTCCAATTAAAAGAATCTGGGTGTTGAATTTCTTTCATTCTCCCAGGTGATTCTACAGAGCACCCCAGGGAGACACCAACTTCCTTAGTAACATGAGAATTAAAATGGTTTGTTGCGGTTCTTAGCCTCAGCCTTTAACGGCTGCGCTATCCCCACAGCCCATGGGTGAATTTGATGAAATCTGTGCCTTGATTCCACCCTATAGTTATGTATAATACAACTGTCTTCTGGAGACTCATGGGTTAAAAAAAAAAGGTGGGGGGCGGTACAGACAGACATGAAACCTTCTAGTCAAGAACCTTGCAATTCAAATCTTAAAACTAACTATGGGAAGAGATTTGTTTGTTCCAACAGGACAAAATGTCACCAACTTAACGGCTGAGAAAGAAAAGATACAGCTTTGCATTGAGTAGGATGTACCAAAAAGTGGCAACTGAAAGGTTGACCCGTCTGAACACTGAAAGGAAGAAAAGCCTCAGATTGCCATAAACATCGAACCCTTCTGTGGATCCTACATGTAACAACTATCTATAATGAGTCCTAATGAAACTTATACCTTCTAGGTGCAACAAAGGTTTTGATATGACTTTCTTGCCTCCCCCCCCATAGAACAAGGAGAAATATGACGATGATGATGTCATTTTCCAACTGTAAATTGGAGACAACTATTATAGAGGTAATCTCTTATAAAACCGGTAAAAATGCCTTCTTTAATTGACTAATAGACATAAGAACTGTGAAAAGGATTATACTCTGTTCAGAACCAAATATAATACTAAAGTCCTTGGGCTATGCACTTAGGCAAAGTATATTAATGCAGGAGCTCTGACATCAGCAATGGATTGTTCTACCAGGGGGATGTTGGCCAGGGGATCCAAGGCCCCACAAAAGGTAAGGGCTCCTTGCCCCTAAGTTGGGATACCTGCAGGAGGAGAGGCGATAAGACCCTGCTGCCGAAGACCTGACGTTAACATGGGAGGGATGTATTGAGACCGCACATGCAAGGGTACAGATGGCCTCTGGAATGCCAGAGAGTGTTCCCAAAGGCCACTAAACCAATAAAGCAAATACGGGTCTCCCTGAGTCAAGCAAGACTCCACCATCAGCACCAGCTACACTTCACCTGCCTGGAAATACTGTGCAGCAGAGGCAGCCATGTGCCTGTATATCCCAAATCTAATTGGCTGTTGGCTCTCTCCTTGGAGGAATAACCCATGGCTGATGCCACAAGCCTACATCCTCTACAGGTTAGGAGATGTCATAAGCCACAGTAAGACCCTGTTATATTTATCAGGGGGTAAAAATGTAATTCATGAATTAACATATCATCCAAACATATGTGTCTATGCCAAAGTAACCTACCATAACTATTAGTGCTGCTTAAATACCTATATATCTAATTGCTTGTGCTTCATTAGTAGGATCGAAAGGTTATTCCTGAACAACTGCCAAGCCGCATGAAAGGAAACAGCCAGAATGACCAGAATCCAAGGTCGTAACAGCTCCAGAGAGAGGACAGTTTTACTTCTCATCCACCAGTGCCCCTTTCTAAGCCTAGGGAACATCTGCGGAAGAGGGGCGTGGTAGAGATGAAAGGTCTGCGATTGGGGGTGAAGCCGTGTGAAACTACAGCAATGTAGTCTGGACACTCATTTTGATCAACTTGATTGAACAAACAACTCTGTCAACCTCCACGAAATAGTGGGACTGTGGGGGTTGGGCACAACAGTCTGTAGATTGTTTGCACGAAGGTGCTTGTATACCATGGGATTTATTATAGCTAAAAAATGAAAAAAATAAACCTGAAAAGGATGCAGGACAGTTATGGCAGAATACATGATCTGGGAGACTGGGGTGGGGGTGGGGGGGAGGAAACGGGAAAATGCCTGATATGAAGTGGAAAATGATGTATAAAATGCCACAAACCATCAATAAGAAAATTAAAAAAGAAAAATTAATAGAATAGGCTGAGCATTCCCCTTTTGATTGTCATATAGAAATTATATTTAGTTCTCAGGCCTGTTTTTATTCTGCTATTTTCTTGTCATTGCATTATGGAGGACTGATTTATTAAGAAATGCTTTTTAATTGTGAATTGCACAGGACAGCTTCTGTTCCTTTCAACCTGCATTCAGGGTGACTTTGTTAGAAGTTAATGTTTATAAGTAAAAGTAGCAGGAACAAGCCCCATGGTGACACATACTCAATCTTGGTACTTGGAAGGCAGAGGCTGAAAAATTTGAGCACACCTGTACTATATAGTGTGGACTGTTAAAAAATTGAATAAGTGAATAATGAATGAATGTGAGTGGTTAAAACTATTTGGATATGTACTCTGTGTAATACATAAATGATTTTAATGATTAAAAATTAATAAATTAGCCAGCAAAAAAAAAAATGGTTTGGTTGACAAGTACACTCCTCTAACAGTGTACTTGTCAACCTAGAACTGTCACCTGCACACCTACTATGTGTTCATGCCCCTGTCTGATCAATGAACCTAGAAACCTGTTAATAATCTGGAACCTCTGCTTGCATGGAGGTGTATTTCACCCTGCTTTGCACAATGGAATACGTTTATTTCTCCTAAACAACCACTAAACTAGACCATGCCTATATTTGGGTACAAACATGGGACGGGGTGATTCCCCAGCTAGCTGGTTTCGGGGTGTATGCCACAATACGGCAAAATCAGTTTCCTAAGTGAAATTTAGGGAGAATCACACCCCAGGGGACATTATCACACTAAGGAGTATTTGGACAACACAAATTGGACTCTATGGGCTTTAAAAAGGTGGTGTGGAGTTGAGTGTGTAGGGAGATGGGCTGGATCTGGGAGGAGATGGAGATCAAATATTATTTAAACTATGGAAAGCAGAGTGGAGAACCCTTGGAAGACTTGGAATGAACTTGGCCACCCCGACCCAGCCATACCACTCCTGGGCATGTTCCCTCAAGAACGCTTTAGCCACCACAGAGATACATGCACGGCCCATGTTTTATTTCAGCTCTCTTCACAATAGCAAAGAGCTGGAACCAACCTAAATGCCCCTCAACTGACGAGTGGATAGAGAAAATGTGGTACATCTACACAATGGAGTTCTATGCAGCAGTAAAGAAAGACGACATCACGAGCTTTGCAGGAAAATGGCTGGAGCTAGAGGACATCATGCTGAGTGAAGTAACACAGTCCCAGAAAAACAAACGACGAATGGTATCCCTCATCTGTGGATGCTAGTGCCAATTACCCAGTTGTAAGTATTTCTTGTGTAGGGCCCCCTGAGCTTCTGTACAAAGCAGTTGGACATAATGCATTTTGGAAACAACAACAACAACAGAAAATACTGCATCAAAGAACTGACTGAAACAGTGAACTTCTGCTCAAAACAGTCAACGTCCCCATGGAAAATACTGAGAAAGACTAAGAGAAGGAAAGCATGTTTGGCAGAATGCACGAGCTCTGACGGGGTGGGGGAATGAGCGGGAACACGGGTCTAGATTTGTTAAAAATAAATAAATACAAAAAAAAAAGAAATAAGAGAGAGTTTTTATTTATTAAATAAAGGTAAACAGGATTAAGGGGATAATGCCATGATGGAGGTGGGACCACAGGTACACCTGCTTCCTGACTGTCCCTCCACCTGCTTTCTCATCCAAGGTATCCTTTGAGCAGGTGTCAACGCAGATAGAAATGAGCATTGTACAGTCAGCAGGTTGCTCCTCATCTGAATCATGTACTCCAGGAGATACCTAGGTGCTGACGGAACACCTGGGAACTGCAGTGTGCATATTCATGATATGTGTTAAGTCTAGATAAAGTCTCCCTCCTTGTCAAGGGGTGATAGGAAGACTTGTACTACCACACCTGGGTGGAAAACAGACAATATCCATAGAAAATAAAATAGATTCACCATCTGACTCAGGGGGCCTCCTCCAGAGGCCATATGCCTTCTGTCCAGTATGGCGGATGTACAATGTCATCCACTGCAGCACTTTTTCAACAGCTAAAAATGGAAATAAAGCAGCAACCATCAGAGGCCAACATTATAATATGCCTCTCTGCAGGACTATGATGCCGCTGTGTACTTGCAGGATTAATTCTGCATTCTAACGTGCGGTAAGGATGTGAGTGACATTGGGAGAAAGGTTAAGTACTACTGGCCTTAGGGTCTCACCTGAGGGACATCCTGAACTCCTGGGAAACTGATGACAAGTGGCTCCCTTGATAGCTGTTGGCATCAAGGAACTTTCAGTCAGCACTCCCCTATGGACCTGGAACTGCCTCAAGAAATTTCTTCTTTCCAGGCAGCAAGAAAGCGGTGTGGAGTCAGGTATCTGGGTTTCAGGACAACTTCCAGAGCTGGCTGGTTATGGAACATTGGATAAGATACAATAGGTCTCACATATGTAACAATGTTGTGCTGGAAGCTTTGATTGTCCTTCCTTAAGGCACTAAACCCCTAATAAGCAAACAGGGCCACTGAGAAGTAATAAAGGTGTCACATTTTCTACGTCTTCTTTGTTGTTGGCAGGAAGGCCTTTTTACTTTAACAAAGCCCATACATGACTCTAAGCCCTTTCTGCTTCTGCAGCTCTGGAGATATCACAACTTGGATCTGTGATCTACAGCTTTCTCTTCTTTATTTAAGTTGACCAATCCAAAACTGTGGAGAGGAAAACCACTAAAACCCTGAAAGCCTAAGCCTTTCCAGGGGATGTTGAGTTCATGGTTTCTAATTCTCCTCTCCACTTATGGAGAGCTTCATCTTTCTGTATGCCCGTGTATGTATGTGTGAGTCTTTATAAGTATGGATGTGATATTGAATCTTTCAATTAAAGTTTGTTTAATTTTATGGGTCCAAGCACAGTGGTGCATGCCTTTATTCTCAGCATTTGGGAGGCAGCGGCAGGAGGATTTTTGTAATTGAGGTCAGCCTTGTCTACATAGGAAGTTCCAGGCTTATTGGAGCCAAAGAGTCATCAAAAAACAAAACACCAAAAAAGTTTGTTTCTTCTCTGCTGCTTTGAGATTTTTTTCCTGCCTTTTAATTCTTTAATTGGATGAGAAAATCAACCCAGCAATACCCAGAGACTGATAATTTGTCAACTGCAACACTTCTTGTAATGATAATCACAGAAAAATCAAAGTGAGTTTTTGCTGCCTCAGTGGGTTACAAGATCACCCATATGAGGACAGAATATAGGGTTTGGACCAGATCTACTTAGAGCTTTCAATACCTATGAGAATGGATCCCTGAAGTGCAAGGTTTCAAGACAGACTCAGAAGAAAGTCCCAGATCCTTGACAAGTCTTCCACCTGGCAATAAGAATCTGCACATTCCTGAATGTTCTTATAAATAAGAAATAAGAAAACCATACCCAGCCCCAGCCCTGACCCTCTCTGCCCTAATGTGCTGGTTCTCACAGGAAGGAGAATACACTATATTTTAGGAGAAGACTGTGTGCCTTAGTGTTCATTTCCATTTCCAATGACATATAGAGTGAATCCTGGAGCACCAGAGGCCCTCAGGGAGCAACAGAAAAGACTCAGTATTGGTGGGTTTGTGCAGTCTGGAGGTAGCAGAGTCTAACTTTGTCACTACACAAGACACTCAATGGATGGAGCTCTCAGTGGCACAGCCAGAGGGCTGGAATAAATGGAGAGAGATGAGAGTTTGGGGGCTGGTAGACAAGGCATGTTAACATAGCCCCATTAACCAGAAATTGAACCTCTGGCAAATGGCATGTCCTTGCACTCCTCAGCTTCCCTGATCTATAGATGGAGTAAAATCAGATCATGAATACCCATCTCCACACTTGCTTCCTAGCTGTCACTCACATGATGACTCAGCATTATGTCTGATCTGTTGTCACACCTCAGTAGATGGAGGATGACAATATTTTACTCACCACGCACAGACAACTCAGTGCCTCCTCCAGACTGAAGCTCCTTGGGGCCAGACGGTGCTTTCTGGAACTTCACACAGTAGTAGGTACCAGAATCTGCTGGGGTGATGTCATTGATACTGATGGAAAAGTCTAGGTTGTTTCTTTTTGATGTATCCGAAACATTTGCAATTCTGGGGAAGCGCTCTCCTGTGAACCTGTATACTACTTCCATGCTGTACCCTACACCCTTGAACCACTCAATGGGCCCCACAGGTAACACGGAGGTCACAGTGCAGTTCAGAATGGCGCTCTCTCCAGCAGCAACTGACACTGACTTCTGAGGCTGAATCACCTTCAGGTTCTCCTGTGCAGCTGTTCCTGCAAGGAAACATCAGTCAGTACTCATCCTTACAACAAGGTGTAGGTGTCTAATTTATCAACTATTTTCACTGACTAGAGCTCAGCATACTCCTTATGTGTCACACTGATCCTCACATGGCCTCAACGCAAAGATGTTGCACAGATGAGGAAACTGAATCACAGAGAAATTATGAACATGAAAGAGTTATTTTGAAGTGCTTAACTCTGTCTGAAATTAAATGTGCTATCCAATATTTGTTTCTTTTCATTTTCTGTCCACACGGTATGTGGCACATCCTGTACTGTTGTATTCCATGTGCTCAAGTTATGCTTTTAGATCACAGAGATGTGAGAGAAGTGCTGAAACATTACTGGGATTTGCATTTCACTGCAAGACTCTCTGGATCATCTTGCCTGATCCGCAGAGACCCACAGCTCACTGTGAGGTTTGCTCTACAAACTAGAATGATAGTGACATACCAAAATCCTAATATATAATAACATGTGCCTCAATTAAATGATAATCTACTACATGATCTGGTTATACCACTCCTTGGCAAGTACCCAGAGGACTCATATCCCACTACAGAGATACTTGCTCAACCATGTTTGTTGCTGCTCTTTTCACAATATCTAAGAAATGTAAACAACCTAAATGTCCCTCAGTTTATGAATGGATAAAAAAATGTGGCAGGTTTACATAATGGAGGTCTACTCAGAGGTGAAGAAAGACAAATCATGAAAATTTCTGAAAGTGGATGGAGCTAGAAACTGTTATACTGAATGAAGTATCAGAGTCAGAAAAACAAGCAACACATGTTCTTTCTCATTTGTGGATCTTGGCTTCTTATCTCTATATGTAAGAAAATATCTTAATTATCCATGGGAGAAAAAAAATGGGGGGGAAACCATTGGGGAAAAGTGGGAGAAGATGTTCCAGAGGGGGGGGATAGTAGGAGGCATGTGTTATCAAGAGCAAAATGGGGATTATTTTAACTGAGGAGGGAATTGGGAGCACTATACAGAGTGCTGGCATACAATCCCCAGTAGGAACCATTTCTTACCCAGTATATGAGAGCTTGCCTAAGGTCCCTTCCCCTTGATTCCTGTTTTCCATGACTCTTCTTTCTCTCTCTCCATTATGTGTCCTTCAATCATTCTGACTCTTCTGCACCCTGTTTGTCCAGATCTCTATGACCTATTTGGCCTATACTTTATTGTACTCTACCCTTTTGTCCCAGAACTACAGAACTCTTATTTAAAATTTGCAAAGAGCAAAAGGAAAATATGGACAAATTATTAATGAATATCAGCAAAATTAATAATAAAATAAGAACAACAATAAAAAAAAAATTACCACTTTTCCCCAATGGTTCCTCCCCATTTTCTTTTCTCCCATGGATAATTAAGATATTTTCTTACATATAGAGATAAGAAGCCAAGATCCACAAATGAGAAAGAACATGTGTTGCTTGTTTTTCTGACTCTGATACTTCATTCAGTATAACAGTTTCTAGCTCCATCCACTTTCAGAAATTTTCATGATTTGTCTTTCTTCACCTCTGAGTAGACCTCCATTATGTAAACCTGCCACATTTTTTTATCCATTCATAAACTGAGGGACATTTAGGTTGTTTACATTTCTTAGATATTGTGAAAAGAGCAGCAACAAACATGGTTGAGTAAGTATCTCTGTAGTGGGATATGAGTCCTCTGGGTACTTGCCAAGGAGTGGTATAACCAGATCATGTAGTAGATTATCACTTATATGATGAAATCAAACAATTTGAAGAGTTGAACAATAAATTAGGAGTCTGGAGAGATGGTTCCATGGGGAAGAGTTATTGGCATAAAGAAAGGCAACTGATTTTTCAAGGTTAATTTTGTATCCTGCTACTTTACTGAACATGTGGATGGTTTCTAGGAGTTTTCTGGTAGAGGTTTTGGCATTCCCAAGGTAAACTATCATGTCATCTGCAAAAAGGGATAGTTTAATCTCCTCTTTTCCAATTAGTACTCCTCAAATTTCCTTTTCTTGTCTTATTGGTCTTGCAAGCATTTCAAGCTCTATATTGAAAAGGAGTGGAGATAGGAGGCAGCCTTGCCAATTTCCTGATTTTAAGGGGAAAGCTTCTAGTTTTTCTCCATTTAGAATAATGTTGGCTCTGGGTTTGTTGTATATGGCCTTAATTATGTTGAGGAAGGTATCCTCCAGTCCAATTCCCTCTGGGACTTTAAACATGAAGGCATGTTGAATTTTGTTGAAAGCCTTTTCACCATCAGTTGAGATCACCATGTGTTTTATGTCTTTCAGTCCATTCATGTGCTTTATGGTGTTCATGGATTTACCTATGTTGAACCATCCCTCCATCTCTGGCATGAATCCAACTTGGTCATGGTGGATGATCTTTTTGATGTGTGCCTGTATGTGGTTTGCAAGGGTTTTTTTTTTTTTTTTTTGAGAATTTTTGCATCTATGTTCATTAATAAAATGGTTTTCTTTTTTGGTTGTATCTTTGCCTGGTTTTAGTATGAGAGTGATATTGGATTCACAGAAGGAATTTGGGAGATTTCCTTCTGTTTCTATCTTCTTGAATAATTTGAGTAGTAGTGGCTGTAGGTCTTCTTTAAATGTCTTGTGGAATTCTACCTTGAATCCATGTGGGATCAGGCTTTTTTTTAGTTGGGAGGGGCTTTATCACAGTTTCAATTTCCTCCTTTTTTATGGGTCTATTTAAGCTGTTTATCTCTTCCTGGTTAAGTTTTGGTGGATTCTATAATTTTAGGTATTAATCCATTTCTCTTAGGTTTTCAAATTTAGTAGGGTATAGGTTTTTGAAGTATTCTCATATTATTATCTAAATCTTTTCACTATTTGTTGTGATATTTCCCTTTTTATCTCTAACATTGTTCATTTAGAGTTGCTTTTTTGGTCAACTGGGCTAAAGGTCTATCTATCTTGTTCATCATTTCAAAAAACCAGCTCTTGTATTTATTGATTTTTTGTATTGTTTTCTTTGTTTCTATTTCATTGATTTCTACTCTGATTTTTGTTGTTTCTTCCTGTCTGTTGGGTTTAGGATTCATTTGTTGTTGCCTCTCAAGTGCTTTTAGTTACAGTGTTAGGTCATTAATTTGTGCTCTTTCTATTTTCTTAATGTAGGCACTTAGGGCTGTGAAATTCCCTCCTAGGACTGCCTTTAAGGTGTCCCATAGGTTTTGCTATGCTGTATCATCTCTTTCATATAGTGCCAGGGATGCTTTTATTTCTTCCTTTATTTCTCTTTTGACCTATTCGTTATTCAGTAATTGTTGTTTAGTCTTCGTATGTTCTTGTAGCTAGTAGGGTTCTTTCTGATGTTGATATTAAGCTTTACTGCACAATGGTCTGATAGGATGGGTGAAATTATTTCAATTTTGTTTTGCTAAGGTTTGCTCTGTGTCCCATTATATGGTCAATTCAATTTTGGAGAATTTTCCATGGGGTGCTGAGTAGAAAATATATTCTTTGGTATTTGGGTGGAATATTCAGTAGATGTCTGTTAGGTCCATTTGCTGCATTTTATTGTTCAGTTCAAATTTCTCTCTGTTTATTCTTTCTCCAGATGACCTGTCCAGTGGGCTCAATGGGGTACTGACATCTCCCACTATTAGTGTGCTGGGATTTTTCTGTGCCTTGAACTCCTGTGGGATTGTGTTTATGAAGTTTGGTGCACCAGAATTTGGTGCATATATATTTATGATTGTCATATCTTCAAGGTTGATTTATACTTTGATAAGGATGTAGTGACCCTCTTCATCTCTTCTGATTAGTTTTACTTTGAAATCTATTTTGTCTGATATTAAAATAGCAATTCCTGCTTGGTTTTTTTTGATACCATTTGCTTGCAATATTTTTTCTTCCTTTCACCTTAAGATGGTGCCTGTCCTTGAAGGTGAGGTGTGTTTCTTGTAGACAACAGAAAGATGGATTCAGTTTCTTAATTCATTCTCCCAGTCTGTGTCTCTTGATTGGGTATTTCAGACCATTAATACTTAGGGTTAATATTGAGAGATGTATATTGCTTCCCTTGAGTTAATTTTCTGTTTGCATTTTTCATCTATGTTTGTATTTCTGGTGTTATACCTTCATTAATTACTCTCTCTTGACACTTGAAGGTAACTAACTTCTCCTTTCCTCTGTCTTCTGAATTGCTTCAAGTATTTTCTGGAGGGTCGTTTTCGAGACTTGTATTCTTTCATCTTGTTTATGTAATTGAAGATTTTCCTTTCTCCTTCGATTGTAACTGACATTTTTACTAGGTAGAGTGACCTGGTTTGGCATCTGTAGTCATTTACTACTGGGAAGGCTTTGGTCCAAGATATTCTGGCTTTCATTATTTACATTGAAAAGTCAGGTGTAATTCTGATGGGTTTTACTTTATATGTAACTTGCTGTTTTTCTTTTGTGGCTTTCAGTATTCTATCATTGTTTTGAGCATTTAGTGTTTTGATTGTGATATAGCATGGGGACTTTCTTTTTTTTTATTAATTTTATTTATTTTTGTATGTGTATGAATGTACTGTCTGCATGCAAGTCTGTGCACCCGTGTCGTGCAACGCCACAGAGGTCAGAAGAGGGTCTCGGATTCCCCTGGAACTGGAGTTCTCCTGGAATTGGAGCTTCAGATGGTTCTCAGCCGCCATGTGGGTGCTGGGGATCGAACCCGGGTCCTCTGTAAGAGCGGTCGGCGCTCTTAACCGCTAGGCTATCTCTCCAGCCCAGGGAGAGATTTCTTTTTTGATCTTCTCTATTTGGTGTTCTGTGTTCTTCTTGTATTTGTATGGGTATGTCTTTTATTCAGTTTGAGGAAATTTTCTTCTATAATTCTGTTGAAGATATGGTCCATACGCTTATCCTGGGATTCTTCTCCTTCCTCTATACCTATGATGAGGAGGTTTGGTCTCTTCATGGTGTCCCACATTTCCTGGTTATTCCCCTCTTGTTCTTTTTTTAATTGTCATAGTCTTTGCTTGAGCTCTTCAGTACTTCCTTATTATCTTCTAGACTTGATATTCTATTTTCTGCTTCATCCATTCTGTTACTAAGGCTTTCTCTTGCCCTTTCCTATTGACTGGATGAGTGTTAGATTTTTTTTTTTTTAATTTCAGCCTGAGATTCCTTTAGTATTTCCATTTCCTTTTTGTTCATTTTTTCCCTTTAGTTCTTTGATTTGTTCTTTATATTCCTTGATTTCTTTGAGTAAGCCTATGATTGTTCATTTAAGATCTGTGTCCAGATTTACTTTCAAGGAGATCCTGTCATTGTTCAATGTCTTTGTGTCATGCGTGACCGCATTCCACATGCTGTCCTTCCCTTCTTGGCTCAGCTCCAGGACTTGTCTCCTGCCTGCAGGCTGACAGTCTCTAGGCTTCACTCCTGCAAGAAGAGGGGAGGGAAAACTGCAGGAGATTACCCGTGGAAATGAGCGGACTCACTGGCAGAGAGATGGGGAGAATAGGAACTCTGTTTATTTTCTGTCAGTGAGGTCTATATATTGGAGGGTACCGTGCTCTGGGCAAGGAAGTGGGGAGCAGATGGAAGGGAGGGGTGAGCCACCTTGGTTCTAATAGGGGGGCTTGCAGAGCTCCGGTTTGTGCAACAGGTAACTAGAGGTGTGACATTTTGCTCAATGCCTCAAGTGAAAGGGCCTGGAACTTTGCAGAGATAGGGCAAAGCAAGAATCATTGTAATATCCCGAATCTTCCTGCTACAGATAACTCTGAATGCTCACAGAGATAACAGATAACCAGATCATCTTCCAGGACAGGCCTTACAAGTTCTCACTTCAAGCCACACACAAAGTTTAATTCCCACAAGTTCTCATTGTGGGGATCTTCTATAGGACTGATAGAATTTGGTGGGAATTTATTATTTGCTTTTCCCATGTTATTGATTTTTCCTTCTGCTTTTAGCATGTGGATTTGATTTGTTGATTTCTTGTTTGTAATATGATGCAAGATTAAGGTATTTCTTCCTTGTGTTGAAGGCCTGTTCCTCTAGGTTGCCTGTGGAGTGGCAGGTTCGCTGTCTCTGCATCTCTTCTCTTAACCTCGTGCTCCAGAGATACTACCACTGTTTCAACTGGGATGCCCACACCTTCATGGTGTGGGGGATGGGGAGGCTCACTGGAAACTGGATGGCAGACTCTGTTGGTCTTGGAACTGGCCTGGGTGACCTTAACATATATAATATTTTATATTTTGCTGCGAAGATATAAATAGACACATTATGTGTATGTATATAATATATAAATAATTTAAATTAAAGTTCTATAATTTGATCCAATTGGAAATCCTAGATTTATATACTAAATTTACAAACTAAACTATAAAACAACAATAAGATTAAAAGGATTTATAGTAGTACCAGGTAACAGTGGTAATGAAAATGTACCAACTCTCAAATTTTCATAACCAATATTGGGTTTCAAATTATAGGTGTAAGTGGGACTATCACAAAATACTGAGCAAATAATCTAACCATAAAATGAAATTTTAAAACATGACTTGCCTTCCCAGTAGGCTTTCCTAAATTTCTTATACTTCTGGTATTGATTCATATACAATATTCTTTACTGACATAGATACTTTAAAATAATAAAAAAATGAAATTAAATAACATTTTCAGCACTTAAAAATTGGTGTAGTAAGAGGGACATCATGAACTTTGCAGTAGGATCGAAAGGTTATTCCTGGACAAACTGTCAGCCCATGAAAGGAAACAGCCAGAATTGACCAGAGTCCAAGACAACAGCTCCAGAGAGAGTGGACTGTTCTGCTTCTCATCCACCTGTGCCCCTTTTCTAAGCCCAGGGAATAATCTGCGGAAGAGGGGGCGTGGTAGAATGTAAGGGCTGCGATTGGGGTGAATGGTGAAACTACAGCAATGTAGTCTGGACCCTCATTTGATCAACCTGATTGAACATACAACCCCTCACCACACGCTGGAAGGTGGGGCTGTGGGGGTTTGGGCACAACAGCCTGGCAAATTGGTTTAAATGGAAGATTGCTTGTACTCATGGATTATCACTTATAGCTAAAAAATGGAAAAAAAAAACTGAGAGAAATATGCAGGACAGTCATGGCAGAATGCATGATCTCGGTTGGGGTGGGGGTGGGGGGAAGGGAAAGGGAAATATGCCTGAACTGAATTGGAAAATGATGTATGAAATGCACAAAGCATCAATAAAAAAATGTTTAAAAAATTGGTGTAGTAATTAGAACAACCTCAGGTAAAATTGTGAATACTGGGTGTTTTGAAGACAGATAAAAGAGGGATATAGGACTCACCTCATCTCTCACAAAGAATAACCAAAGCATAAGATAAATAGCTGCACTATGAGGTAGGTGATTATGAGAGAAATCAGGCACTCTACATGGAATGGACAGAATCAGATCAAACTTGGATGATAACATAGAGAAGTGAACAAAGTATTCTGGCAACTTCCACCCAGTCCCCACCTGTTTGCAGGTGAAAGCAAATGGGAGAATCCTATCGAGGTTCAAAGGTACAACATTGAACAAACATAGCTAATGGAAGTTTCCAGTCATACAGGCTTTAGAGAGGCTAAGGGAACCATCTGAAGTCTGTACTGTAGCTTTGATTCGGAGAAGGAAATTCATTGTCTTCCATCTTCTCTATTACTCTGTAGAGACAAGGCTGGGCTGCAAGGGTGAAATAGCTATGTGTTATTGTAATGAGAAAAAAACTCCATTTTGAGCAGAGAAATGGTTTAAGTATTTAACTCTTAGCTCAAGGTTGCATAGCAAACTCCAGGCAGCCCAGTTTCACATCCACATCTTGACATAGACATAATTAGGTCAGATCTCTCCAGGAGGGCTCATGTGATTATAGGGCAGGGGTTTGTGTGTCACAGTCATCAGATGTCTTGGGTTTTAAAAAGAGAAGAGGCGATAGAGAGATGGCTCAGTTGTTAAGAGCAGTGGCTGCTCTTGTAGAAGAACTGGGTTCTATTCCCAGCACCCACATGGCAGGTAAGAACCATCTTTAAGCCAGGTGTGGTGGCACACACCTCTGATCCCAGCACTCAGGAGGCAGAGACAGGTGGATCTCTGTGAGTTCAAGGCCAGACTGGTCTACAGAGTGAGTTCCAGGCCAGCTGGGGCTATAGGGGGACACTGTCTCAAAAAATAAACAAATAAATAAATAAATAGAGAATATTGGAGATGAGGAAGATGAATCAGTGACACAGAAATGTGAATCAGTCTTAGAAGCAGAGGCGGAGCCTGCCCCATACCCACTGATTCTGACCTTGTTTGTCCAGGGGTGCACCTGAGAGTCTCCTTGAGGGAAACAAACATCTCAGGGTAAGCATGCTGAAAAGTAAGCTCTCGACACAACTCCTCATTTCTGGTTTCAGGAAAGGCACTTTTCTTCTTCCAAATGTTCGAGTTTAAGCCTTTGAGTCTTCCGTTTTTCAATATATAATCCACTGCCAACTCTCCTTACTTCTTTAGCCATCTAGACATTTTCTTTAGCATTTATCATTTTAAAAAAATTTATATTGTCTTGGGTTCCAGAGAGCACTGGCGTGGACTCAGTGCTGTACCAGTAAGGTGGAACTGTCTTGAGGCTTGGGGGCCCTAAACCCACCCCTGGAACATCTCAGCTCGGGTTCCAAAGAGCACCAAGGCGAGGCATGTGTGCACCTAGACAGAGTCACAGGGACACAGCAGGTTCAACAGGGTACCAGGGCATGGGCTAAGGGAGCAACCCCAGCCACCATGCCCCCCCCCCAAACTCGGGGCACTCTGTACAAAAATCAACTCCAAATGGACCAAAGACCTCAATGTGAAACCCAAAACTCTGAAGGTGATAGAAGAAAAATTTGGTAGCAATCTACCGGACATAGGAGTAGGAAAAGACTTTCTAAATCAAACAGCAGCTGTGCAGGAAACAAGGTCAACAGCAGACAAGTGGGACCTCATCAAACTCAAAAGCTTCTGCACGGCAAAAGAAACTATCAAGGAAGTGAAGAGAAAACCCATAGAGTGATAGGAATTCTTCACCAGTGATACCTCAGACAGAGGATTAACATCCAGAATATATAAAGTACTCAAAGAACAAAGAAGTAAGAAAACAAATGACTCACTGAAAAGATGGAGTAAATAGCTGAACAGAGACTTCACCAATGAGGAAGTAAAGGTGAGTGAGAAACATCTTAAGTGTTCAACATCATTAATAATTAAGAAAATGCAAATTAAAGCCACTGTAAGATATCATCTCACTCTGATGCTAAGATCAAGAAAACAAAAGACACCAAATGCTGGAGAGGTTGTTGGGAAAGGGAAACACTCATCCACTGCTGGTGGGAATGTAAACTTGTATAACCTCTGTGGAAAGCAGTGTGGAGAACACTTAAAAGACTCAAAATGAGCCTACCACCTGACCCAGCCATACCACTCCTGGCTATATACCCACAAGACTCATCCTATTGCAAAGATACATGCAAATCTATGTTTATTGCTGCTCTTTTTTACAATAGCGAAGAGTTGGAACCAACCTAAATATCCCTCAACTGACGAGTGCATAACAAATATGTGGTACATCTACACAATTCTATGCAGTTCTATGCAGCAGTAAAGAAAGATGACATCATGACCTTTGCAGGTAAATGGATGGAACTTGAAGCCATTAAGTGAAGTAACAGAGTCCCAGATAAACAAACAGGGAATGGTTTCCCTCATTTGTGGATGCTAACACCAAATCCCCCAATTGAAAGAAAAGCTGAGCAATGTTATTCTTATATTTCTTTTTATCTGAAAGTAACTGTGATGTTATAATGTGAATATCTTAGCCCTAGAATTAACTTACCACTTACTTTCAGACATGGTAATTAATGTATATGGGTGGAAGCTATACATATTTTAGAGTAATATAAAATTAAAAAGAAAAAATGTGAACCCCTAAACATAAAAAATGACTCTGGATGTTGAACCTTTGTCAGATGGGTCACTGATGAAGAGTTCCATTCTAAACTCATTTGAGGGGGTTATAGATGAGAGAACAGGTCTAAATTTGATTAAGAAATGTACAAAATAAGAGTTAAGAAAAAAAAGCTGCAGCCTAACAATAAGAAGAGTGTATTGTCGAGTAGATGTTGAGAATGTACCAACCTAGGATAGGACAATTTGACCATTGCTATTAAAATGGAAAACACAAATTCTTTCCCCCTATATCTATGATTATAGACATACTTAGAAAAGAATGGAAAGGGATGCTTACCCTGATGTCCACCTAGGTTATTTTTCCAAGAATAAACACTTGTTTTAATGGGGAACTGATTAAATCAATGTTATAAATCAAGTAAAAATCCAATCCTGTGTAGGAATTTAGAATTAACCATATATTCACATGGTATTGTCAAAGGATGACATATGAAATGAAAAAGCAAAGTACAGAGTACTATATATAATCCCATTTATTGAAAAATTAATTTTACATAATAACTATATGTGTAGATGTATTATCCAGAAGTATATATAAGAAATTGGGATTTGGGGCTGGAGAGATGGCCTAGTGCTTGAGAGCATTGACTGCTCTTGCAGAGGACCTGGGTTCGATTCCCAGGACCCACATGGTGGCTGAGAACCATCTTTAACTCCAGTTCCAGGGGAATCCAATGCCCTCTTCTGGGTGCACCAACCTACATGCAGACAGTACATTCATACACATAAAAAAAAGAAAGAAAAAATGAAATTGGGATTCAAAAAAGTCGAGTTTTACTTTGTGACTTCTAAACCCTGAATTTTTAGTACTTTCCCTATAGCCTTGACTACTATTGTGCTGGATAGCTTTAGTGTCAACTTGACACACCTGGGTTGAGGGAGCCTCAATTGGGGAATTGGCTCCATTGGATTGACCTGTGGCCACATCTGTGGAGTATTGTCTTGATGGTTGAGCAGTGTGGGAGGGCCCAGTCCACAATGAGTGGTGCCACCCTGGGCAGGTTGTTGTGTACCGTGTAAGAAGGCAGGCTGGGCATGAGCCAGGGGAGCAAGCCAGTGAACAGCATTCCTCCATGGCCTGTACTTCAGCTCCTGCCTCCAGGTTCCTGCCCTGAGTTCCTGGCCTTGGGCTCCCTAAGTGATGAACTATGACCCAGGAGATGTAAGATGAATAAACCCCTTCCTCCCCAAGTTGGTGTCAGTCAGAGTGTTTTTTCACAGGAATAGAAGACAAACTAAAACAGAAATTGGTACCAGAGTGTGGGGCATTGCTGTGACAGACCTGACCTTGGTGTTTGGGGGAAGGATTGTGGAAGCATTTGGAACTTTGGGCCAGAAAAATCATTGAATGCCTAAAGATCATTGCTGTGGAACTTGGAATAGTTTTGCTGAAAGAGTTGTAGATGATAGAGGCCTGGCTTGTGAAGTTTCTAATTTCAGAGGGAAGCAGAGATCATCAGGACTGTTTAATCTGTGGGTTCTGGTCAGCTGGGGCTGAAGAATCAGCTGTAAGTAACAAGAGACCAGAACCTGAAGTGAAATATTTGTTGTACTGGGACAATTGATGCTGGTTAGCTGGGGCTGAAAAATCAGCTGTAAGTAACAAGAGACCAGCATCGCTGTGATGAAATCTTCTGGGAAGAATTTCTTCAGGGTCAGCACACAGAAGCTATGATCTAGAAGGGGCCCAAGCCTCCATGTCAAGCCAGAAGCAGGACTTGGTAGTGTGTAAGAGACTCCTATATGGTTCTGGTGTTGAAATTTGAGGGGGTCACAGAGAGCAGCCGAGGCTTGGCACTGTGTGAGGTCAGGAAAGACCATTGGTGGAAGTGCACCTCGGTTGCAGTGAAGACCCCAGGATTTCAGGGGTCATGGAGAGAAGCTGAGGCTTTGCACCAGGAGAGGTCAGAAGAGGCCATTGGTGAAGGTGCTGCCTCAGTTTCAGTGGCAACCCCAGCTTTTTTGAGATGCCAGGACCATGGGACAACCACCAAGAGCAGCAGCAGGTGTGGAATGGAGTCAGCCTGGGCCTGCGAGATGAGCTGTGTGTGCCACGGAAGGCAGATTCAGAGAAGGGGAGCTGCTGAAACCCTTTGGAGCCCAGAAGATTGTGAGTGAATCCCAGGGTATCCAGCCTTGAGCTATTTTGCTGGAGGTTTTGTTTGAGTGTGCCTGATTCTTCCCTTTGAAATAAGACAGTACTTGTTTTGGATTTTACAGCAGCCCAGAATTAAGAGACTTTTAATAGATTATGAACTTTTAAGTGTTCGGACATTTTAAAGACTTTTAAGGTTGTACTGTCTTAGGTTGTGATTAATGTTAAAATCATACTTTGAGGATAAGAACTGGAAAGGTGGTGGTTTAATAGTGATGTGTTTTGTGTGTCAAGTTGACAAGGGGTCAATTGTGCTGGATAGCTTTAGTGTCAACTTGACACACCTGGGTTGAGGGAGCCTCAATTGGGGAATTGGCTCCATTGGATTGGCCTGTGGCCACATCTGTGGAGTATTGTCTTGATGGTTGAGCAGTGTGGGAGGGCCCAGTCCACAATGAGTGGTGCCACCCTGGGCAGGTTGTTGTGTACCGTATAAGAAGGCAGGCTGGGAGACAGGAGAGCAAGCCAGTGAACAGCATTCCTCCATGGCCTGTGCTTCAGCTCCTGCCTCCAAGTTCCTGCCCTGAGTTCCTGCCTTGGGCTCCCTAAGTGATGAACTGTGACCTAGGAGATGTAAGCTGAATAAACCCTTTCCTCCCCAAGTTGGTGTTGGTCAGAGTGTTTTGTCACAGGAATAGAAGACAAACTAGAACAGCTATTAATTTTAAAAATCCTTTTAACATGAATAGGGTGTTTTTAGTTGTCTAGGGAATTCATTATCATGTGTGTAATACCCCAGTCCCTAAGAATACTATATGTATCAAAAGCATTAAATTATACTCCACAGTACTTTCAATACTGATTGTATTTTGTTGTATACTAAGTTTCTGAAATGTCTATAGTAATTTATTTCCATGTTTATAGTATGGAACATAGTAATTAGTAACATACTATACATAGCACATATACTATATAATATAACACAGAAGTAATATATAAATATAGTAAATAGATGTGTATTTAATTTTTCACATTTACTTTATTTTGCATGTGTGAATGAACATCTAGAGTTCAGAGGACAGCCCTCTTTCCACCATGTGGGCTCTGGAGATTAACTCAGTTTGTCAGGAGCTCTGCCTCACTGAGCCATCTTACCATTCACTTGAGTCACTGAGGCTGACATTAGACTCACTTGGTAGCCCAGGAAGACTGCCTCAGCCTCTCTAGTAGCTGGGATAATAGGCCTATATCAGGCTCGGGCCCTTATCTACTTTTTAATAATGTAACAAATTCCCTGCACCTTTCACTCCTCAACCCCCACACTATACCACTACCAAATAGCATGTGACTATGCTCTCCCCCTCCTGCATACTTCTAACTTTCTCCAATTATAACCCATTTCCTGGTATTTTGAGCTGTCCTTGCCCCACAGTCTTGTCACTGTCCACTTCTCTCTCTGGCTCTGTGCTGAGGCACCTCTCAGTCTTTCACACAGTTCAGCACTACATAGGTGGCAATGAGCTAAATTGAACACAACTACCCTGTCCTCATACCCTCTAGGCTGGTTTCTCCTGCCTTAGCACTATATCTCAGTTTCCTCTGAGAACACTGTCACATGCCATCATATTTTGTATCATCAAGGCTGGATCCAGGAACTGACTCTGGTTTCCACAGATATCTTGATTTCCTGAACACACACTCACGTTTGCTATTGGCACTGCCTCTGATAAGCCTCTTTGGTGCTTTGACCCACATCTGTCTTCTCTGTATTTTACAAGCAAGTTTTTATATACTTGCTTGTATATAAAAACCAGTTCAGTTTATCTCAATACCACCCAACACATTAATCAATAAATGGAGTACATTCAGAAGTAAGTTTCTGATCCAGTAGCTTATTTTTGTAAGGTTATTGGTAGGTATATGTATTTGAACATTTATGAGGTCTAATAATCAGCAGAACTTTGGGTTTCTCATCAGTACCTAGGCCCTGTTGCCCTAACCTGCAGATTGTAAGTACATGGGAAGATTTCCTACCCAGCTCAAAGAAATACATGTTTATGGTAGAATAGCTTACTGTTCTAAAGGTGGATTGTGCCAACTGTATCCTGTCTTTGCCACTTACTATCTGTTTGACTTTAGGCAATTGGTGTAACTTCTCTAAGCTTGTGTTTCCCTTTGTTAAATGAGAAGACTATCCTTAAATCTTGGGGTGAATGACATGAAGTGGCTAGAACACTGCCAGGGTGATTAACATCATTTTATTCCTATTAAAAAATCAAGCTTGGAGAGGGAAAAAAATACTATATTGTAGCCAGGCGTGGTGGCACACGCCTTTAATCCTAGCACTTGGGAGGCAGAGGCAGGCAGATCTCTGTGAGTTCAAGGCCAGCCTGGTCCACATAGTGAGTTCCAGGACAGCTGGGGCTACAGGGAAATCCTGTCTCAAAAAAGCAAACAAACAAAAATACTATATTGTTTACCTATTATTGTGTGAGTTGATTACTGTCATTTTTAAGTTCCACATAGGTAAGTGTATTATCTCTTCTATTCGCAAATGCCACACATGCTTCAACAATAGCCTCTATCTCAGAGTGAGAATACAAAAAAATGTGTGTGTCATACATCAGTTGCTCAGTGTAACATGTTGCTGAAGTCCATTTTAGATTGATAATTTATGGAGAAACTGTAAGAAACTCAGTTATCTGTGTGCAGTATCTTGCAAAAGAGAAAACTATTTGCACGTAGGGCAGAAGTTGAGTGGCCTAGAGAAAAACCACAGGTCCTGTTCTCAGTCTACCCCCACCTCCATACTGATCATCAGGAACTGCAGAACAGTCATGAGACAGATTGAAATATCTGAAAAGAGTGGCAACCACAGTCTGATTGCCTGGATTAAACTCAGAGCACTAGGGGTTGTCACCGATGGACCATGGGTTCTCTATGCTTGTTTCCTTATCTTTTACAGGGTGTGAAAAGAGTAGGTACCTGTGATAAACGCTCACATGAGGTAAAGCCATGAAGTATTTCCATACTATCAAGGACACAGTGAGTGTTTAGGAAACCAAGAAGTAATTATTCAGTCTATTTTTTGAGAAGCAAAGAATTGTGCTGATGTTAGATGAGATGCATAGATACATAGAACTTGTGCTCAGTGGTTAAGAGCACAAGCTATTCTTGAAGAAGACCTGGGTTCAATTCCCAGGACCCACATGGCAGCTAACAATGGTCCATAATGCCAGTTCCAAGTAACCCAAGACCCTGGTCTGTTCTCTGCAGGCATTGCACGACATGGAAACACTTACATACATGCAGACAAAGCACTCGTGTTCATAAAATAGTACAAATAAATAATAACTAATATATTAAAAAAGAAACATAGAATTGGGTATAGATTGTAGAACTCAGTTCTGATCTAGATATACATGTGTATTTGAAGATGTAGGTGAAACAGAACACGGGTATGATTGTAGCTTAATGACTCAGGGTTTTGTTGCTGTGGCAAATACTTAAGAGAAATAGTTTAAGGGAAGAAAGTTTTCTTTGCACTCATGGCATCAGAGGGTTTGGTTCATGGTTGTCTGGTTCCACTGCAGTGAAGTAGTCTCATGCTGAGGTAGATAGAGTGGAGTGACATTGTTTACCTCATGGAAACAGACAGAGGCAGAAATGGCGCCCACCAACTATTGTCTTCAAAGGATTTTCCCTGGGCTGGAGAGATGGCCTAGCAGTTAAGAGCACCGACTGCTCTTGCAGAGGACCCGAGTTCAATCCCCAGCATCCACATGGTGGCTGAGAACCATCCGTGACATAATTCCAATTCCAGGAGAACTCCAGTTCCAGGGGAATCCGACACCCTCTTCTGACCTCCAAGGCTTTGCACGACATGGGTGCACAAACCTACATGCAAACAATACATTCATACACATAAATAAATTAAAAAATTAAAAAAAAAGGCTTTTCCCTAGTGGCCTTCCTCCAGTTAGGCTCCAGGCCTTAAACGATTGATCACTTAATAAAATAGTGCATTTAACAAAGGTTTTAAATACATGAGCTTTGGGGTACACTTTGGATTCAAATATAACATTTCTGTTAGACAGATTCTCAATACTGAGCCAAATTCTTGTGGTGAATAAACAAAGAGTGAAGTTTTATTGTAGCTCATAGTCTTAATGGTTTCAATCTATTGGCAGACCTATTTATTTTGCACCTATGGGAAGGAGCCTCATAAAAAAGAACAGAGCAGGAGACCACAATCTCCTCCAAAATTATGCATCCAATCATGTTGGACCACCCGCTCCCCCACCAAAGATAGAAGCCATTAACAAATGAGCCATTAGGGGATATCCCAGAGCCACCTATGAGGTGAGGTGACATTGAAATAAGAACAAAGTGGGGAGTCTGAAGATTCCTGAGCCCAGAACTAATGACATGGAATTGGCTCTTTGGCCAGTGAAAGGTCTGAAGAGAAGAAGCCTGTGCAGCATGAGCAGGGCTTGCCCTAGTGTGTCCCCAATCATACCTGTCATGAGAAAATGGGAAATAAAACCCCCAGGAAAAAGTCTAGAGAACCATAGATGCATATGATTAACCATGGAGAAATTGTGTCCACTTCAAATATCAAAAATATGCCATATCCTCAGTATCTCAGAATGTAACTGTATTTAATATAGAGTCTTTAAAGAGGTAGTTAGTGTCAACTGAGATCATCAGGGTGAGTCTCAATCCAACATGATTGGCTGTGGTGCAAAAAGATGAGAAGATACAGGACTAGGAAAGATGATGCATGAAGACAGAGGGAGAAGATGAGGACTACAACACAGGGACAGAGGTCTCAGAAGAAAGTAGCTCAGTGAGTACATTGACCCTTGGCTATCAGGGCCCAGCGTAGGGAGGAAATGGATTTGTTATTTTAGCTACCTAGATTATGGCACTTTGTCATTACAACCCTAGCAACTGAAAACAGACACCATTAGGGAAATGTGCAAACTCATAAAGAGGGGAGAATAGGTGGGAAGACTCAGATTGTGGAGGAAGAAGGAGCAGGAAGACAGAAGGCAAAATGAGGAAACTTTCTGAGAAAAAGTGGTGGCTGAAGATCCCGAGATGCATTCAAGACTAACCATGTCCCGTCGTCTGCATGTCAGACTTCATATCCTCAAGCAGTCGGCTCTAGGAGCTTGGAGCCAGGCAGCCCCATCATTTGCTTTGGGGCTGGCTTTGTGGGTCTGAAATCCTCAGAGTTATAGGGAGAAGCATTTGGTAGGCTGAATTCCTATAAAAATGGAAGGAATTATTCATGTTTGAAGCATCTAGCCAGGTGCTTCTGGCCCCCTGCTGAAGGTAATAGGCTGATAAAACAAAATGCTCAGGTCCCTGGCTCCAGGCTCTTAGTGCCCTGGCCTGCTCTCCTGTGGCCATTCCAGTGTTTACCTAGAGTTCCTGAATTCCATGAGTAGGGTTAGCCCAGAGGCAAGAAGAGAGGGTTCTGTTCCAAGAACTTGCTCACCTGTGATTCCCAACAGGAAGGACAGCAGCAGGAAGGAGAGCAGCAGGACACTGTGAGGATTCTGGGGCCAGGGATCAAAGCCCAGCATCATGAGAGCCAAGAAGACTGCTTTATGTAGTCTGTGCTGGTGAGATCTCAGATTCAGCTCTGCGGAGAGAAGAGCTGCCTTGGTTCCCTCCGCATGCCTGTGTTAGAGTAAAACAGGAACCACATTCATTATTTGGAAACAGAAATGAGGCAATACAGGCAGCTGGGTGGGAGGGGTTACTCATGTGCATTTTCAGAGGGACTCTGATGAGCCTAGCAGAAATAATCCTTTCCCTAACTCTCTTGCCAACCACTTGGTCCCTCAAGATATCCTGAGGTCTCTGTTACACACCCGTTGAGATTTAGGCCATGAAGGATATTTCCCAAATTCCCATGTTGGAATCCCAACATGTGGCTGAATTGTATCCTGTTCTGCCCTAGACTCACCTAGAGATACTCAGTTGAGCCTGTGAGGGTTCCTCAGAGTGGCCCAATGCTGTAGTGGAACAAGTTCTGGTCTTGAAGCTACACTTACGACACTGTTGTATAGCTATACTGACAAATGCAGTATTGGTACAGTTTTTTGAGACCATTGTTCCTAGTTGGGTTTCTGTTGCTGTGAGGAATATCATAACCAAAAGAAACTTTAGAAAGTGGAAAGTATTTATTTTATCTTACAAGTTACAGTCCACAATTGCAGGAAGCCAAGATGGGAATTCAAGTTGGGTGGTTGAAGCAGAAATCAAGAGAGAACAGAAATTGGTACCAGAGAATGGCATACTTCTGTGAAGGACATGATCCTCAGTTTGTTTTGTGGGAGGATTGTGAACATGTTTGGAATTTTGGACTGGAAAATCCATTGAATACTCAGAGTTGAACAAACTGTGTGTTAGCTTGAAGTATAAGAATGCTGAGAGCCATGTAGACAATGGAGGCCTGGATTGTGAGTTTTAAAGGAAAGCAAATATTCTGTCAGGCCATTTGTGTGATAATTTTGAATTAAGAATTTGTGAAACTATGGGCTGGAGCAATGCCTTGACAGGTAAGAACACTTGCTGTTCTTGTAGAAGTACTGGTTCCCAGTACCAACATGCCAGCTAACGACCATTCATAACTTCAGTACCAGGGGATTCAACACTCTCTTCTGGCCTCTGCATGCATCGCATGACATGAGTGCATTTACATCCTTGGAGCCAAAACACCCATACATATAAAGTAAAAATAATAAAATATTTTAAAGAATTTGTGGAACTGAAACCTTCTGTGCTTTACTGAGACAATAAATGCTGGTTAACTGTAGCTGAAAAGTCACCTGTGATTATTAAGAGACCACCACCATTGAAGTATTCTGGGGAGCATATCCACAGAAGCTGTGGGCCATAGGGAACCAAAACTATACATGGTCCTGGTTTTTGAGACATGAAGAGATCATGGAAAGAAGCTGAGGCTTGGCACTGTGAGAAGCAGAAGAATCCATTGGTGGCTTCTTGCCATGGATACCCTACCATACTGGAGATGCCAGGACTGTGGGGCATCTACCAAGGACAGCAGCAGGTTTTGAGTGGAGCCAGCCTGAGCCTACGAGAGAAGTTGTGTGTGCTGTGGATTAATGAGGTGGAGATTGGAAGCTATTCAAGTCCTTTGTAGCCAAAAGTTTGTGAGTTCCAGATATCAAATATTGAACTGCAAGGTTTGCAGCTACACTGGTAGACTTTGCTTTTGCTTATGTGTGATTGTTTTTGTTTCCTGGTTCTTATCTTTCAGAATAAGAAGTATTTAACATGTTTTGTATTTTATATGAGCCCACAATTAAGAGACTTTGGATTATTTTAAAGGAACATTGAGCATTAAACATTTTAAAGTATTGAAATGTTAAAGACAATGGGGATTTTAATGTTGTACTGGATTTTACATTACAATATTAATGTGAAATCGTGGGCTCCTAAGGGCAAACAAGAAAGGAAATGTTATGGTTTAAAGTTAAGTGTTTGTGAGTCAAATTTGACAAGTGGCAACATGTCATAGTTAGCTTCAGTTGTCAACTTGCTACACCTGGCAGAGGGAACCTCAACTGAGAAATTGCTTCCATGAAGTTGCCCTGTGGGCATGTCTGTATGGCAGTTAATTGATGTGGGAGAGCCCATCTTACTGTGGGTTGTACTACCTACTCCTGGGCAGGTGGACCTGGACTATCTATATAAGAAAGGTAATAACAATGTTTGCTCATTCTAACTAAACAATCAAAACACTAAGTGTTGACTGCGCTTTGCAGAGCATGTCACAGGTCCTCATGCACATCAGTGCAATGCTTAATACTGTCTTCCTGAAACTCAAGGAAGACCATGTAGAAAATGGGTGAAAATTTCAGGTTGGCCTGTGTCATGTTGAACATGTTGACCATAGAAATGACAATCTCTCCTGCCCCCTTTTTGATAGAAAAAGTGACTCACTCCCAGCTGATTTCCCAGGCACTTCTAGTCCTAGAACTGTACGTACTTTATCATAGTGCTCTGTCTATAGTCTACACAGAGATAATTCCTGGCTTCCTAGAGAACTTTAAGCATAGTGAGAACTGAGGGACAGTAAGTCCACTAACTCCTAAGCTGAGAGAACAGCAAAAGTGGGCTGGCATGAGTGAAGTTGAGTCTGAATGGATATGGGGCCTTGTCATAATGGCAACTCTGGTCACTTGTAGTCAGGTACAGAGTATTACTCTGGTCTAGTCCTTATCCGTCCTCTTAACAGCCACTCTGGGTGGTTCCCTCCCACAGAGTATGAAGATATTTCAGGATTTTCAGGGCTTCAGAGACAAAGCCAAAGTTCGTCTTTAACCCATGAATAGTTTATTCCAATAAACCTAAACAACTTTTCAAGATAGTGGCATGCTTGCACTTTACAACAGCCATCTTCCTTCCCTATTGTGATTTTATTTATACTTCTTACAGAATAAAAACAATAGTGGTTAGGATATGTTATAAGCCACAATAAGAACTTGTCACCCTTTAGAGAGAAACCAGTTTGCGGATTAGCATACCATCCAAGCATCTGTGTCTATGCTCACAGCTTAACTTGACTTAATAATAATTAGTACTGCTTAAATGCCTGTATATCCAATAGCTTGTGCTTTGTTAGTATGACTAAAAAGGGTATCACTGGAAAAGCTGTCAACCCATGAAGGGAAACAACCTGAACAGACTAGAGTCCAAAATGACAACTCCAAAGAAATTAGACTGTTTTCTTCTCACCCTCTTGTGCCCCTTTCCCAAAGCCCAGGGAACAAACTGCGGAAGAGGAGGCATGGTAGAATGTAAGGGCTGCAGAGAGATAGGGGTGAATCATGAGACTACAGGAATATAGTCTGGACTCCTAACTGATCAACGTGCCTGTGCATACAAGCTTCTCCAACTGGACTATGGGAACCTTGGGCTGTTCAAAATTTGGACATAGATACTTGCAAAATGCACCAATTAGCTAATTGTATGACAAACTGAGTAACACCAATGTTATCTGCAAACAGCTGTGTCATTATATTGTAGAATCCCTTAAAAATAAATTTTAAAAAAATGAATGCTAAAAAAAAAAAGAAACAATAGAACTTCTTGCTCCTCCCCATCCACTTCCTTCCCCTTTTCCTCCTCCTCCTCTTCCTTCTTTTTTTCTTCCTCTTCTTTTTGGTATTGGTGGTACAATCCTCATTCATACTGGGGAAGTATACTATGGAGCTATACTCCCTCCCTGAAATGATAGAAATAAAATCTGAAAATACTCATTTTTTTCTAAAGAGTTCATCATAATTGCTGCTCAGGATACTAAAAGAGCTCTTTCATTTGTTGTTGCTAAAGGGCAAAAGTTCCTTGAAAGTAGTTCACAAATAGCCATCTCGGAGTATAAATATTGATTGACAATTCTATTTCCAAGAGTCTGAGGCAGTAACCCCAGATGTAACAAAGGTCTTCAGTGTATATGGAGGATCTATAAAATAGAGTATGGTAGTCCCTAAATAATATGTGTTTAAAAATTATATGGGGCTGGAGAGATAGCCTAGTGGTTAAGAGCACCGACTGCTCTTGCAGAGGACCCGGGTTCGATCCCCAGCACCCACATGGCGGCTAAGAACCGTCTATAACTTCAATTCCAGGAGAACTCCAGTTCCAGGGGAATCTGAGACCCTCTTCTGACCTCCGTGGCATTGCACAACACGGGTGCACAGACCTACATGCAGACAGTACATTCATACACATACAAAAATAAATAAAAATTAAAAAAAATAAAATAAAAATTATATGAACAGAACCTTTGGGTTCCAGTGTGCAGTGCGGGTGGACATAGACTTGTGGCCAGCACAACACTAGCAAATGCCCAGGTGAGGCCCTTGGTGCTTTGGCACCCCCCTGGCACATGAAGACTTGGTATCACCTGAAACTCTTTGAACTTCGGGTTCCAGCACACAGCATGGGTGGATGTACACTCATGGCCAGTATGACACCAGTGTTCACCCAGGTGAGGCCTACCTGTCTTGGTGCTTTGCTCACTGCCCCTAGCCCATGGAGGCTTGGTATCACCCAGACACCTCCAACCTTCAGGTTCCACTGTACAGTGTGAGTGGATGTAGACTCATGGACTGCAGGCCAACAGGGTACTGGCACTGGCCAAAGGAGCAACACAACCCTCTCCACCTTCACCCCATCCCTGTGCACAATCTGGCGGAGCTGTGATGCAGAGGATCTAGCAGGTGCAGTATTAGTGATTGTAGTCTGCTCAGCCAACATTGGGGCGCCAGAATCCAAACAAACAAAGAAACAAACAAACCAATCCACATGCCAAAGACACAAAGAAAAAACAACATGGGAAAAGCTCATAATAAATCCACCAAACTCTATCAACCTTACAACAAAAGAAGATTCCTATAACAAAATCTCCCTGGAAGGAAACCAAGACACAGACCTTAGAAGAAAAATTGTAGAGACATTCAAAGAAATCAAAGAATAAAAAGAACAAATCATAGAACTAAAGGAAGAAAAAGACAAACTCCAGAAGGAAGTGGAAACCCTGAAAAGATCCCAGGCCAAAATGAAAAAAGAAACTGACCAACGAACCAAGGAGCTACAAGATGAGAATGATGGGCTCCAAGTGGAAATACTGGATGAAATGAAAAAGGAAATTGAACATTCATCCAATCAACAGGAAAGGATGGGGAAAAGCATCAGAAGCAGAATGGAAGAAGCAGAAAATAGAATATCAGACCTGCAGGATAACTGGAACAACTAGAATGCTCAAGACTATGAAAATTTTCAAAAAAACACAAGAGTGGAACAACCAGAAAATGTGGGTCACTATAAAAAGACCAAACTTCTGTATCATAGAGATAGAGGAAGGAGAAGAATCCCAAGTCAACACTATTGACCAGGTCTTCAACAGGATAATAAAAAAAATTTCCCCAAACAAGCCCATACAAATACAAGAAGCACATAGAACACCAAATATACAAGACCAGAAAAGAAATTCCCCATGCCATATAATTGATAAAATGCTAGATGCTCAAAACAAAGACAAAATACTGAAAGCAACAAGAGAAAAACAACAAGTTACGTATAAGGGGGAACCCTTCAGAATCACAGCTGACTTCTCAGTGCAAACTATGAAAGCCAGAAGAGTGTGGACCAAAGTATTCCCAGTGCTAAATGACTTTACATGCCAACCCACACCACTATACCCAGCAAGAATGTCAGTTATAGCTGAAGGAGAAAGAAAAATTTTTCACGACATAAAGAAGATGAAAGAATACATGTCTAAAAATCCAACACTTCAGAAAATCCTTGAAGAAATCCAAAGAACACAGGAAAGGAACAACTATCCCTAGGCAATTAAAGAGAGAAACTAACAAAAGCATAACAGAGTAAATACAAATGTAGACCAAAATGCAAACAAAAAATAAGGTGAAAGGAAGCAACACACATCTCTCAATAATAACTTTAAATATTAATGGTCTAAACTCCCCAAAAAAGAAAAGATCCAGACAATCATATAGGAATACTTCAAAAACCTATACTCCACTAAATTTGAAAACCTAAGAGAAATGGATGAATATCTGAAATCCTGGAAACCAACAAAGCTTAACCAAGAAGAGATTGACACTTTAAAAAGACCCATAATATTTGGGGAAATTGAAGATGTAATTAAAAACTTCCCAGCTAAAAACAGCCTGAGTCCAGATGGTTTTACAGCAAAATTCTATAAAACATTTAAAGAGGTCTTACAACCATTACTATTCAAACTGTTCAGAAGGATACAAACAGAGGGTATTGTCCCAAACTCCTTCTATGAAGCCAGCATCACTCTAATGTCAAAACCAGGCAGAGATACAAGCAAAAAAGAAAGCTATAGACCCATCTCACTAATGAACATAGATGCAAAAATTCTCAACATACTTGCAAATCGCATACAGACCCATATCAAGATCGTCTATCATGATCAAGTTTGATTCATACCAGAGATGCAGGGATGGTTCAACATATGTACATCAATAAATATCATAAAACACATAAAAGGACTGAAAGACAAAAACCACATCATCATCTCAAATAATGCAGAAAAACCCTTTGACAAGATCCCTCATCTCTTCATGTTTATAAAGTCCTAGACAGGCTGGGCGTGGTGGCGCACGCCTTTAATCCTAGCACTTGGGAGGCAGAGGCAGGCGGATCTTTGTGAGTTCAAGGCCAGCCTGGTCTACAGAGTGAGTTCCAGGACAGCTGGGGCTACAGGGAGACCCTGTCTCAAAAAGACAAAAAATAAATAAATAAATAAATAAATAAATAAATAAATAAAAATAAAAAATAAAGTCCTAGACGGAATTGGACTGAAAAGAACATTCCTCGACATAATCAAAGCCATATATAGCAAACCGACTGCCAACATCATCCTAAATGGAGAATGTTGGAAAGCTTAGTTAGATGGGTTGGATTCTAAGCCAATGGTACCTCCCTGGCCATACCCATTGGGTGGAGTGTAGTGACGAATTGAGTCATGATGGATATTTAAGCAGACTTGGAATAAAATCTCTCTCTGCATTTGAACCTCAACCTGCCTACACGTGGTGTGCTTTCCTGCACCGGCTTTCCACATGGGTCATCCTAGGATTAAGTGGGCTTCACCACAAATCCTGGCAGTGATACCACAATTGGCGTCTGAACGTGGGGCAGAAGGAAACCTTAACAACTTAGGTATGCATACTCCTAAATCTTGCCTTTTTTTTTTCTCTCTCTCCTGATATCTATCTGTTGTGGTGGAGCCATCTTTCCTGCTGGTTTTGGTGGATGGGACAGTGGTCTGAGGGCATGTGGCTTTATACATGTGGAGAGCCTGCCTCTGATTTGGTTCAGAGGGAGCACCCAGTGCCTTCCAGGCATGTGCCTCCTGACATGGTCACTCCTGCAGGCTGTAAAAGCCAGTGACCTCAAGGCTAAATTTAATATTAAGCCTTAGCAGTTATGTTTGGCCTTAAAACAATTTTTCATAATTCTACAGGTCTGAAAAACTTTCTGATTTTAAATTCCACCCCGCCCCCAAAGAAAGACTCCTGCTGTGAGGAACCAGCTCCTCAGGCTCCTCAAGTTGGGTTTCTATCTTAACTTGTTCATATGAAAATTTTCTCTTAGTAGCTCTCCTCAATCTGAGCACACTTCTTTCTGTTGCAAATTAAGGCATTTCCCGGAAACTGCCCTCTTCCAAGAGCATCCTTTTCAAGCCTTGGCCATTTTCTCTTAAATTTTGTATACAAAGTCTGTTTTTGGATAAAAGTGTGTTGCTCTCTTGTCTTCTCATGGGTTTTTTTCTAAATCTAACTCTTCTTACCTAAAACCTGCTGGCTATTTGTAGATCCAAGGTTGGGATTTAGCAAACAGTAATTCAAATCCATTTCAGCATATTTAACTTAAAGTGTAATAATTTTACTTAACCCCCGGATACCCTAGATATGGTTGATTTAATTTTATCTTGCTCCTTTTAAATGTGTTTCACCATAAAAAGATCTTCTCACAGAATTCAAGATCACATGTGGTCTGAGCTCTGGCCTGGCACCATAAGCCTGACTGCTTTGCATGCATACCAGCTTGCAGACTCAGCACATGGTATCTAAACCATGCCCACTGTATTTTGATTTTAGATAACATCTTTTTCATTCCAGCATTTTGGAAACAAGATAGATGGATTTCTAGCACAATTTACAGGCATTGAAGTTCTAACAAAACAAACTTGCTCTGATAAATTGTCTTTTTTTAAGGACCATTGGTAAAAGTCTCTTTAACAAAGTAAGTTGATATTATGGTTCAATTTAAATGAGAAATTTTTTGAATAAAACTGTTTTATATTTCTTTAAGCCCATCTTCAAGCTATGTGTATGTGTGAGTGAATGTGAGTTGCCGCTTTTAATTCATTATAATCTTACAGGTTTAAATCTATTTAGCTAACTGTAAACAAAACTAGATTCAATTCATAGAAAATGTTTGTTTTATACCCCTTAGTGTTAACAATTTTTAATTGGGTTTATAGTATGTATATTATTCAGTTTAATGATAAATCGTTGTTAATTATTATTAGTAATTGTTATTAATGGTTATAGTTATTGTTGTTGAATATAATTATTAATAACAATTGATAGAAATTCAGTCTAATGGTAAATTGTTCATTGCTGCTGGCTATTATTATTGACAATTATTATTCATAATTAATGATTGTTGTGAATAATAATGGTTAATACTAATTATTGGTAATTAATAATAATTAATAATGGTTGTAATTGCTGTGATTATGGATAATTATTATTCTTCCAAAGTCCTTAATAATAAGACATGATGGATCATTCCAAAACTACAAACAAATTTGGCCTGTCTAATTTTGGGAATCCTCAATCTTTAGATTTGTAAATAGCATAGGGGCAGTTGGGCCTAGCAGAGGGACAGCTTAGGAGTAATTAGCCAGAAGGGACAGGATAGGGAAAGAATAGTAAACTTTAGGTATAGTTCATTGAAGCAAATGGTTGCAAATGGGCCTAAGAGGTGGCATATGGATCTCAGCTGTTTCATGCATTAATAGGACATTTATTCTAATTATGTAAAAATAACCCTATAGAGATCTCCAGAGAGCAGCTTGGGCAAACACAGGTAGGTGGACAGCAGCTGAGTGCTTCAGCAAAGCTGATTGTTGATTGATTTCATCTAGTTAATCCGTTAATCCAGTTGTCTTTGGCTTGGTTGGCTTTTGTGGCTCTGGGGGCAGAGTTATCCTCCCAGCAGGTATTAAAGGTGGGGTGGCATGAGTCTATCTGAGATCTCCAGAGAGCAGCTCAGGCAAGTGCAGGTAGGTGGAGAGTAGCTAAGTGCTTAAGGCTGATTGTTGATTGATTTCATCTAATTAATCTGTTAATCTAGTTGTCTTTGGCTTGGTTGGCTTTTGTGGCTCTGGGGCCGGAGTTATCCTCCCAGCAGGTATTAAAGGTGGGGTTGTGTGAGTCTATCTGAGATCTCCAGACAGCAGTTCAGGCAAGCGCAGGTGCCAGGGCTTGGGCTAAAGAGCCCGCCCACAGTCAGAATGTCATCCCCCATCCCCCCGTCCTCCCCCATCCCTCTGTCCTCCCCCTCCCCCCCAGCAACTGAGATTGTGCAAGCATCTGAAGGAGGCAAGCAAAGCAAGCCTTCAACGCGGTGAAGAGGCATTTAGGACCTACATTGGAATACAGCAAGGAGAAGCTTATATGCCAGGAACACGAAGAAGAGACAACACAGGAAAGGGGCAGGATAATCCCGCATCAATCAAGCTCTACCAACCCTATGGAAGATTCCTACAGTGGGATCCCTCTGGGGATGGCCCAGGACACAGACATCAGAAACACAATTGGGAACATATTTAAAGAACTACAACATTATAAAGAGCAAATCAAAGAACTAAGAAAAGAGAATGAAGAACTCAAGAAGGACCTAGAGAGAGAGAATGACAAACTCCAGAAGGAACTGGAAACACTGAAAAGATCCCATGCTGAAAAAGATAAGGAAACAAACCAGCGAAGCAAAGAGCTGCAGGAAGAGATTGAGAAGCTCCAAAAAGAAGTAGAAATACTAAAGAAATCAGAAGAGGAAATGAAAAAGGAAATCAAACACTCACCAATCAAGAGGAAAGGAGTGGAAAAAGCCTCAGAAGCAGAATGGAGGAAGCATAACAAAGAATATCAGACCTGGAAGATAACACAGAACAACTAAAAACCTCAAGGAAAGATTATGAAAAATTTAAAAATACACAAAAGTGGAACAACCCGAAACTGTGGGACACTATGAAAAGATCAAACCTCTGAATCATAGGAGTAGAGGAAGGAGAAGAATCCCAAGAGAATGGTATTGATCAGATCTTCAACAGAATAATAGATGAAAATGTCCCCAAACTAAAAAAGACAAACCAATACAAATACAAGAATGACATAGAACTCCAAACAGATAAAATCAGAAAAGAAATTCTCCACGCCACATCATAGTTAAAATGCTAGACACACAAAACAAAGAAAAAATCCTCAAAGCTGCAAGAGAAAAACATCAAGTGACCAATAAGGGGGAAACCTAACAGAATTACAACTGACTTCTCAATGCAAACTATGAAAGCAAGAAGAACCTGGAGCAAAGCATTCCCAGTGTTACTATACCCAGCAAAAATGTCGATTATAATTGAAGGAGAGATAAAAACCTTCCATGACATAAACAAGTTGAAAGAATACATGTCCAGAAGACCAATCCTTCAGAGAATACTCAAAGCAATTCAAAGAACAGAAGAAAGGAGCCATCCCCACGCACCTAGAAAGAGCAATCAATAAAAGCATAACTGCAGAAGTAGAAACCTAAACCCAAACTACAAATGGATAACAAGGCAAAAGGAAGCAATACAGACCTATCAGTCATAACCTTAAATATTAATGGACTAAATTCCCCAATCAAAAGACATGGACTGGGAGATTGGATTAGGAAACAGAATCCATCGATATGCTGTCTACAAGAAACACACCTTACCTTCAAGGACAGACACCACCTTAAAGTGAAAGGATGGAAAAAAATATTCCAAGCAAATGGTACCAAAAAGAAAGCAGGTGTTGCTATTTTAATATCAGACAAAATAGACTTCAAAGTAAAAGAAATCAGAAGAGACAAAGAAGGCCATTACATTTTTATCAAAGGAACAATTCACCAAGAAGATTTCACAATTATGAATATATATGCCCCAAATTCTGGTGCACCAAACTTTATAAAGACAATTCTCCAGGACCACAAGTCACAGACTAACCCCAGTACACTCATAGTGGGAGATTTCAATACCCCACTGAGTCCTTTGGATAGGTCAACAGGACAAAAAATAAACAGAGAGACATCTGAACTGAACGATATGATACACCAAATGGACCTCATAGACCTCTACCGAACATTCCATCCTAATACCAGAGAATACACTTTCTACTCAGCACCCCACGGAACATTCTCCAAAATCGACCACATCCTGGGACACAGAAGAAACCTCTACAAATACAAAAAGATTGAAATAATTTCATGCATCCTGTCAGACCACAGTGCAATGAAGCTCAACATCAACACCAGGACAAGCCCTCCTGCCTACAAGAACACATGGAGACTAAACAACACACTCTTGAATAATGAATGGGTCAAGGAAGAGATAAAGAAAGAAATAAAAACATTCCTGGAACTGAATGACAATGACAATACAACACAACAAAACCTATGGGATACCTTAAAAGCAGTCCTAAGAGGGAAATTTATAGCCCTGGGTGCCTACATTAGAAAAACAGAAAGAGCACAAGTGAATGATCTAACACTACAGCTAAAAGCACTTGAGAGGCAACAACAGATGAACCCTAAACGCAACAGACAGGAAGAAATAACAAAAATCAGAGCAGAAATCAATGAAATAGAAACAAAGAAAACAATACAAAAAATCAATGAAGCCAAAAGTTGGTTCTTTGAAAGAATAAACAAGATAGACAGACCTCTAGCCCAGTTAACAAAAAGAAAGAAGGAACAACTCCAAATCAATACAATCTGTGATGAAAAGGGAAATATCACAACGGACAAGGAAAAGATCAAGAAAATTATATGGGAATATTACAAGAACCTATATTCTACCAAGTTTGAAAATCTAGAAGAAATGGATGAATATCTGAAATCTTGGGAATCACCAAAGCTTGGCCAAGAGGAGACCAGCAGCTTAAACAGACCCATAACATATGAAGAAATAGAGGATGTAGTAAGAAGCCTCCCAACTAAAAAAAGCCCAGGCCCAGACGGTTTCACAGCAGAATTCTATAAAACATTTCAAAAAGACCTACAACCATTATTTCTGAAACTGTTTAGAAGTATACAATCAGAGGGAACTCTCCCAAATTCCTTCTATGAAGCCAACATCACTCTATTACCAAAACCAGGCAAAGATACAACTAAAAAGGAGAATTATAGACCCATCTCCCTCATGAACACAGATGCCAAAATTCTAAACAGAATACTGGCAAATCGCATACAGACCCACATCAAGAAGATCATCCATCATGACCAAGTTGGATTCATACCAGAGATGCAGGGATGGTTCAACATACGAAAATCAATAAACATCATCAAACACATAAACGGAATCAAAGACAAAAACCACACCATCATCTCAATTGATGCTGAAAAAGCCTTTGACAAAATCCAGCATCCCTTCATGCTTAAAGTCCTAGAAGGAATTGGATTGGAGGGATCATTCCTCAATGTAATCAAAGCCATATACAGGAAACCCACAGCCAATATCATCCTAAATGGGGAAATGACAGAAACATTCCCTTTAAAGGTAGGAACTCGGCAAGGCTGCCCCCTATCACCACTCCTCTTCAATATAGTGCTTGAAACACTTGCTAGAGCAATAAGGCAAGAAAAGGATATTAAAGGAGTACTAATTGGAAAAGAGGAAGTCAAACTATCCCTATTTGCTGATGATATGATTGTTTACTTAAGGGATGCAAAAAACTCCACCAGAAAACTCCTAGAAACGATTAACAGCTTCAGCAAAGTGGCAGGATACAAAATTAACCTTAGAAAATCAATGGCCTTTCTTTACACCAAGAACAAGCAACTGGAGAAAGAATTCAAAGAGACCTTCCCACTCACAATAGCCTCAAAAACAATAAGATACCTAGGAACAAACCTAACCAAAGACACCAAAGACCTCTACAACAAAAATTTTAAACCCTTAAAGAAAGAAATTGAAGAAGACCTCAGAAGATGGAAAAACCTCCCATGCTCATGGATTGGGAAAATTAACATTGTAAAAATGTCCATTTTACCAAAACTCTTGTATAGATTTAATGCAATCCCAATCAAAATCCCCAAGAGTTTCTTCACAGGCTTGGAAACAAAAGTTCTTAAATTCATTTGGAGAAACAAAAGACCCCGAATAGCCAAATCAATCCTGAGTGAAAAGAGCTACACAGGAGGGATCTCTATACCAGATTTTAAACTATACTACAGGGCTATAGTCATAAAAACAGCCTGGTACTGGCACAAAAACAGACCTGTTGACCAATGGAACAAAACCGAAGATCCAAATCTGAGCACATACAATTTCAGCCATCTCATATTTGACAAGGGGGCCAAGAAACCACAATGGAGAAAAGACAGCATCTTCAGCAAGTGGTGTTGGCAAAACTGGATCACCACTTGTAGAAGAATGAAATTAAACCCCTACCTCTCACCCTGTACAAAAGTCAACTCCAGATGGATTAAAGACCTCAACGTGAAACCCCAAACTCTGAAGGTGATAGAAGAAAA
The DNA here is from genome assembly GCA_009823505.1 of Rhizomys pruinosus. Classification (NCBI taxonomy): domain Eukaryota; kingdom Metazoa; phylum Chordata; class Mammalia; order Rodentia; family Spalacidae; genus Rhizomys; species Rhizomys pruinosus. The sequence continues at coordinate 890,551 of VZQC01005145.1, read as the reverse complement.
AGTTGGCAGCAGACTACAAGACATAGGCGTAGGAAAAGACTTCCTAAATCAGACAGCAGCTGCACAAGAATTAAGGTCGACAATTGACAAATGGGACCTCATCAAACTCAAAAGCTTCTGTACATCAAAAGAAACAATCAAGGAAGTGAAGAGAAATCCCACAGAGTGGGAGGAAACCTTCACTGCAGATACATCTGACAAAGCATTGATTTCCAGAATATATAAACTACTCAAAAAACAAAGAAAAAAGAAAACAAACGACCCGCTCAATAGATGGAGCAAAGAACTGAACAGAGACTTCACAAGCGAGGAATTAGAGATGTCTGAGAAACACCTCAAGAACTGTTCAACATCACTAATCATTAAGGAAATGCAAATCAAAACCACTTTAAGATATCATCTTACTCCAATAAGACTGGCTAGGATCAAGAAAACAAATGATACCAAGTGCTGGAGAGGTTGTGGGGAAAGGGGAACACTCATCCACTGCTGGTGGGAATGTAAACTCATACAGCCACTATGGAAAGCAGTGTGGAGAACCCTTGGAAGACTTGGAATGAACTTGCCACCTGACCCAACCATACCACTCCTGGGCATGTACCCTCAAGACTCACCCCACCGTAGAGATACATGTTTATTTCATCTCTCTTCACAACAGCAAGGAGCTGGAACCAACCCAAATGCCCCTCAACTGATGAGTAGATAGAGAAAATGTGGTACATCTACACAATGGAGTTCTATGAAGCAGTAAAGAAAGATGACATCATGAGCTTTGCAGGAAAATGGCTGGAGCTAAAGGATATCATGCTGAGTGAAGTAACACAGTCCCAGAAAAACAAACGATGAATGGTATCCCTCATCTATGCATGCTAGTGCCAGTTACCTAGTTATGAGAACAATGAGAATTCTCCTTATGACAGTTATTGTATGGCTGAGCCTGGACTTGAACAAGGCTACAGATTTTTTCTATGTCCTTCAAGAATTTTGTTATTAAGCTGTAATATGAAGTCTTCCAGTTTTATTCATTTCTAAATAGATTAAAAATGCTTAACTAAACAGTTTAACCTCTGAAAATTAAAAAAAAAAAACAACTGACACATAATTGTATGTATTTCTGGAGTAAAGTGTGATTATGTCTGTCTGTATGTATATACAATCTGTGATGACAGAATCAGGATTATCTGCATATCAATTATCTCAAACTTTAGCTGCTTCCTTGTATTAGACATTCACTATTCTCTCTTCCAGCTTTCTGAAATCTACAATAAATTACAGTTAACTGTGGTTAACCTAAAAAAAAAAAAAAACCTATAACAAATTATAAAAATTCCATGTTTCTCATTGAACATCAAACAATATGGCTTTCTTCCCTTACAGGTCAACCTAATAAACCTTTATCATGTGCGTATGTATGTATGTGCATGCACACGTGTGTATGGATGTTTGTACTTGTATTCTAAGTATATTTTAATGTTAACAGCCATGATAACAGTAAAAACATTGCCTCTGAGTTGGAACATGGCCCTTCCTTCTCAAGACGCAAATTTATATTAAACAGCCAAAACATAATTCAATTTCAACAAAGGTTATGGTTTATCTTATTAAAAATCTTAAAATAATGGATCTACACTGCCACCTACTGGTTACGCCCTTTCAACATCTAAAACAAAGATGCAACCAGGTTTTCATTCTATTAAAGTGTTAATAAGTTTTTGGATATTTGGGAATAAAAAATAAAAGGTATAAAAATTTAAAAGTTTAAAAAATAAAAAAAAATTGAATTCTGATTAACATCATTGAGGAATTTGCGGCCGCCATTTTTTTTTTATTTTTTTGTGTGCATACAGGCTAAGCCTGCATTTTGTTCAGATGACCAGTGAGTAGATTGTGTTGAGGCCTGTGGGTGACCAGTTGGTTTGGAAAAATCTCCCTTTGCAGACCACCAACCTGGGAAGCTGGTGTGAAATTCCTGTCCTGGACTTGGGCAGGTGGAAAATTTCGGCCAAGAGTGGGAAATGTGTCTGGTTGTCCCAGGCTAAGGACCCAAGTAGGAAAATACCTCTCTGGTCAGGTCACAGAAGTGACCAACTGTCCCCTACGCAATGAGGCCAGTTCCCCACACTATCCACAAAGTGGGCACTGTGCGTCCCTCTCTCCTTAGCAGGAGTGTGTTGCAGCTGCTCAACAAAGGAAGCTTCCTAGAAGCTCCCACAAAAACAAAAAAATCAAGGTGGTAATGACGGTAACAACTTCTCATGGGGCACATCTAGCCAGTCTTTAATTAACTGATGGGCATAAGAACTGTAAAAGAAATTTTTATTAAGAGCTAGATATTGTAAAATCTTTAAAGCAGGTTTTCATGCCAGGCCTGGAGAAGGCCAAGAACTTGGAGAAAGATAGTTATTAAAATCCACTTTGTGGGGCTGGAGAGATAGCCTAGCGGTTAAGAGCACCGACTGCTCTTGCAGAGGACCCGGGTTCGATCCCCAGCACCTACATGGTGGCTAAGAACCGTCTGTAACTCCAATTCCAGGAGAACTCCAGTTCCAGGGGAATCCAAGACCGTCTTCTGACCTCCGCGGCATTGCATGACACGGGTGCACAAACCTACATGCAGACAGTACATTCATAAACACAAAAATAAATAAAATAAAAAAAATAAAATCCACTTTGTAAGGTTTACAGTTTAAAATGATACTACATTTGAACTAATTGGGAATATAAAATGTTAATTGTTTTATGCATAATCTGTATTGACTTTCCAACAATAACTTTGGGGTTAAGGTACACAAATGGTCTCTTTCTTTTTCTGTGTTATACAGTATCACCTTGTAACATTTTTCCTTTACTTGTAGGATAATTTAAAGAAATTAGGCTTAAGTTCACTTCCCAAATAAGCATGCAGTCAATGATAAACTGTTTGGGTAAATTTGATGAAAACTTACACCTTGGTTCCTGTTTATGGGTATGTGTAATTCAACTTAGGCATCTATAGATCAAAACATAAAAATTAGAAAAAAAAAGAGGAAGGTGGTATAATATTCCTTCTGTATCCCAAACCTTTCGATAAATTTTCAATTTTGAGGTCTTGAAACTAACAATGGGAGGAGATTTGTATGTTCCCACAGGTAAAAACACCAACCTAAATGCCTGAAAACGTACAACTTTTGGCTGTGCAGGATGGACTGGGAAATGCCAGCAGAGAGGCTGACCTATCTGAACATGAAAGAAAAAGGAACCTCAGACTGCCTGAGTCACAGACACTGAGCATCTCTCTGAATTCTGTTTGGGATAACTGTTTATAATGTGCCCTAATGAAGTTTACCTTCCAGATGCTGAGAAACCTTCCTACCTCTCCCTTTTATAGGAAAAAGAAAAACATGATGGTAATGAAGTCATTCCCTATCTGTAAATTAGAGCCAACTGTTATAGTGGTAATTTCTTATAAAACAGGTATAACTACCTTCTTTAATTGACTGATAGACATAGCAATTGTGAAAGGATAATTCTCTATTTAGAGCCAAATATAATAGTAAAGTCCTTATAAGCTGTGTAATTAAGCAAAATATACAAGAGAGCTCTAATATCAGCAATGGATTATTCTGCCAAGGAGATGTTAGCTAGGGGATCCAAGCCCCCAAAATTATAAAGGCCTTTTTCCTATAAAAATGGGATATCTGCAAGGAGAAAGGTGGTAAGTCCCTGTTGTAGAAGACCTGGTGTAAGCATGAAAAAATGTTTTGAGATGTCACTTGCTAATGTGCAGTTGGCCTCTGAAATGCCAGAGAGTGTTACCAAAGGCCATTAATACAATAAAGCAAAATATTGGTCTCTTTTAGTCAAACAATACTCCTCTGTCAGTATCAGGTACACCTCAACTGCCTGGAGATACTATGCAACAGTGGCAGCCATGTGTCTATATATATCCCAAATCTGGTTGGCTGTTAGCTCTCTCCTTAGAGGAATAATTCATGGCTGATGCCACAAGCTTACATCCTCTAGTGGTTAGGAGATGTTATTAGCCACGGTAAGAACTTGTCATCTTTTATAGAGAAACCACAGTTTGTGGATTAGCATACCATCCAAACATCTGTGTCTATGCTCACAGCTTAGCTTGCTATAATAGTTAGTACTATTTAAATGCCTGTTTAGATGCCTGTACACCTAATTGCTTGTGCTTTGTTAGTAGGATTAAAAATATATCCTGAATAAGCTGTCAACCCATGAAGGGAAACAACCTGAACAGTGTAAAATGACATCTCCAGAGAAAATAGATTGTTTTGTTTCTCACCCACTTGTGCCCCTTTCCCAAAGCCTAGGGAACAACTTGCGGAAGAGGAGGTGTGGTAGAATGTAAGGGCTGCAGAGAGATTGGGGTGAATCGTGAGACTACAGCAATATAGACTGGACTCTTATTTAATCAACATGCTTGTGCATACAAGCTTCTCCAATTGGATTATGGGAACCTTGGGTTGTTCAAAATATGAACATAGATACTTGCTAATTGGTTTTACATGAATGTTACTTACATTCATTGCTCATGCTTGACAATCAGCTTACCTCATGGTTGGGATTTTTGGATATTAATTGGCCTTAGTGTGAAAATAAAGTTTCAGGACTGACCTGTCCCTCACTGCCTAGCACTCAAAACAGGCTTGAGCAGCTGGCTATTCAAAACTCAGGTTCCTTTGGGTTGTTAGCCTTACCCATGGGCTCCCCTGCCTCTCAGAAAAATTAAAAAATAAAATTAAAAGGGTGAGATGTGGGAAAGCTTAGTTAGATGGGTTGGATTCTAAGCCAATGGTACCTCCCTGGCCACACCCATTGGGTGGGGTGTAGTGACGAATTGAATCATGATGGATATTTAAGCAGACATGTTGGAATAAAATCTCTCTCTGCATTTGAACTTCAACCTGCCTACACGTGGTGTGCTTTCCTGCACGGGCTTTCCACATGGGTCGTCCTAGGATTAAGTGGGCCCCCGCCACAAATCCTGGCGGCGATACCACAGGAGAAAAATTGGAACCATTTCCCTTAAAGGTGGGAACCCAGCAAGGTTGCCCCTTATCGCCACACCACTCCACTTTGACATAGTGCTTGAAATTCTTGCTAGGGTAATAAGACAAGAGAAGAAAATTAAAGGAATACTAATTGGAAAAGAGGAAGTTAAGCTATCCCTTTTTGCAGATGATATGATAGTTTACCTAAGAGATGCTAAAAACTCCACCAGAAAACTCCTAGATACTGTTAAGAGTTTCAGTAAAGTGGCAGGATATAAAATTAACCAAGAAAACTCAGTAGCCTTTCTTTACACCAACAATAAACAAGTGGATAAGGAATATAAGAAGACCTTGTCACTCACAATAGCCTCACAAATAATAAAATACCTGGGAAGAAACCTAACCAAAGACACCAAAGATCTCTACAACAAAAAATTTAAACCCCTGAAGAAGGAGATTGAAAATGACATCAAAAGATGGAAAAACCTCCCATGCTCATGTATTGGAAAAATTAATATAGTAAAAGTGTCCATTTTACCCAAGTTGATATACAGATTCAATGCAATCCAAATTAAAATCCCCATGAGCTTCTTCACAGACTTGGGAAAAAATTGTTAAATGCATATGGAAAAACAAAAGACCCAGAATAGCTAAAGCAACCCTGAGTGAAAATGAAATATAGGGGGCATTGCTCTACCAGACTTCAAGCTATATTACAGGGCCATAGTCATAAAAACAGCCTGGTACAGGCACAAAACAGTACCATTGACCAGTGAAACAAAACTGAAGATCCAAACATGATATCATACAATTTCAGTCACCTCATATTTGACAAAGGGGCAAAAAAAAACCTCAATGAAGGAAATATAGCATCTTCAGCCAATGGTGCTGGCAAAACTGGGTCAACATTTGTAGAAGAACAAAATTAAACCCCTACCTTTTAACCTGTACAAAAATCAACTCCAAGTGGATCAAAGATCTCAACATGAAACCCGAAACCCTGAAAGTGATAGAAGAAAAAGTTGGCAACAACCTAAAAGACATAGGCATAGGAAAAGACTTTGTAAATCAGACAGCAGCTGCTCAGGAAATAAGGTCAACACTTGACAAATGGGACCTCATCAAACTCAAAAGCTTCTGTTCAGTGAAAGAAGCAATCAAGGAAGTGAATAGAAAACCTAGAGAGTGGGAAGAAATCTTCACCAGTGACACATCTGACAGAGCATTAACATCAATAATACATAAACTACTCAAAAACAAAGAAGAAAACAAATGACCTACTCAAAAGATGGAGTAAAGAGCTGAACAGAGACTTTACCAGTGAGGAAGTAAAGATGGCTGAGAAACATCTTAAAAAGTGCTCAACATCATTAATAATTAAGGAAATGCAAGTTAAAACCATTCTCAGATATATCTCACTCTGAGAAGACTGGCTAAGATCAAGAACACAAAAGACACCAAATTCTGGAGAGGTTGTGAGGAAAGGGGAACACTCATCCACTGCTGGTGAGAATGTAAACTTGTACAACCATTATGGAAAGCAGTATGAAGAACCCTTAAAAAAAAAGACTGAAAATGAGCCTACCATCTGACCCAGTCATACCACTCCTGGATATATGCCCTCAAGACTCATCTTACCACAAAGATACATGCACATCCATGTTTATTGCACCTCTCTTCACAATAGTGAAGAGCTGGAACCAACCCAAATGCCCCTCAACAGAGGAGTGGATGACAAAAATGTGGTACAGATCTACACAATGGAGTACTATTCAAAGGTAAAGAAAGATGACATCATGGACTTTGCAGGTAAATGGATAGAACTGGAAGCCATTATGATAAGTGAAGTAACATAGTCCCAGAAAAACAAAGGGAGAATGGCTTCCCTCATTTATGGATGCTAACACCAGTTGAAAGGCAAGCTGAACAACATTATCGTTATATTTCTGTTTATCTGAAAGCAACTATGTTGTTATAATGTAAATCTCTCAAAGGGCTCTAGAATCCACCCACCACTTATTTTCAGACTCTGTAATTACTGTATATGGGTGGAAAATATGTATCCATATTTTAGAATAGGAAAATGTGAATTCCTAAACATAAAAAGAAAAGACTGGGAGGAAGATCCAGGACAGATCTGGGGTGGGGTAGGGGGAAGGGAAAGAGTAATATGTCTAAATTGACCTGAAAAATGATGTCTGAAATACACAAATCATCAATAAAAGCATTATATTAAAAAATTGCCAATAGTAATCTGCTAAGAATAAGATTCATACTTGAGTCTCAGTTTCCTAGCAGTTCATTTAAAGAAGTAACCAGGTGCATGCCTCAAAGCACCCACAAAATGAAAACCAATTAATTTAAATTAGTTGTAGTTAAGTTATATATCTTTCAAGCATATTCTAAGATAGTTTCTTGCTGTGATAATTTATTTATATCTCACAGTGGTGATTCCAGGCTGTGCTTATGACCAGGGCCTGGAGGAGGCTGTCTTGAAGAGCTATCTTAGGACATGTCCTGTATGTTAGCTGTGGTCAGGAGGACTGGGCCAGCAACCACATTCACATAGCATGTGGAGGTAGGATGAGGCCCATCTTTCTCTAGAAATTGGAGCCTGCTGCATTGCTCAAAAGGTAGGGCAAACTAGGTCACCCAAACACAACAACAAATGCATGGATATATAATATTTGGAAAATCTTAGTGTCTGTTCCAAAATACTTTTAATATAAAATAATATGTAAACACTTGGGACTAAATTGCCATGTGTAGAATTAATATTTTAATTCTAGTACAAGTTGCGATCATTTAGTAAAAATAACTTTGTTAAAGTAGATGGCTGTCCCTTCTGTCCAGTGGGTATCAGAGTAAATGGCTGTCCCTTCTGTCCAGTGGGTATCAGATAGCGGGCTCATTTACCTATTAAAAGCATAGCTAGACAAGAGAAAAGCTGGCCTCAATTGCTCCCCATGACAATACAAAGGTTTGATGTGAGTCAACAGACTGTGGACTTTATTGCTGAGAGCTTGGCCACATACATCTCCTGCTTTCTTCAGTGTCAACAGCTCCAGCAGTTGAAAGGTGGGGCAGAGAGACCACGGCAGGAAGGCGTCTGCGGCTGCTGGTGTTTGTGGTGCCGTCCAAGGGATTAACTAGTCCTTTCAGCTGTGTAGTTCTCTTCTGGATGCAAAGGCAGATCTGCTTGTTCTTGTAAACCATCTAAAGTTAGATTCATGCCCCAGGCTGTGCCCCTAATACCTGCTTGGTCTGCCCACTCTGGCCACAGTTTAGAGCAACTTAGAAGAGCCCTGCTCCAGTGGAGCCAAGGCTGGCTTCAGGTTTAAAGTTTCGAGAAGGTCAGTTCTTGGTACCTTGCATTTATGTGCCTTCAGTGCTAAGAACATTCCCTGCCACAATGAACACCGTGTTCCCAAGTCCTGAGTGGGTTAGGGACAACAGGATGGTGATGGGGGCGTGGATGGGGTGGAAGAGATCCCTTCATTTCTCTGTAGGAGAAGCCCTTACAAAAGAAACGGGAACGCAGGAGAGAAAGGCATAGGCCAGTACCACATCACGGCGCACACTACACTGCAGCACCCAGGGATCCATCTTCCCGGGCAATGACCAGCTGAAAGGCAACCCCGCTTCAGAGTGGAGAGAACACCAGACAGACTGGGAATCACACTGGAGTTCAGGTTTTCACTAATCCAGGCTTCTACTAAGGCACGGGGTCCAGGACTGTCCTCTGTCTAAGGGATACCCCCTCTCCATGGCCCTCTTGAGCACAGCTCCTTTTCAGATATGACTAGCTGGGGGGCGTCTGTGCTCACTGGCCTCCAGCAGGTAAACTAAGAGCATGGGAGTTAGTGGCTTAGAGCCTGGCTGTGCCTAAATGCCAGCTGTATGTACTGTGGTCTGTCCATAAAAGCCAGCCATGCAAAGCAGCCTTCTTACTAGGAAGAAGTGCGTTGCCCAACCTGGATCTATCTTAAAGGGGAAGTAGCCTAGAAATAGCTGATTTCTGTAGTCAAGTATGAGCAGGCCTGGACACAGTGACTTCTTTATGAAGCTCATTTGTGGGTGATGAGTAGAAAAAAAACAGAAAAGTGGAGGCCTGGGTATTCAAACTTCCACCCACTTGAGGTTTAAGGAGATGAGGGAAATCTCTGACCACATCTCACCCAACTTCTGTGTAACTGGTAGATGGATTAAACATTTGCATCATAATTTAGAAAGTGCAGCTCTTTGAAGTGCTCTTTCCATTGGGATATATATCTATGCAAGAGAACTTTCACAATTGTGACAGCCACTGTAAACAAGGAGAGGAGAAAATATCACTCACAGATTTCTAAATTCAGTGTTGCAAAGCAAGGTTATTTTCCTTTCTTTTTAAAAACTTTTTGAAACCATATGGTTTTATGATCCTCCAGCCTCAGCTAAGTTCTGAAATTATAGTCACATAGCAGCACAACTAGCTACATAAGATGTTCAACAACGATAAGGCACAATTCTTCATATTAGTCTTATTAAATATATGTTTTAATGAAATAACAATATTGATGTTTTATCAATAATAAATGTAACAAATTAAGACTATTTTAAGTCCTTTTAACTTTTTGGGGGGGAGATCTTTTTGAGCGAGAGTCTCCCTGTAGCCCCAGCTGTCCTGGAACTCACTATGTAGACCAGGCTGGCATTAAACTTGCAGAGATCCACCTACCTCTGCCTCCAAGTGCTGGGATTAAAGGCATGCACCACCACACAGGGAAAATCCTTTCAACTTTTAAATTAAGATAATTTTTAAAAGTATCTTTGTGAGGCTGAAAAGATGGCTCAGTGGTTAAGAGTACTGGCTTCTCTTGCATAGGACCTGGGTTTTGTTCCCAGTGCCCACATGGTGGCTAACAATTGTCCTTAAGTTCAGTTCCAGTGGATTCAATGTCCTCTTGCATGATATGGGTGTACTTACATAGATGCAGGTATACTCTTACATGTAAAAAATAATAAAAATAGTAACAAAAAGGAATTGTTGACTGGGTGTGGAAGCTGAGGCCAGAGGATCATGAGTTTTATTACAAAAGTGAGACCTTGCCTCAAAACAACAAAACAATAATGAAGTATTATTTCTGCTTTGGAAATTTTAGTTTAACATTACTTTCCAAAAGTATATGTTAATATAATGCATATATAGAGAGATGTACATATTTATGGATAACTGACTAAATAAACATTTGCAAAGTTATCTGATACATTCAATGGAAAATTATCTCAACTCAAAAGCTTTTGTACAGCTAAAGAAACAATCAAGGGAATGAAGAAAAAACCCACAGAGTGGGAGGAAACCTTCACCACTGATACATCTGACAGAACATTAACATCCAGAATACATAAACTACTTAAAAAAACAAAGAAAACAAATGACCTACTCAAAAGATGGAGTAAAGAGCTGAACAGAGACTTCACCAGTAAGGAAGCAAAGATGGCTGAGAAAAATCTTAAAAAGTGTTCAACATCATTAATAATTAAGGAAATGCAAATTAAAAACACACTAAGGTATCATCTCTCTCCAATAAGAATGGCCATGATCAAGAAAACAAAAGATACCAAATGGTGGAGTGGTTGTGGAGAAAGGGGAGCACTCATCCACTGCTGGTGGGAATGTAAACTCATACAACCACTGTGTAAAGCATTGTGGAGAACCCTTAAAAGACTCAAAATGAGTCTACCACCTGACCCAGCCATACCACTGCTGGCTATATACCCACAAGACTCATCCCACTGAAAAGATACATGCACATCTATGTTTATTGCAGCTCTTTTCACAATAGCAAAGAGCTGGAACCAACCCAAATACCCCTCAACTGATGACTGGATAGCAAAAATGTGGTACATTTACACAATGGAGTTCTATGCAGCAGTAAAGAAAGATGACATCATGAACTTTGCAGGTAAAGGGATGGAACTCGAAGCCATTATGCTAAGTGAAATAATACAGTCCCAGAAAAAAAAAAAGGTGAATGGTTTCCCTCATTTGTGGATGCTAACACCAAATCCCCAGTTGGCAGGCAAACTGAGAAACTTTATTATATTTGATTGTATCTGAAAGCAACTGTGCTATTATAATGTGAATCTCTTAATGGGCTCTAGAATTGACCTACCACTTGTATTCACACATTGTAATTACCATATAAGGGGGGACGATATGTGTTCTTATTCTAAAAAAAAAAAAAAGTAAAGTTATACTTATTTTTACCTGCATGTAACTTTACTGTTAAAATGTGAATCCCTAAATGTGTTTTGTAATTAACCTATAATTTATTATCAGACTATAATTTTGATTCATGTGTGAAGTGTATATATGCATATTTTAGAATAATATAAAATTAAAGGGAACAAAAAAATAGAGAGAAAAACCTATTCAAAGAACTGACCAAAACAGTAAACTTCTGCATCAAAAGGTTATAAAAGACCGAGAAAAAGATGCAAGACAGGACTTAACATGTAAGACAGAATCCATGAGCTCTGGCGGGGGCGGGGGTAGGTTGGGGGGGCGTGAGGGGTGGGCATGGATTGGGGAATGAATCTAAATTGATTAAGAAGTGTTGTATGGGGCTGGAGAGATGGCCTAGCGATTAAGAGTGCCGACCACTCTTGCAGATGACCCGGGTTCGATCCCCAGCACCCACATGGCGGCCGAGAACCGTCTGAAACTCCAATTCCAGGAGAGCTCCAGTTCCAAGGGAATCCGATGCCCTCTTCTGACCTCTGCAGCATTGCACGACACGGGTGCACAAACCTGCATGCAGACAGTACATTCATACACATACAGAATAAAAATTAAAAAAAAAAAAAGAAATGTTGTATGAAATGCACTCAGTAAAAATTAACTTAAAAAAAGAAAATGATTTCAAAGAAAATTTAGAGTAGAAACTAGGATATGTGTGTGTGTGTGTGTGTGTGTGTGTGTGTGTGTGTGTGTGTGCCTGCACGCATATAACCTATGGTATTTTGATGTTTCCTTTATTAATTTTTACCCTCGTTTTTCCTGTTGGGAATACACAAAAAGTTCACACTAAAAACACTGTGTACCATAGCTTATTGGCAGGCTACACAATATAAAGTCGCTATTTCATTTTGTTAATTTTTTTGAGGCAGGGTCTCATGTAATCCAGACTAACCTCAAACTCACTATGTAGTCTGGGATGACTTTGAACTTCCAATCCTTCTACATCTACCTCTTGAGTACTCAGGTTATAGGTATGGATTAACACATCTGGTCTTATGAGGGACTGGAGATGGAACCCAGTGCTTATGCACTGGGCCACATCTTTAGCTCCTTCAATTGCTATTTTAATGAGACATTCCAGAGGTTTCCTATGCCGTCCTTGCTGACAACATCAGAGCAGAGTGAAGGTTGCAGTGATACTGCTCAAGCCTGAAGCCCATTTAAATTTGGGCCTGAGGGATCAGGGTAGTGATCTGCCCAATATTCCTATGGGATGAAATGTTCATAAAAGAAAAGAAATCATATTTATTTTGTCTGTGTAGTGTCTATAACTGTTCTCAGCAAAACTTCACAGACTGTTTTGAAAATTGGGCCACAGTTTTAGGGACCTGAGGTCCAGTAACTTTATTCAGTTTGAGGAAGTTGCTGGTGTCTAACATTTAGTTTCTTATCAAAGATATAGAAAAAAAAAAAAAAAAAAAAAAACCTTGTCTAATCATTAACAACTTTCCACAAAGAATGAAAACACCAACTTTTATTTTTTCTTTTTTGAAATATAAGAGATGGTTCAATTTACAATTAAGAAGCCATTTCTCAGTTTTGAAAAGCAAACAAAGAAAAGGCACACAGAGGCTTTCCTCAGTGAGACGGTGTGTGTCATTCCTAAAGCCAGAGGCCAAGGGAGCCAGAGCAGCAGCTGCTCCTGAGTGTGCCGATGCGGATTGCCTCACCTTGCTCTGGAGTGCCTGGCAAATGTGAAATGCATTCTGTGAGTAAAGTCCCTGGACAGCCACGTGACTGGGTCATCAGGATCAAAGCAGAAAAGTCTCCATTGATGCAACTTACAAAGGAAGGGCAACATAATTTTCCTAATAACACAATTTTCTTACTCTTTGTAAAAATACATCTTGTAAGATAATCATTTTGAACATCATAAAATTTTCCTTTTGGGTGCCAGTGCAATTCTACATACCGCTGGCCTTTCTGCTCTCAACCATTTGTTTGTACTTAGCATACTTAGCATCTGACTTGTCCCAGATATTGTCCACAGTTGTTGGCCTCTGACATGACTGAAACTGGGTCTATGAGTCCAGAAAATGGCAATGGGTCTTAGGAGACAAAAAAAATTATTCAATATTAATCACTTATGAATATGTGAAGAACATATTGACAGAGACAGAAATTTTAGCATCGCAGATACTCATGGCCACTTGGAAATGATTTATGAAAGCTCTATGGGGGTCTATACTATGACAGGCCACTCACTTCCAGTGAAGTTGGTTGCATTGCTAGCCAAGAGACACTAGATGGCGCCATAAGACGTGCTTATAACGTGCTTTGGTAGCGTGGAGTGGTACTAGTTAGTTCACGCTTAGCTTGAATTGAAAAATTCATTAGGGAAATGACACCATTTACAAAATCAGCACATTTTTATACTCACAAATAAAATATGTTCCTACATCTTTCTTCTTTTCAGACCCAGCTCTTTTTTAAATTATTTTTATTTTTTATTTATGTGTATGAATGTACTGTTCGCATATAGGTCTGTGTACCAGTGTCGTGCAATGCCACGGAGGTCAGAAGAGGGTGTCGGATTCCCCTGGAACTGGAGTTCTCCTGGAATTGGAGTTACAGACGGTTCTCAGCCGCCATGTGGGTGCTGGGGATCGAATCCGGGTCCTCTGCAAGAGCGGTCGGCGCTCTTAACTGCTAGTCCATCTCTCCAGCCCATAGACCCAGCTCTTTTGAATACTGTCTTATGTCAAGAGATGTTTACTAGTGAGCCACTTTTTCCAAAACTGACCAAATGACAGAAAATACTGGAGAGAAAACACAGAGTAATAGAATTATAATATGAAACTATTTTTGTTATTTAAATATATTCAAATTTATCAAATTAGCAGTGATTGAGGGCCCCAGGTATCAGAGCCTTGGTTGTTTTCAAACATAAAAATTATCAGGTTTCAAAGTTATTAGGATTCCTTCTTTATGGCAGAAGAAACCAGTCTCAAGAAATAATTTTTAACAGATCATATTGTTCATAAATGGTAGAATGATGAAATTAGTGTCAGGTTACCAAAGATCAAATGTATACCTTAATATAAATGTTGACATTTCATTTTGAAAATTCTGAATTTGCACTTCAAATCTCTCTTCCATCTATAGCCACTCTTCTATAGCTTTATTAAGGATATGTGGGGCCCTCATCTATCTTCTAAACATTTTGTTTTTCATTTCCTTAGCACTCTATGATGTGCTTTGGATAATCTCCCGTAATCTGATTTTGTAAATGATCTGGTTCAGTCAGTTGTTTAGCCCTGCCTCCAGTACTGGGAATTAAATCCACAGAGTCTTGTGCCTGTGTTGATTAACCTTGCATCAACCCTTTGTTCTTATGATACCACTCCTATTTCATTCCATTCTCTGGTCTTTCTCACTAGATGTTGCCTTAGAGACCCACAGGGAAGGAAATATAATTCAGAGCTTAACTAAGGGTGAGGTTCCTGAATGAGACAACCTTGCTTGTAACAAAATGCCATCAATTCACTTGCTGTGTGATTCCCTGTAGGTTACTTAACCTCTCTGTGCCTCATTCTCCTCAAAATTCCTACTCAAATGGCCACAGCCAACACCTGAAGTCCCATAAAAGGAGCAGCATAGTACCTTGTATTTGATATGTGTTCAATAAATGTAATCTTCATCATTATGTCATCCTTCACCCTTGCCACATGAGCAGAAGCTCTGAGAAATTCATGTCTATTGTTCGTGTCTTCCCCATGGCTGATAATTCTCTTGGGCAGACTGTGACTTAACTACGAGCTTATCCAAGTGATGATTGTTTTCCATGGCTGTTGTGCAAGTACACTGGTTTTGAAGGCAGCCACGTGGAGTAAGTTCACACTTAACTTTGTAGGTTTGGACAATCACTGATTCCCACTTCTGCCTGGGTGGGGCCTCCTGTGGGCAGTACCACCTCCAACCCACGCTCACGCAGGTGGGGACTTGCTGGGTTCTCTAGGAAGTGATTCCTTTCCCAAGGCACTTTTATACTGTCCTGAAAGCCAAGGGTGGATGGCTCTCTTCTAGTCTTAGCTCTGGGACTGGAAGGCCTTTCAAGGCCCCTTGTTTAAACAGAAGCACCCATTAGTGTGGTGTTCATCTCCCACTGGGAGGGCCCTCATCATATCCTTTCCAGCCCTCAGGCACACTCAGCTGAGTTCAGATCTGGTTTAACTTGGCCTCCCTGGGCTTTCTTCTGTGCATGACTCTGGCATCCAGATCTGGTTTTGTTCATAATGTGCCTGAGAAAATCTCCCTCCTCTGTAGTCAGGCCTTCCATTCTATTAGGTTATCTCCTATTTGGAAAAGAGTTGACTCTTTCCTCCATGTGGACCAGTCAACCGTATACACTAGAAATCTGTTGTTCCCACTTGGAAAAGAAACCTTCCACTGAAGAGGACAAAGGGGAAAGGAGGAGAGGCAGGCAGTGCTTTGCTCGTGTGACATGAATTGTCATGCCCTATGATTCCCCATTCTGGCCTATCATATCCTGATAAATGTACACCAATGCATGTCAGATCTCACCCTACACACTAGCAAAACTGACTCCATTTTGTTCTAGCTGAGTTTTGCTTCACCCTGTGTTACTTCCCAATCACCTCATTCCAGTATCTCCCTTCCCTCCTCTCTTGCTCTTGCTCGATGACTGAATCCACCCAGGCAGAGCATATTGTTTCAGCAATCCTGGAAAACTTACAAAGAACCAGGTAGCACATCCTCTTCCAGCATCTCCATGGGGCTGCACTGTTTTGGCAATTCTGAGAAACTTGTTTTTCCTAAGGAAAATTTTTGTTAACTGAAAACTTCTTTGTTAACTGATCCACTCAGTCTGGTGTAACTATGGAGATGCAATGTAACTATGATTATTGGTTTTGTCCTTGGTATGATGTAATTGTGGTTTTAAGCTTTATAAACCCTGCCCTGCTTCTCCTTGGGGTCAAGAGTTCTTTCTGGCAATAGTTTCTCTTGACTCCTGGCTTTCTGCTAATAAAGGATTCCCCATTTGACCAAAACTGCCTGGCGACAAATCTCTGAGGGTATTGCATCTAAAATATATTTTAGATGCATCTTCCAGATTCATTGCTTTGCCTTTGTCTTGGACTTTGTTGGTTCACCTGGAATACTTACATCATTTAGCTGGTTTCCTTGGCTTCAGCCTGGTCCTTATAAAACCCATTTACTACAAATAGTTTCAAGCACCTTTCAGCAGCACAAATCTTGTCACAACCCATGTTAGCATGAATGCCTCAAGCCCAGAGGCTCCAGGATAATTTGAATGACTATTATTATTATTATTATTATTATTATTATTACTTCTAAGATATAAATTATGTGAAGCTACTGTTTTCTTAGACTCTCACAAGTGCTTTTATACACAGAGGTACTCTAAATATTTATTATGCGTATATTTGGGAATCTTCGTCCTTTAAGAAATCATTCTGTTAGCTGAGCAAATGTAAATGTTTATTATGTGTATATTTGGGAATCTTCCTCCTTTAAGAAATCATTCTGTTAGCTGAGCAAAGGGAAATGTGTTTGAGGGTCCCAATAACTATTTAAAAATGTATGTTTAGCTCTACTCAGGTCCATATAGCTCAAGACAGATTGCTTTCTTGCCTAAGAAAATGACTCTGTAATTTCTAATTCTTAAGTTAATGAACAACAGAGTCATCGGAACTTGATGATGAACACGAAGGTGAAAGATGAATGGATTTTAAAAGGTAATAGATTGGTTAGTGGGACCTGGGCTACGAAAACAAAATTCATGAGAATAAAATAAGGACAGGTTGACTGAGAAAAACTGAAATACAGGGAATAGCAGGTGTAGCCAGTGTTCTCCATTGTGAGGATTACAATATTTCTAGTACTGGCTGATAAGTTTTTGTGACAATAAACAACTAAAAGATATGCCCAATAAAACAAAAACAGGGCATTGAAATTTGTAGAGCAAAGCTAAGGAAGGCTACAGAAAGAGTGACATCAAATTGGGGCTTGCCCTGTGACAAAAGAAAGGGGGTTCCAAGAAAGAAGACATGAACAGTTAGAGCACATGCACACTATGGTGCATGATGTGTCTTAGACAGACATTGCATGTGGATGGATGAGGCCGTGGGCAGTGAGGAGAGGTGAGCATTGAAGATGGGGATGCTGCTGGCTGCGCGCAAGCTGAGAAAAGTGCACAGCTTCTTCTAGAAATGGCAACAGTACACAACCACCACAGTGATTCACTACTTCCTGGGAAATGTATTTTCTGGGCAATGTATTCTGGTAGACTTTCCCCTTCTAAGGTTCCCTCATAAGAAAATAAAGATGCACCTAGTAAAATTGTGACTGCATTTCATACTTTCCAAAATTAAGAAAGCCATTGTACACTCCTTTATTTTTTTTTTTAATTTTATTTATTTCTTTTTTTTTATCTTTTTTTTTCACATAAATTTATTTATTTATTTTTAACAAATCTAGACCCATGTTCCCGCTCATTCCCCCACCCCACCAGAGCTCGTGCATTCTGCCAAACATGCTTTCCATCTCTTAGTCTTTCTCAATATTTTCCATGGGGAAGTTGACTGTTTTGAGCAGAAGTTCACTGTTTCAGTCAGTTCTTTGATGCAGTATTTTCTGTTGTTGTTGTTGTTTCCAAAATGCATTATGCCCAACTGCTTTGAACAAAGAGGCTCAGGGGGGCCCTACAAGAAATACTCAACTGTGTGTAAATTGGCACTAGCCATCCACAGCATGAGTGGAACCATAGCATTCGTTTGTTTTTCTGGGACTGTGTACTCACGCAGCATGATGTCCTCTAGCTCCAGCCATTTTCCTGCAAACATCATTAGTGTCGTCTTTCTTTACTGCGTGCATGAAATTCATTGTGTAGATGTACCGTACCACATTTTCTCTTAAATCCATTCATCGTTTGAGGGCATTTAGGTTGGTTCCAGGCTCCTTGCTATTGTGAAGAGAGCTGCATAAACATGGCGGTGCATGTATTCTCTTTGTTTGGTGGCGTAAGTCTTGAGTCCCGGTACATGCCCAGGAGTGGTAATGGCTGGTCGGTGGCAAGTTTCAATTCCAATGTCTTCCAAGGTGTTCTCTACACTCTTTCCAAGTGGCTGTAACAAGTTACATCCCACCAGCAGTGGAGTGAGTGTTCCCCTTTCCCCCGAACCTCTCCAGCACTTGGATCATTTGGTTTTCTTGTCCTAGCCAGTCTTAGTGGAGTAAGATGATATCTTAAAGCTTGTTTTCATTTTGCATTTCCTTAATGTTAGTGATGTTAGCAGTTCTTGAGGTGTTTCTTCAGACATCTCTTAATCCTCGCTTTTGTGAATCTCTGTTCAGTCTTGCTCCATCTCTATGTAGAGCGGGTCGTTTGTTTTATTTTTTCTTTATTTTTTGAGTAGTTATTATTATTCCGGAAAACAGCTTTCTCAAGATGTATCTGCGTGAAGGTTTCCTCCACTTGTGGGATTTCTCTTCACTTCTTGCTTGTTTATTGTGATGTACAGAAGCTTTGAGTTTATTGAGAGGTCCAATTGTTGCAATGCGACCCTTAATTCTTGTGCAGCTGCTGTCTGATTTAGAATTTCTTCTATCGTCCTATGTCTTGTATGTCTGCTGCCAAACTTTTTTCTCTATCACCTCAGAGTTTGGGGTTCACGTTGAGGTCTTAATCCATCTGGAGTTGACTTTTGTACGGGGAGAGGTGGGGTTAATTTCATTCATTCACAATGGTGTGATCCTTTTGCCAACACCACTTTGCTGGAAGATGCTGTCCTTTCTTTTCCCATTTTGGGTCTCTTGTGCCCCCTGTCAAATATGAGATGGCTGAAATTTGTATGTGCTCATGATTTGGATCTTTCGGTTTTGTTCCATTGGTCAACAGGTCGATTGTTTTTGTGCCAGTACACTATGTGTTTTTTATGACTATAGCCCTGTAGTATAGTTTGAAATCGTGTATAGAGATTCCTCCTGTGTAGATCTTTTCACTCAGGTGTTGTTGTTATTGCTATTCGGGTCCTTTTTGTTTTTCCCAAATGATTTAAAGAACTTTTGTTTCCAAGCCTGTGAAAAACTCTTCCTGGGGAATTTTGATTGGATTGCATTGAAATCTTATACAAGATTTTGTTAAATAGGACATTTTTACAATGTTAATTTTCCCAATCCGATAGCATGGGAGGTTTTTCCAATCTTCTGAGGTCTTCTTCATTCTCATTCTTTAAAGGGTTTTAAAATTTTTGTTGTCGAGTGGTCTCTTATCTTTGGTTTGGTTGTGTTCCTAGGTATCTTATTGTTTTTTGAAGGCTATTATGAGTGGGAAGGTTCTCTTTGTATTTCTTCATTGCTTTTCTAGTTTGTTGTTGGTGTGTGTGTAAGAACGGCCATTGATTTTCTTTAAGGTTAGATTTTGTATCCTGCTCCACTTGCTGAAGCTGTTAATCTGTTCTAGGAGTTTTATGGTGGAGTTTCTTCAGCACCCTTAAGTAAACAATCATTCATCAGCAAATAGGGATAGTTGACTTCCTCTTTTCCATTAGTATTCCGTTAATATCCTTTTCTTGCCTTATTGCTCTAGCAAGTGTTTCAAGCACTATGTTGAAGAGAGTGGTGATAGGGGCAGCCTTGCCGGGTTTCCACCTTTAAAGGAATGTTCTGTCATTTCCCCATTAGGATGATATGGCTGTGGTTTCCTGTATATGGCTTTGATTACATTGAGGAATGATCCCCAATCCAATTCCTTCTAGGACTTTAAGCCATGAGGGATGCTGATTTTGGTCAAAGCTTTTTCAGCATCAATTGAGATGATGGTGTAGTTTGTCTGTCTTGATGTCCATTTATGTGTTTGATGATGTTTTTGATTTTCGTATGTTGAACCATCCCTGCATCTCTGGTATGAATCCAACTGGTCATGATGGATGATCTTCTTGATGTGGGGCTGTATGCGATTTGCCAGTATTCTGTTTAGAATTTGGCATCTGTGTTCATGAGGGAGATGGGTCTAAATTCCCTTTTTAGTTGGATCTTGCCTGGTTTGGTAATAGAGTGATGTTGGCTTCGTAGAAGGAATGGGAGAATTCCCTCTGATTGTATACTTCTAAACAGTTTCAGAATATGGTTGTAGGTCTTTTTGGAATGTTTTATAGAATTCTGCTGTGAAACCGTCTGGGGCCTGGGCTTTTTTTAGTTGGGAGGCTTCTTACTACATCCTCTTTTTCTTCATATGTTATGGTCGTTTAAGCTGCTGGTCTCCTCTTGGCCAAGCTTTGGTGATTCCCAGATTTCAGATATTCCCATTTCTTCTATATTTTCAAACTTGGTAGAATATAGGTTCTTGTAATATTCCCATATATTTCTTGATCTTTTCCTTGTCCCTTGTGATATTTCCTTTCATCACAGATTGTATTGATTTGGAGTTGTCCTTCTTTCTTTTTGTTAACTGGGCTAGAGGTCTGTCTATCTTGTTTATATTCTTTCAAAGAACCAACTTTTTTTTTTTTTTTTTTTTTTTTTTTTTTTTTTTTTTTTTATTTCATTGATTTTCTGCTCTGATTTTTTGTTATTTTCTCCATCTGTTTGCATTTAGGGTTTCATCTGTTGTTGGCTCTCAATGCTTTTAGCTGTAGTGTTAGATCATTCCACTTGTGCTCTTTCTGTTTTTCTAATGTAGGCACCCAGGGCTATAAACTTTCCCTCTTAGGACTGCTTTTGATGTATCCCATAGGTTTTTGGTGTTTGTATTGTCATTGGTCATTCAGTTCAGGATGTTTTTATTTCTTTCTTTATCTCTTCCTTGACCCATTTTATATCAAGAGGTGTTGTTTAGTCTCCATGTGTTTTGTTTTTTTCTGGTGTTGATGTTGAGCTTTATTGCACTGTGGCTGACAGGATGCATGAAATTATTTCAATCTTTTTGTATTTGTAGAGGTTTCTTCTGTGTCCCAGGATGTGGTCGATTGGAGAATGTTCCGTGGGGTGCTGAGAAAAAGTGTATTCTCGGTATTATGATGGAATGTTTCGGTAAGGTCTATGAGGTCCATTTGGTGTATCATATCGTTCAGTTCAGTGTGTCTCTCTGTTTATTTTTTCGTGTTGACTTCCAAAGGACTCAGTGGGGTATTGAAGGTCTCCCACTATGAGTGTGCTGGGGTTAGTCTGTGACTTGTGGTCCGGGAGATTGCCTTTATAAAGTTTGGTGCACCAGAATTTGGGGCATATATGTTCATAATTGTGAAATCTTCTTGATGGTGAATTCCTTTGATGAAAATGTAATGGCCTTCTTTGTCTCTTCTGATTTCTTTACTTTGAAGTCTATTTTATCCGATATTAAAATAGCAACACCTGCTTTCTTTTTGGTACCATTTGCTTGGAATTTTTTTTTCATCCCTTCACTTTAAGGTGGTGCCTGTCCTTGAAGGTGAATGTGGTTCTTGTAACAGCATATCGATGGATTCTGTTTCCTAATCCAGTCTCTCCAGTCTAATGTCTTTTGATTGGGAAATTTAGTCCATTAATATTTAAGGTTATGACTGATAGGTTTTGTGTTGCTTCCTTGCCTTATTATCCATCTGCGGTTTTGATTTAGGTTTCTACTTCTGCAGTTATGCTTTTATTGATTTCTCTTCTAGGTGCCTGGGGTTGGTTGCTCCTTTCTTCTGTTCTTTGAATTGCTTCAAGTATCTCTGAAGGTTTGGTTTTCCGGACTGTAGTCTTTCAAGTTGTTTATATCATGGAAGATTTTCCTCTCTCCTTCCATATGATTGACATTTTTGCTGGTATAGTAACCTGGGCTGCATCCATTGTCCCTCAACACTGGGAATGCTTTGCTCCAGGTTCTTCTTGCCTCATCGTTTGCCATGAGAAGTCCGTTGTTATTCTGAGGTTTCCCCTTATAGGTCACTTGTTGTTTTTCTTTTTCTCTTTTTTCTCTTTGATTTTTCTTTGTTTTGGGTGTCTAGCATTTTACTAATGATGTGGCTGGAGAATTTCTTTTCTGATCTTGTCTGTTTGGGTTCGTGTGCTTCTGTATTGGTATGGGTTTGTCTTTTTAGTTTTTTGGGGAAGTTTTTCATCTGTTATTCTGTTGAAGATTTGATCAATACTTTCTCTTGGGATTCTTCTCCTTCCCTCTATTCCTATGATGCAGAGGTTTGATCTTTTCATCATAGTGTCCCAGAGCTCCTGGTTGTTCTGTTTTTTTTGTTTTTTTTAATTTTTCATATTTTTTTTTTATTTTTGTTTTTTTTTTTTTTTTTTTTTTTTTTTTTTTTTTTCTTTGTTTTTTTTTTTGCTTCCTCCATTCGCTTCTGAGGCTTTTTTCATTCTTTTTTTAATTGTATTTTTGATTTCCTGTTTCCTTCCTCTTCTGACTTCTTTAGTGTTTCTATTTCTTTTTGAGCTTCTCGATCTCTTTTTTGTAGCTCTTTGTTTGCTGGTGGTTCTTTTTCTTTTTCAGCATGGGATCTTTTCAGTGTTCTACTTCCTTCCGAGGCTTGTCATTCTCTCTCTCTCGTCTCGAGTTCCTCATTTCTTTTCTAGTTCTTTAATTTGTTCTTTTATGATCTTGTAGTTCTTTAAGTAGTGTTCCAATTGTGTTTCTGATGTCTGTGTCCTGGGGCTCCCCAGAGGAATCCCACTGCAGAGTCGTCCATAGGGTTGGTAACGCTTGCGTGGGATTATCCTGCCTTTCCAGTGTAGTCTCTTCTCGTGATCCTGGCATATGGGCTTCCCTTTGCCTGTATTCCGATGTGATTCCTAATGCCTCTTTACTGTGTTGAAGGCGTGCTTTGCTTGCCTCCTTCAGATCCTTCTGAGCTGCCGCTGGGCTCAGGAGATCTCAAATCTCAAGAGTCACACAAGCGTGCCTTTAATACCGGCTGGGAGGATAACTCCGCCCCCACAGCCACTAGATCTAATCAAGCCAAAGACCACACCTTTAATCCCAGCTGGGAGGATAACTCCAACCTCACAGCCACAAAGGCCAATCAAACTAAAGACAGCAGGACCAAAGGATCAACAATCAGCTGGCCAAGACACCCAGTTCCTACCTGTCTCCCCCTCTTCCTGCCACTGGGCTCAGGAGATCTCTGTACACTCCTTTAATTCCAGCACTTGGGAGGCAGAGGCAGGTGGATCACAGTGAGATAGAGGTCATCCTGGTCTATATAGTGAGTCTCTTGCCAGCCTGTGGATGCAGGGAGACCCTGTCTCAAAAAGACCAAAAAAATTAAGAGGGTCTCCAATTTGGTAACATCTTCTGACCCATAAACAGAGTTCTAGGATGACACAGTGTATTATTCGTACTTTTTCTGCTGTGACAAATAACCTAGAGAAGTGGCTCAAGGCAATTTTGGCTCCTGGTTTCTGAGGTTTCTATCCAAGTCAGGCTGAATTCATTGCTTTGGGCAAAAGAACATGTGTGTGGCAGAAGCTGTCTCCTTCATGACAGCCTTGAAGCAGAGAAGAAAAGACCATGGAGATGGGGTGGGGGCTGACCAGGGACAAGACACATCTTTCAAAGGCATGTTCCCGGGGTCCTACTTCTTTCACACAGGCGACCTCCACCACATTTTTCCATCACCTCCTACTCAAGCCACCAAAATCACAAAACCATTCTAGTGAATCCATCCAAGAATAACGTTTATGATCTGTTCATGTCCTCAAAATGCTTTGAATGCTTTTCAGAGGACACCCGGTGCAATGCAGTAGTTCAAAGTAAACTGTTAGCTTTAAATTGTATGGTTTCGAGTTTTAAATTTGCCTAGAGTGAGCTACTTAACCTTTGAGAGCCTCACTTTCCTCTTTTCCCTATAAGATGTATAAGAAGATTATACTACTTGTTTCATGGAGTTGTATAATGTTGAGAAATATTTGTAAACTTGTTAGCTAAAGACAGAAACATGCTAGCTAACAAAAAGCCTAAGGTTCAAAATATATTCAGAACATATAATTCTGTCATCCAGGATTCCTGAGTTCCACCTGCAAATGACCGTTCATTGCAAGTTCATTGACAGTAGAAATGAGTGTCATGTTTCTTCGTCTAAATAGTGCCTTTCCACAATCTTCATAGAAATTCTAGTACTGAGGAGAAACAATGACTTTGTCTATGTCACTCCAAGATCTTGGAGTCATTACAGTAATAACATAGAAATTTGAGGGGCTGGAGAGATGGCTCAGCGGTTAAGAGCACCAATTGCTCTTGCAGAGGACCAGGGTTCAATTCCCAGCACCTGCATGGCGGCTAAGAACCATCTTTAACTCCAGTTCCAGGGGAATCCGATGCCCTCTTCTGATCTCCGTGGCATTGCATAACATGGATGCACCAACCTGAATACAGACAGTACTCTCATACACATAAAAAATACTAAATAAATAAATTAATTAATTAATAAAAAAAGAAATTTGAAAATAATATTTTTTGTTACTGTGAAGCAAAATGGTAGGAGATACTTTGAAGTGATCATTACTTTTGTCATAAAAATGAGAGAATCAATGAGTGAAGACACAATAATTAATAGAAAACCATCCACAACTCTTTACACTAGGTGGCTTTGAAATTTCAAAGAAAAGTTGTCGTTTTGAAGGAAAGATGGGGGCTAGAAAAGATACAGTAAAAGAAGCATTCAGAAAACCGTAGGTGAGGACAGATATTCCTCACTGTCTTAGTGTCTTGTGCCTTCCTCTCTCTGGAGGGAGGGAGAGACTGAATGGGGAGGGTTAGAGGACTGGGGAGGAATTGGCTAAGTGACTCTATTAGCATAGTCATGCACAATTGCTTCTAGAAAGGAAATGTCTAGACATCTTGATTTTTTTTTAACAAAGAAGAGAAAAACAAAATATGCCATCTGTTATTTTAATGAAGTTGTGAAGGATACTGGTTTGCATTTTATCACGAAGAGAAAAATATCTTCACACAGCTCACTCTGCTCACTGCCAGGTGAACACAGACAGAGGAGAGGATTGGAGCAGAATGGCCACTCCCCCAGGGGAGAGACAACAGACAGGAATGTGAGTAGAAGACCGGAAAAGTTCAAGAAAGATGAGAACTTAGAAAATCACCTCAAGTCATAATTGTTATGTGACTCTGGGGATTTTGAAAATGAATTGCGCTCACTGTTAATTGTGTGAGCTATCTGCTAGATTTGTGCTTATATATTATAGACCTGTTAAGGACTGAATCATTATCCCACTTCCCTGCCCCCTCTTTGTGTGTGTGTGTGTGTGTGTGTGTGTGTCTGTCTGTCTGTCTGTTATCAAGTAATTTTAGTTAATATTTCAGATTTTGTTTTACCTGACCTTAAAAACGAAACCAGCGAGAGAGTAAGTGTGCACTCGCATTTTCCTACTACTTCCTCCTCCTTTAACGTTCTTGAAAGCAAAATGTATCAGGCATCCTAGCATTCCCATAATACCCTGGTGATGTGCCGAGTGAGCAGATTAAGCTCTTCATGTCATGAAATGAAATGAGGGGCCAGAGAGATGGCTCAGTGGTTAAGATTATTGGCTGTTCTTGCAGAGGGCAGAAGTTTGATTCCCAGCACCCACAAGATGGCTAATAACTGTAACTCCAATTCCAGGGGGGATCTGAAGGCCTCTTCTGTCTTCCTCAGGTACCGCATAGCATGGGTGCACTTACATACATGCAAGTATAACATTCATATACATAAAATAAAAATACATAATAAAGAAATGAAATGAATAATAGCTTTTGCCTACTTAAGCTGTGGGTGACTATACAAAAGGAGCCTGGGTCAGGAACTCTGCGAATACTTAGCTAACGTATATAAATGTTCTGCTAGACTTTTCACTCAGAGTGATATAATTCTTAACTTTATAATCATTTTTGTCCTATGTATTATTTTCCTAGGACTATTGTATAAACAAAAGTACCACAAACTATATAGCTCAATGTGACAGAAGCAAGTGTCTCTCAGCTCAGATGGCTGCAAGTCTGAAATTAAAAGGTCAACACAGCCTCAGTCCAAGTCCTAGAGCTCAGAGCCTCCATCTCCTCCCAGCTCCTGGCAGTGTACTGTCAAATCCTAGTGCTCCTTGGCTCAGACCAGCAGATTTCAATTTCTACCTCTGTGTCAAGGGGCCTCTCTGCATGTCTATTTCTCCTTTTCCAAAAATAATGATAATATTAGATTGAGGGATCATCCTATTCATTTTAAATAATTATGTATTTAACGGTTCTACTTCCAAATGAAGTCTTTCTTATTCAAAGTCAGTGGGTGTTAGTACATCAACACATCTATTCTGGAGACACAAGTCACAGCACTACATTACCTCCTTTTATGTTATTAACTATATAACTACATGGGGCCGAATGTAGTTCACAATCAAATAGACTGTGAAACAAGAGTTTGTTCAACTGCTGTGATAATGAGAGATGAGAAATAAAGGCCTCTGATTTCAACATCTACCTACAATTACATGATTGCAAGCAAATGGTCAGCAAATAAAATTTCAGTTTTTTTAGTAAGTAGTTCCTTCATTTGAATGGATTTATTCACTTCATATTTTCATCTTGAACCTGTTCCATCTGGGCTTCACAGGAGGCTCTGCTGAGGCAGGGCAGATACAGTTACAAAGAACAGCTGGAAACAGAGCAGCTGGTGTGAGGAACACAGCTTGGTGCAGGTGAGGGGACGCATGTGAACTGGAGGCCTGTGTTGCTCTACGTGGGGTTTAGTTTGTCCTTTCTTATTCCACCAAGAAAGAAAGTTTCCAAGAGCAGACGGATTGTAAAAGAGGAATTAGGTTATGATGTTGAAAGTTGAAAATGCCTATGTACAGCAGAACAGAATACATATTTGCCTTATAGGTGAGCTGAGCAGGGCAAGTGAACTTACCTTATAACTGAGGTGGCAGAGGGCCACTAAAGTGTCTTTCCTGAGGTCACAGAAAAATGCACTGTTAAAAGCTGGACTTTAGAGCTGATGCCCAGCTCACCATCTCATACTCCCCTCGGGTGATACTACTGTGAGTCTTCTGCCTGGCCTCAGAGTCACCTCTTGAAGTGCTGCATGGCTGTTCCTGGGGAAACACAGTATTTGCAGATGATGGGCTCTGATGTCCAATTTACCTACTCATAGAGCACTGTATCATCTTGATGTATAAGTATAAAAATATTCCCAAGAAAAACAAAGTATTGTTGAAAGAAATCATTTGTGAAAATACACACACACCAAAAACAACAATAGCAACACACACACACACACACAAAAAAAAAAAAAAAACAAAAAAAACCACAAGGCTTTTCTGTTCTAGTGATGGCTGCAGCTCTTTGGAAGGTAATTATTATACTGAGTGATTGTTAGCCCAAAACTCAAGGGCCCCACGATATCATCACTTGCAGTCAGCATTTCTATTGAACTATAAATCTGTCATTCATATTCTCAAGCCAGTGTCTGTCTTCCTGGCATTTGCCTGAATGAGTATACTCCATTGCTCATTTTAATCAACTGTCTTTCTGTGACATAAATTATTCAGATCTTCTTTACATAGAAAACAAGCAATCTCTCACAGCCACTCTGCACTGAGAGAAGACAGCAGCATACGATAATTGAAGTGTGTGAGCTTTGAGGCCTTACAGGTGCTTCCACAGTAAAAACTGCTAACCATCAAATCTCTGTTCTTCTACTAATAAAATAAGGATGACAGCAATTCTACCTGTTTCTGAGGGTTTCAGTGATTATTAAAAGAGTTCTTATCAGGGCAGAGAGAGAAACTTTTCCTCTTCTCTCCTAACACCATGAGTCAATCTCATATCAAGCCATTCTTGATGTGAGATCATTGGATGATTCCTCTCATATCAAGCTATTTTCCAATTCTTCACAGACACAGATTCAATTCTGATAACAGGAATTAGAGAAAATCCCTGAGGTTAAAGGATCAGTCCCCAGACCCATATCATTGTCCCTCCAAGAGCTAGTAGATCTCCAGGTTACCCACAAATTCTGATACACTTTTGCAAAGCAGAAGTTCTTTTTATTATTTTTTTGCTTTATTTTTATTTTATGTGTGTGTGTGTGTGTGTGTGTGTGTGTGTGTGTGTGTTGCATGCATGTATGCAAGTGTACCCATGTCAGGCAATGCCCACAGAAGACAGAACTGAAGTTATGGGTGATTGTGAGCTACCATGTGGGTGCTGATATTCAAACGCAGGTCTTTGAAAGAACAACCAATTCCCTTAACCACTGGGCCATCTCTCCAGCCCCATAAACCAGAAGTTCTTATGAGTGATTTCATAAGTTCATTCATTTGGTAGAATAACTCATAGAAATCAGAAGTGTTTTACTTTTATTTAGCCAGTTATTATAAAGGATATAACTCAGCCAAGTAAAAGAGATGCAGCAGTGTCTTTCTATGTTGTTGTCACAACACACAAGAAAACTAAATGCACAATAATAATATGTTGCCACAGATGCAGGCAGATGCAGAGGGAGCGTTGGCTGATTTTGACTGGTAATCAAAGGATTCCTCATTCACATGACCTGGGCACATGCAAGATCCAGACACCCGCTTCTCTCTTTTGTCTAGACTCTTGGGTATCCAACATTCCCATTACATTTATCTCATAATCATTGCTGGCCAATCAATACAACTTCAGCATTCTAGTTCAGATGCTCATCAGCTCTGGCCTCAACTGTAGCAATGGTTATTTTCAGTAAGACATTTTCAAAACACAAGTATCCATAATCTCTTATTACAATCCAGAAGCATAAAGCTCAGGTACATACACCATTGTTATCGTTTCCTACTCAGGTTCGAGAACTTT
Organism: Rhizomys pruinosus; assembly: GCA_009823505.1. Taxonomy (NCBI): domain Eukaryota; kingdom Metazoa; phylum Chordata; class Mammalia; order Rodentia; family Spalacidae; genus Rhizomys; species Rhizomys pruinosus. The sequence goes on along the minus strand of VZQC01005145.1, from coordinate 861,492 downwards.
TTAAACGCAGACATGATTAAGTAGCTCTTCCTTTATTTATTTTTTTTTTAAATTAGTTTTTATTGATGCTTTGTGCATTTCATACATTTTTCCAATTCAGTTCAGGCTTATTTCCCTTTCCCTCCCCCCCACCCCCACCCCATCCCAGATCATGCATTCTGCCATAACTGTCCTGCATCTTTCTCTCAGTTTTTTTTTTCATTTTTAGCTATAAGTGATAATCCATGAGTACAAGCATCCTTCATGCAAAACCTATCTGCAGGCTGTTGTGCCCAAACACCTACAGCCCCACCATCCAGTGGGGGGTGACAGGTTGTTTGTTCAATCAAGTTGATCAAATGAGTGTCCAGACTACATTGCTGTAGTTTCACCATTCACCCCAATCGCAGCCCTTACATTCTACCACGCCCCCTCTTCCGCAGGTTGTTCCCTAGGCTTAGAAAAGGGGCACAGGTGGATGAGAGGTAAAACAGTCCACTCTCTCTGGAGCTGTTGACTTGGACTCTGGTCAATTCTGGCTGTTTCCTTTCATGGGCTGACAGTTTGTCCAGGAATAACCTTTCGATCCTGGCCTAGTAGCTCTTCCTTTAAAAAGGCTCAGTGGCCGTCACCCACTACTTCTGCCATGTCTCCAGCAGCAAGCAGTGGTGTTTTGCTTCTGGCCTGTGCTGGGAGGTTTCAGGCCTTTGTGCCTCTAGGATATCCCTGATGCCTACAGGGCTGTCACTTCTTTCACTTAACTAACATCATACTACAAATGATCCTCGAAAATTGCAGATCAGGCAACATCTTTAGGAGACTGGTCTCTCAGTGCTATGTCAAGGCTGTGTATTTTCTCTGTGTTCCTGCAACATCCCGAGCTTATAGCTCTTTACTTAGCACACTAATGTAATTGTTTTGTGCATTCTCAATATCAGAGATCATGAGTTGTTGGGAAAAAGGAAGCCACCTGTGGCTTCTTTTGTGCTAAATCACCTGCTTGTCTGTTTACACAGAAACCTAGCCTTAGGCAGGATTTGCTTGTGCATTCGCCAACCTGTGACGCCTTGTGATCAAAGGCATTGACAAGTACTCGTGATATTATGGAATATAAGGCAGGGGGTCTGCAAGGAGGCCCTGGGATATGAAGTCACTCTGGGTATAAAAACAGAATGCTGTGAATTAATAAACCAGTCCTTCTTAGCATCAAACAGGGACTCCTGGCCATTATTTTGTGCATGTAATCTTAGCCCATCAGGATTGTGTAGTCTTGGCCAGTGGATTGGCCGGTGGTCCATCAGACCACCAATCTGGGAAGCTGGTGTGGGGCTGGAAGGAGACTTATCAGGTTGCCCACTGTGATGTGTGGTGAGAGCCTGGGTGGGAATTAGACTCTAGAGTGCCTATCAGGTGACAGTCTGGAATTAGGCTGTAGAGGGCCTAGCAGCAGCCTGGAGGATCTGGGAGTGTCAATAGGGCATTGCCTGGTATAGATGTTAGATGAGACAGGTGGGCAGTGGAAAGGTTGTCAGCCTTTGACCCTAAGGTTTAGGACACCTGCTGGTGGCTCTCTTGAGCTTTCCTTTTTCCCTGTAATTCAGTGGACGAGGTTCATGCATCCACCTCCACATGTGGCAGAATGACACCACAATGAGTCTTTATAGTTAACATTTATTTAGTGTGTATCTGGTTCTTTATTAAGTATGATAAATTCACTTAATTTTCCCTTTTCAAACAGAGAAACTGAGTCAGAATATGTTGCAATGTACATTTAGTTATGATATGTACAAATCAAAAGACCTGTGTGTGGAACTCTTGATCCACAGTTGGTGGATCTAGTCATTGAGGGGTAATTGGATCAAGAAGGCTCTGAAGGCCTCTGATGGGACATGTATCTATGTTAACCCTAGCACCACCAAGGCTTGAGGAAAATAAAGGAAGAGGAGGCAGAGAGCATGTAAGAGCCAAAGTATGGAAGGAGTGCAGTGAAATGGCAATTGCAATATTGAACTCAAGTTAGCTGTGAGTTTTCTGCACAAAACCTACATAAGATCAAGCCAGCTGAATTTCTAGCACAAAACAAGGTACATGATCTCCAGGCCTCACTCCTTACTGAGGAGCTATTGACATCTGAGATAATGAGCAGTGGTAGGTGAATGGTCCCACACCCATGCACCTATTTACAGCTGAGGTTGTGAGCAGTGGTAGGTGAATGGTCCCACACCCACACACCTATTGACAGCTGAGGTTGTGAGCAATGGTAGGTGAATGGTCCCACACCCATGCACCTATTGACAGCTGAGATAATGAGCAGTGGTAAGTGAATGGTCCCACACCCACGCACCTATTGACAGCTGAGGTTGTGAGCAGTGGTAGGTGAATGGTCCCACACCCATGCACCTATTGACAGCTGAGATAATGAGCAGTGGTAAGTGAATGGTCCCACACCCACACACCTATTGACAGCTGAGGTTGTGAGCAATGGTAGGTGAATGGTCCCACACCCATGCACCTATTGACAGCTGAGATAATGAGCAGTGGTAAGTGAATGGTCCCACACCCACACACCTATTGACAGCTGAGGTTGTGAGCAATGGTAGGTGAATGGTCCCACACCCATGCACCTATTGACAGCTGAGATAATGAGCAGTGGTAAGTGAATGGTCCCACACCCACACACCTATTGACAGCTGAGGTTGTGAGCAATGGTAGGTGAATGGTCCCACACCCATGCACCTATTGACAGCTGAGATAATGAGCAGTGGTAAGTGAATGGTCCCACACCCACACACCTATTGACAGCTGAGGTTGTGAGCAATGGTAGGTGAATGGTCCCACACCCATGCACCTATTGACAGCTGAGATAATGAGCAGTGGTAAGTGAATGGTCCCACACCCACACACCTATTGACAGCTGAGGTTGTGAGCAATGGTAGGTGAATGGTCCCACACCCATGCACCTATTGACAGCTGAGATAATGAGCAGTGGTAAGTGAATGGTCCCACACCCACGCACCTATTGACAGCTGAGGTTGTGAGCAATGGTAGGTGAATGGTCCCACACCCATGCACCTATTGACAGCTGAGATAATGAGCAGTGGTAAGTGAATGGTCCCACACCCACGCACCTATTGACAGCTGAGGTTGTGAGCAGTGGTAGGTGAATGGTCCCACACCCGTACACCTATTGACAGCTGAGATAATGAGCAGTGGTAGGTGAATGGTCCCACACCCATGTGCCTATTGACAGCTGAGGTTGTGAGTAGTGGTAGGTGAATGTTCTTACACCCATGCACCTATTGACAGCTGAGGTTGTGAGCAGTGGTAGGTGAATGGTCCCACACCCATGCACCTATTGACAGGTGAGGTTGTGAGCAGTGGTAGTTGGATGGTCCCACACCCATGCACCTATTGACAGCTGAGGTTGTGAGCAGTGGTAGGCGAATGGTCCCACACCCATGCACCTATTGACAGCTGAGGTTGTGAGCAGTGGTAGGTGAATGGTCCCACACCCATGTGCCTATTGACAGCTGAGGTTGTGAGCAGTGGTAGGCGATTGGTCCCACACCCATACACCTATTGACAGCTGAGATAATGAGCAGTGGTAAGTGAATGGTCCCACACCCACGCACCTATTGACAGCTGAGGTTGTGAGCAGTGGTAGGTGTATGGTCCCACACCCATGTGCCTATTGACAGCTGAGGTTGTGAGTAGTGGTAAGTGAATGGTCCCACACCCATGTGCCTATTGACAGCTGAGGTTGTGAGTAGTGGTAGGTGAATGTTCTCACACCCATGCACCTCTTGACAGCTGAGGTTGTGAGCAGTGGTAGATGAATGGTCCCACACCCATGTGCCTATTGGCAGCATTAACTGGACCTAGTGGGTTTAAGAAGAGGAGACATGAAGCTGGGAGGCATGGTGATGAGGGTGGAGGTGAGCAAATGGGGATTAGATATGATCATATTTTTTGAATGCATATATAAAATTCTGAAAATTAAAGAAAAATGAAAAAAGATAGAAGGCTTTGACTTAATCAATGGATTAATCCAGATGCATTCATAATTTGATTGAATTATTGAGAGGTGAAAGAAACTAACAGCTGAGGCACATTTGGAGGAAGTAGTTCACTTTGCAGTGTTATTGTAAAGGCTGTACTTGTTCCTATACATCTCTGGCTCCTTCTCTCTACTTCTCGCTACCGTGAGATGAGCAACTCTTCTCTGCCACACCCTCCCCATGATGTTTTCTGCCTCACTATAGGCCCAGAAACAATGCAACCAGCTGACTATGGTAATCCCCAAAACCATGACTCCAAATATTCCTCCTTTCAGCTGATCTTCTTAGGTGTTCTCCCAGCAACACAAGTGTGACTACTATAGAAGATAAGTCACTTGCCCTTTATCATGGAGAAACTTTGAGTTGAGTAGAAGGACCATGCTAATATTACTTTAGACTTGTACTTCATTATCATCTCTCCCTGTATGAGAGGACACGGATGGTGATGTGCATCCAGCTCATTGCCACAGCCTGCAGTCACTTCACTTCTAGGAGGAAGCAAACAGAGCATCAACTTTGAACGATGTTAGCTCTTCTCATTCCTGTTGAGATTTGAGATATTAAGTACAGCTTCTTCAGTAACAGAGTCCTCAGGTTAACAGTGTGTACAGTGCACACAGCTCTAGAAAGATGATACCTTTCTTTACAGTTCTGATTCATGTCCAGCAGCTGTTCAGCTTTTATTCTCAGAGAAAGCTCATGTAAGGCAGACAAGACTCCATTGAGAAACTCTGTGGTTATAGCTTGTGGATTCATCTGTTCAGTCACACAATTATTTCCCGATTCATTAGATAACCAATGTTCAACAAATATTTTATTAATTTATGCTGTGTATTATTCTACACTGTGAGGAAAAGAGAAAAATGAGTCCTGGCTCTTAGAATGTATAAGCTTCTAGAAAGATAATCAGGTAAAGAAATTAACAGTAAAAACAGGTCAAGAAATAACTTAGAAATAATTCTTGGCAAAGAGAAAAGTAGAGGTGTGATTTCTCAAAATATTATCCATGGTGCTATTCTGGTAATTATGGTGCTATTCTGGTAATTATGGTGCTATTCTGGTAAGGCTATTGTCTCCCTCAATTCTGTGGGGCTCACTGGAGCTGAGTTACTAAAGCAAACATTGCTTCCATTAAAGCACAATGGCAGTTGTTCAGATTTAAGTATATGATAGTATGTATAGATATCACACATAGAAAAATTACAAAAGTACAATTCAACACATTAACAAAGCCTGAGATCCTGGGCAGACAGATAACATGAATATTGATCACTGCATCTGAAAAAATATAAATATCAGTAATGACAGTGTCAATACATTTTTTCATAAAAATATCATCATAAAAAGGAAAAGACTTTGTTTTTCTTTTATAGCCCCTGCAGGTGGTTGACAAGATAGACTCCAAAAGAGGTGAGAGATTCCATTTCTCAGCTTTATTTTCTGTTTCTGCCATGACATATTCTTTTCTTAAAATATTTTATTATTTTTATTTTATGTATATGAGTATATTGCCTGCATGTATGTATGTGTACCTGTGTCATACATTGCCTGTGGAGGTCAGAAGAAGCATTGGAGTCCCTGGAACTGGAGTTGCAGATGGTTCTTACCAACAGTGTGAGTGATGGGATTCAAACCCAGGTCTTCTACAAGAACAGCCAGTGCTGAGCCATCTCTCCAGCTCGCCCTCCACTCTGGACAGGGCTCAGTGGGCCTTGTGTCACCTGACTCATCCAAGAGCACACACAAAGAAGTTACCCTTTTGGTTGAAAGTTGATAGAGATATAATGATTTACAAAGGAAATAAATTGTGAAAGAAAAGTACACACAAGCCCAGGAAATATCTTTGTGTCATGTAGTGCTTATTCAAATGAAAACAAAACATGGTAATCTACTCAGCTGCCTGTGGCTTCATTTATTTTTGCCAAACTAGAGGATCTTTACAGCACTTTCTGGAAACCAGACACTCCTCAAACTGCATATTTGATCTGCTTTCTCTTCTCATGCACAAGTGGTTTTCTTACCTGGAGATAATGCTCTAACTTCATATAAAGAAAAGAAGCTAATATAACATATCCTGTGATATGATGCAGTATAATGTCTTAAGGCCAGATGGTTCTGGAAGTACTTAATGGTTAAATGTCTTTGCATTAAATTCTTAACTTTGTTTCCCTCCTTCAATATATAACACCTTTTTCTGTTGTGTAGTTAAACGACTATGTTGATAGTGGTGATGATAATGGTGATGACAATAGACATAATGGTGATATCGGCAATAGTGATGATTGTGGTGCTGCTGCTGATGACGATGACAATGACGATGACTGTGGTGATGATAGTGGTGATGGTGATGGTAATGGAGATAGTGATGGCAACATCAGAGCAACTGTTATTTATTTAGCACTGATTGAGGAACTGGATTTCAGACAGATAATGAAAAGCAAAAGATCTCATTTGGGGTGGGGGTGGGGCATAAACAGAATTCATAAAGTAAAGCCCCAAGAGTCAGGCTTCTCCTTGATTTGGAATAAATCTCAGTGGATGGAAGTTAAAAACTAGTGGTTTGACATATATTTTACGAACAACAAAATAGTGGAAAATATGCCCTTGCTGATGAAAATATTAATATTTTCGTATTAATATCCTTGTAGACTCATTTCTAATGGAAATAGAAGCAAAGAAGTTGTGATAGTTACTCTTAATTACCAACCTAACAGGATGTAGAGCTATTTAGGGCTAAGGAAGCACATTTCCGGGTATGTCTATGGGGCTATTTTTTTTAAAGTATATAAAAACATTTATTTATTAGAACACAAGACGACTAGCAAATGTTTACTGAGTGAAAACAGCACAGTTCAGATGGGCAGGCTGTGGGGGGGCATTTTAGAGAAGATTGACACGTGGGATGTGTAACTGAGGAGAAAACTCACCACAAATGGGTTTTCTTCAGCTAATATGGGTGACTTCATATAATAGGCTGAGACCCAAATGGGAAAACTGGAAAAAGCAGGAAGAAGCCAGTATAGCTATGCAAGTTTCTATCCCCTCCATGTGTGAATGTGTTTATTGCTATTGCTATTGCAATGGACATTAAACTCCAGATTTTTCAATCTTTCAAAGTGGAGGCTTTAGGCATTTAGCATCAGATGAGCTGCTGAGGTGCACAGCTCTTTGGAGTGAGCAGCCACCATCTGCCTCTGCAGTGCACAGGTGGCCATTGTTGGGCTTCCCAGCCCTTGTACTGTTAGCCAATACAACAAATCACTTTTATGATATCTGCATATATCCTTTCAATTTTGTTCTAGAAATCTCTGACTGGTGCAGAAGCAAAATCTAAAGGTGATAGGAAGCAATAGACGTGGTCAAATAATGAAGTCTTGCTGAAAATATTTACAGCTTTTAACTTTTATTCCTTTTATCTTAGATACATTTTTATCATTTATGGTATTATATGTTTATGCTTAATATTGAAATTTAAGAACCAAGATCAATTTTGTTTTGAATTTTCACATTAACTACAATTTGTTTGTCAGAGACTTACACTTTTGGTGATATATACACATTTCACCTCATCCTTTGTGAAGCCAGTCTATTTTCTCTTGGGTATTTGTTATTGAAAAAAATAAATCCATTACTTTTTCAATTATTTATTTATTTTTATTTTGTGTGTAGGAGTATTTTGTTTGCATGTATGTTTATGTACCTTATTCATGTCTGGTCCTTGTGGAGGTCAGAATAGGATGTCAGATTCCCTGGAACTGAAGTTACAGCCAGTTGTGAACCACTGTGTGGGTGCTGGGAACTGAACCTGGGTCTTCTGCAACAGCAGTATGCTCTTAAACTCTGAGCCATCTCTCTCGCTCCAAATAAATCAATTCTTAACTAACTTTGTATTTCATCAGTTTTTGTTTGCTTGCCTTTTGAAAAGCTCATTATAGTAAGCTGGAGTTGTTATTAGTTACCAAGGAGGCACTCAGTGCATGACAACTCTTTGGCTAATGACCTACTCTGTGCATCCTATGAAATATTTCAACAATGTCCATCTGTGTTTAAAATGTTTTCTCTCATTTTCAATGTGTCAGTTCATCTTCACTGAAGTCTTATTAATTGCATATTGCTGCATTATAAACTACTCCAAACCTAGTGCTTAAAACCACAAACACAGGACTCTTACTGTTTGTGTGGGGTAGGATTTGGGAAACAGCTTAATTGGATGATTCTGGCCTGGAGTGTCTCTTGAGGTTGCTTTCAATACATTGACAGAACAATGAGTAAACCAAAGGCTTAGTTGGGTCTGGAGGATACACTTTTTTGGTGTGTCATTTATGGCTTGGACAGAAACCTCAGTTTTGTCACATGAGCATCTGCGTAGGTCACCATTGGTATTCCCTGTTCTCGTACTCGATACCCGCTATTGAAATGAGTATCTGTCTTACTAATATTATTATTACCTCTAGGACCTAATATGGTTGCTGGGTACAAACAGATGCTTTCTAAGTATTCACTGAATTGATGAGTAGTATATTGTTCATTTTGGAGACAGTTTGCCTCTGGGCATCAGGATCATGGGTCTGGAGGTCTAGCAGGTGGAACAGGACCATCACTGGAAATCCATTTTTCCCTCAAGTGACATTTAAAGTGTAGCAGTCTCCAAGGTGCCTATGCAAAAATACTTCATTTACTCCAATAAAGAAAAGACATGATACAGTTCAGCCTTGGGTCTAGAATATTCATTCATTCAAGAAGTATTTCCTATGTTTCAACTATAAGCCAGACAGCTTTCTAGGTACTTGGAACACAATCGTAGAAAGAAATCTTTGTTCCTTTTTGAGAAAAAACAACAATAAAAATAGTGTCAGATTTTTCAGTAGATATTGTCATATAATATATAGGAATTAGGTCAGGAGAAAAAAACAAACTTAAAATTAATTGCTACAGGATGTTTTCAGCAAAGAAAAATATTTGATTCATGTAGTGTAGTGGTTCCTACCAAAGGTTGGTGTGTATTGACAGACAGGCATATGAGAGCTGTGCTTCAAGAGAGGTTTAGGGATCCAAAAGTCACATGATATCCACTAATAAAATCAATCATGAGCCATGCTCGACTATCATTAGTTAGGCAGAAGAGCGTTCTGATTCTAGGATAATAACATGAGCAAATATGGAAAGAAAAACAAAAATTCAACAAGCTCTGTTAACAGTGATTTCCCATCACAGTAAGAGGAGAACTGGGATTTCCCACGGGAGCATAGCCATAAGTGGGAGCAGAGCTGAGACCCTGGAACTATGTGGATAGAGGATTGGGTGGAAACAATTAGTGTTAAAATGAGTTTATAGCCAGGCATGGTGGCTGTGGTGGATTGAATGAGTGTCCCCCATAAGCTTTAAGTATTCAGACATTTTGTCTCCAGTTGGTGGCACTGTTCTTGGAGGTCTTAGAGGGTGTGGCCATGCTTGAGGAAGTACGTCATTGGGGGCAGGCTTAGTGATTTTAACAAGCCTTGCAGTCTCCAGTCTCTCTCTCTCTCCTTCCTGTGCTCATTGCGAGATGTGACCCTCGGCTTGCTGCTCCAGCCCCGGCCACCATGATTCCTGCCACAATGGACTCTGATTCCCTGGAACTGTCAATTGTAAGCTCAAATAAACTCTTCCTTTTATAAGTTCCCTTGCTCATGGTGGTTTTATCACAGCAACAGAAAAGTGACTAATACAGTTATTTGGTACCAGAGAGTGGGCTGTTGGCTGTGAAGAACCTGACCATGTGGATGTTTGGAGAAATGTGGAAGACTTTGGAACTTTGGGCTAGAAAAGCTGTTGACTACTGTAAGCAGAGCTTAACAGGCCATTCTACTAGAAGCCTGGAAGAAAGCATTGCTGCAAAAAAAAGTAGTTCCAGAGGAAAATAAAGACTTAGGCAGTAACTGGGATATTGTGATAAAGAGTCTGGCAGCAGTTTGCCCACAGCCCAAATGCTTGCCTGATGCTAAGTTGAAAAGCAATGGACTAATGTCTTTGGTGGAGGATATTTCAAGACAGCCTAATGTAGAAATGGTGGTGTGGCTATTAATGGTGAATATCGTACAGATCTACAGTGAAGAAGAGCAGATGGGGCAGAAAGAAATGCAGAAGTGTACAGTTTGGATCTGAAAACTGCACTAGGAAGATTAAAGGTGGGGCCAAGGCATGTGAAGAAGAGGTTCCTTTTGATAAGGAGACTAGAGTGATTAAGAAGAGGCCTAGCTATTTACAAGTAAACAATGGAAAAAGTGAGATTAAAGTGACTAAGAAGGAGCCTCCAGATTTAGAAGTAAACAACAGAAATAGTACCTTCAGGGCAAGACCACACCCAGCTAATCCTCCAACTTTTGAAAGGAAAATACTGAAAGGGTTTTCTGCTCCAACAAGTTCATGGCAGAGAAAAGTTGCAAATGTGGTTGAAATAGGCCAGAGTCCATCCCAAACTTGCAGCCAAACTTGGCAGTTTAATTCACATGGTGCTGGCTTTAGAGGCATGAAGTTTGCAAGAGTGAAAGGGTCTTCAGTTCTTCCTCCTCGGTTCCAGAGAGCCACAGAGGGTGTCCCTGCATAAAGAAGGCCCTGATAGGACATTGCATGAAGCTGTGAATGTGAAGTCTGGTTGGCAGAGGAGACCCCCAAGAAGACATTCGAGATGCCAGACCTGTGAGATATTTTCCAAGGAGAGCTGCATACAGGGAGTGGTACCAGCCTAAGAAAGAGATGTATGTTGCAAGCAAAGCTGGAAGAGCTGAGCCATCTAAGCCCTTTGGAAGTCAAGTCCCAGAAGTTGCACATGGAGCTACTGGACTTGGTGTTTGCCTGCTGGTTTTCGGTCTTGTTTTGGTCCAGTATTTCCTCACTATGCCTCTGTTCCTCCCTCTTGGAATGGGAATGTGTACTTGGTTCCACTGTATGTTGGGAGTATGTAATTTGCCTTTTGATTTTACAGGAGCTTACAGTTAAGAGATTGGCCTTTGTCTCAGAAGAGACTTTGGACTGTAGACTTTTGAATAGAATTGAGACTAGTAAAGACTATGGGGACTTTTAAGGTTGAACTAAATGCATTTTATATGGTCAGGAGCCTATGGGGGGCCAGGGAGTGGAATGTGGTGGTTTGAATGAGTGTCCCCCATAGACATTTTGTCTCCAGTTGGTGGCACTGTTCTTGGAGGTCTTAAAAGGTGTGGCCATGCTGGAGGAAGTACATCTTTGGGGGCAGGCTTAGTGAGTTTAACAAGCCGTGCAGTCTCCAGTCTCTCTCTCTCTCTCTCCTCTCTCTCTCTCTCCTTCCTGTGCTCATTGCGAGATGTGACCCTCGGCTTGCTGCTCCAGCTCCAGCCCCAGCCACCATGCTTCCCACCACAATGGACTCTGATTCCCTGGAACTGTCAATTGTAAGCTCAAATAAACTCTTCCTTTTATAAGTTCCCTTGCCCATGGTGGTTTTATCACAGCAACAGAAATGTGACTAATATAGTGGTGCATGCCTTTAATCCTAGCACTTAGGAGGCAGAGGCAGGCAGATCTCTGTGAGTTCCAGGCCAGTTGGGGCTGTAGGGAGACCCTGTCACACACACACACACACACAAAAAAAAAAAAGATATGGGGAAGTCTGCTTCCAAACCCCAACCCCTTTATCCTCCTCCTCAATCTTTTCAGGGGCACTGCCACCTGATCTGCCGACCAACCCCTTTTGGGCCTGGTCAGCGCCCCCCGTAGCCTCGAAGGTGGCGCCACTGCCCTATANTGGTCCCACACCACATCACCTTTGGCAGCTGAGGTTGTGAGAGATGGTAGGTGAATGTGTCTCACACCCATGCACCTATTGACAGCTGAGGTAATGAGCAGTGGTTAAGTTGATTGGTCCCACCACCCACACACCTATTGACAGCTGGTTGTGAGCAGTGGTAGTGAATGGGTCCCCACCCATGCATGCCTATTGACAGCTGAGTGTGAGCTAGTGGTAAGTGAATGGTCCCACACCCACGCACCTATTGACAGCGAGTGTGAGCAGTGGTATGTGGCCAGACCTAACTGGATAAGTGGTATAATGGTGCGCCGGGGGGAGGAGCACACCACACCTTACACAGACATGGTGATGTCCAACCACCCTATTGACAGCTAGTGGACAGTGTGTGCACACATGATTTCACTGAGTTGGGTGTAGGATGGTCCACCAGCCCTTTGGAGCGGGATATAGCAGTGAATTGGTCCCACACCCATGCACTATTGACAGCTGAGGTTGTGAACAGTGGTAAGTGAATGGTCCCACACCCACGGCCTATTGGACAGCTGAGGTTGTGAGCAGTGGTAGGTGAATGGTCCCACACCCCACGATCTATTGACGGCTGGGGTCGTGAGCAATGGTAGGTGACTGGTCCCCACCACATCCCTGTTGGCAGCTGAGTGGCGTTGTGCAGTAGTGGCAGTGTGAATGTTTCAACCCATGCACTATTGACAGCTGAGATAATGAGCAGTGGTAGGTGAATGGTCCCACACCCATGCACCTATTGACAGCTGAGGTTGTGAGCAGTGGTAGGTGAATGGTCCCACACTCACGTGCCTATTGACAGCTGAGGTTGTGAGCAGTGGTAGGTGAATGGTCCCACACCCACGCATCTATTGATGGCTGGGGTTGTGAGCAATGGTAGGTGAATGGTCCCACACACATGCACCTGTTGGCAGCTGAGGTTGTGAGTAGTGGTAGGTGAATGTTCTCACACCCATGCACCTATTGACAGCCGAGATAATGAGCAGTGGTAGGTGAATGGTCCCACAACCATGCCCCTATTGACAGCTGAGGTTGTGAGCAGTGGTAGGTGAATGGTCCCACACCCATGCACCTATTGACAGCTGAGGTTGTGAACAGTGGTAGGTGAATGGTCCCACACCCGTACACCTATTGACAGCTGAGATAATGAGCAGGTTGGTAGGTGAATGGTCTCACACACCATGCACCCTATTGACAGCTGAGATAATGAGCAGTGGTAGTGATGGTCCCACACCCACACACCTATTGACAGCTGAGGTTGTGAGCAATTGGTAGGTTGAATGGTCCCACACCCATGCACCTATTGTACAGCTGAGGTAATGTGAGCAGTGGTAAGATGAATGGTCCCACACCCAGCACCTATGACAGCTGAGTTTGTGAGCAGTGGAAGTGAATGGTCCCACACCCGTACACGACTTTACAGACCTAGATAATGAGCCAGTGGTAGTGTGAATGGCTCCCACAACCCATGTGCCTATGCGACAGCGAGGTTGTGAGTAGTGGTAGGTAATGTCTCACACACATGCACCTTTGAGCAGCTGAGGTTGTGAGCAGTGGTAGGTGAATGGTTCTTACACCCATGCACCTATTGACAGCTGAGATAATGAGCAGTGGTAAGTGAATGGTCCCACACCCACGCACCTATTGACAGCTGAGGTTGTGAACAGTGGTAAGTGAATGGTCCCACACCCACACACCTATTGACAGCTGAGATAATGAGCAGTGGTAGTGAATGGTCCCACACCCATGTGACCTATTGACAGCTTGAGGTTGTGAGTAGTGGTAGGTGAATGTTCTCACACCCATGCACCTATTGACAGGGATTGAGCAGTGGTAGTGATGGTCCCACACATGCACCTTTGCAGGAGGTTGTAGAGTGGTAGGGTGGTCCCACACCCATGTGCCTATTGACAGCTGAGGTTGTGAGCAGTGGTAGGTGAATGGTCCCACACCCATGTACCTATTGACAGCTGAGGTTGTGAGTAGTGGTATGTGCCTATTGACAGTGAGGTTGTGAGCAGTGGTAGGCGATTGGTCCCACACCCATACACCTATTGACAGCTGAGATAATGAGCAGTGGTAAGTGAATGGTCCCACACCCACGCACCTATTGACAGCTGAGGTTGTGAGACGTGGTAGGGATGGTCCCACACCCATGTGCCTATTGACAGCTGAGGTTGTGAGTAGTGGTAAGTGAATGGTCCACACCACACACCTATTGACAGCTGAGGTTGTGAGTAGTGGTAGGTGAAGTTCTCACACCCATGCACCTATTGACAGGTGAGGTTTGAGCAGTGGTAGATGAATGGTCCCACACCCATGTGCCTATTGGCAGCATTAACTGGACCTAGTGGGTTTAAGAAGAGGAGACATGAAGCTGGGAGGCATGGTGATGAGGGTGGAGGTGAGCAAATGGGGATTAGATATGATCATATTTTTTGATCATATCTAAAATTTGAAAATAAGAAAACTGAAAAACGATAGAAGGCTTTGACTTAATCAATGGATTAATCCAGATGCATTCATAATTTGATTGAATTATTGAGAGGTGAAAGAAACTAACAGCTGAGGCACATTTGGAGGAAGTAGTTCACTTTGCAGTGTTATTGTAAAGGCTGTACTTGTTCCTATACATCTCTGGCTCCTTCTCTCTACTTCTCGCTACGTGAGATGAGCAACTCTTCTCTGCCACACCCTCCCCATGATGTTTTCTGCCTCACTATAGGCCCAGAAACAATGCAACCAGCTGACTATGGTAATCCCCAAAACCATGACTCCAAATATTCCTCCTTTCAGCTGATCTTCTTAGGTGTTCTCCCAGCAACACAAGTGTGACTACTATAGAAGATAAGTCACTTGCCCTTTATCATGGAGAAACTTTGAGTTGAGTAGAAGGACCATGCTAATATTACTTTAGACTTGTACTTCATTATCATCTCTCCCTGTATGAGAGGACACGGATGGTGATGTGCATCCAGCTCATTGCCACAGCCTGCAGTCACTTCACTTCTAGGAGGAAGCAAACAGAGCATCAACTTTGAACGATGTTAGCTCTTCTCATTCCTGTTGAGATTTGAGATATTAAGTACAGCTTCTTCAGTAACAGAGTCCTCAGGTTAACAGTGTGTACAGTGCACACAGCTCTAGAAAGATGATACCTTTCTTTACAGTTCTGATTCATGTCCAGCAGCTGTTCAGCTTTTATTCTCAGAGAAAGCTCATGTAAGGCAGACAAGACTCCATTGAGAAACTCTGTGGTTATAGCTTGTGGATTCATCTGTTCAGTCACACAATTATTTCCCGATTCATTAGATAACCAATGTTCAACAAATATTTTATTAATTTATGCTGTGTATTATTCTACACTGTGAGGAAAAGAGAAAAATGAGTCCTGGCTCTTAGAATGTATAAGCTTCTAGAAAGATAATCAGGTAAAGAAATTAACAGTAAAAACAGGTCAAGAAATAACTTAGAAATAATTCTTGGCAAAGAGAAAAGTAGAGGTGTGATTTCTCAAAATATTATCCATGGTGCTATTCTGGTAATTATGGTGCTATTCTGGTAATTATGGTGCTATTCTGGTAAGGCTATTGTCTCCCTCAATTCTGTGGGGCTCACTGGAGCTGAGTTACTAAAGCAAACATTGCTTCCATTAAAGCACAATGGCAGTTGTTCAGATTTAAGTATATGATAGTATGTATAGATATCACACATAGAAAAATTACAAAAGTACAATTCAACACATTAACAAAGCCTGAGATCCTGGGCAGACAGATAACATGAATATTGATCACTGCATCTGAAAAATATAAATATACAGTAATGACCAGTGTCAATACATTTTTTCATAAAAATATCATCATAAAAAGGAAAAGACTTTGTTTTTCTTTTATAGCCCCTGCAGGTGGTTGACAAGATAGACTCCAAAAGAGGTGAGAGATTCCATTTCTCAGCTTTATTTTCTGTTTCTGCCATGACATATTCTTTTCTTAAAATATTTTATTATTTTTATTTTATGTATATGAGTATATTGCCTCCATGTATGTATGTAAAGTACCCATGTGTCAATGCCTGTGGAGGTCAGAAAGAGCATTGGATCCCTGGAACTGGGTTCTCCTGAATGAGTTGCAGATGGTTCTTACCAACCGTGTGGTGATGGGATCAAACCCAGGTCTTCAAGAACACCAGTGCTGAGCCATCTCTCCAGCTCGCCCTCCACTCTGGACAGGGCTCAGTGGGCCTTGTGTCACCTGACTCATCCAAGAGCACACACAAAGAAGTTACCCTTTTGGTTGAAAGTTGATAGAGATATAATGATTTACAAAGGAAATAAATTGTGAAAGAAAAGTACACACAGCCCAGGAAATATCTTTCTGTGTCATGTAGGCTTATTCAAATGAAAACAAAACATGGTAATCTACTCAGCTGCCTGTGGCTTCATTTATTTTTGCCAAACTAGAGGATCTTTACAGCACTTTCTGGAAACCAGACACTCCTCAAACTGCATATTTGATCTGCTTTCTCTTCTCATGCACAAGTGGTTTTCTTACCTGGAGATAATGCTCTAACTTCATATAAAGAAAAGAAGCTAATATAACATATCCTGTGATATGATGCAGTATAATGTCTTAAGGCCAGATGGTTCTGGAAGTACTTAATGGTTAAATGTCTTTGCATTAAATTCTTAACTTTGTTTCCCTCCTTCAATATATAACACCTTTTTCTGTTGTGTAGTTAAACGACTATGTTGATAGTGGTGATGATAATGGTGATGACAATAGACATAATGGTGATATCGGCAATAGTGATGATTGTGGTGCTGCTGCTGATGACGATGACAATGACGATGACTGTGGTGATGATAGTGGTGATGGTGATGGTAATGGAGATAGTGATGGCAACATCAGAGCAACTGTTATTATTTAGCACTGATTGAGGAACTGGATTTCAGACAGATATGAAAAGCAAAAGATTCATTGGGGTGGGGGGTGGGCGGCATAAAACAGAATTCATAAAGTAAAGCCCCAACGAGTCAGGCTTCTCCTTGATTTGGAATAAATCTCAGTGGATGGAAGTTAAAAACTAGTGGTTTGACATATATTTTACGAACAACAAAATAGTGGAAAATATGCCCTTGCTGATGAAAATATTAATATTTTCGTATTAATATCCTTGTAGACTCATTTCTAATGGAAATAGAAGCAAAGAAGTTGTGATAGTTACTCTTAATTACCAACCTAACAGGATGTAGAGCTATTTAGGGCTAAGGAAGCACATTTCCGGGTATGTCTATGGGGCTATTTTTTTTAAAGTATATAAAAACATTTATTTTTAGAACACAAGACGACTAGCAAATGTTTACTGAGTGAAAACAGCACAGTTCAGATGGGCAGGCTGTGGGGGGGCATTTTAGAGAAGATTGACACGTGGGATGTGTAACTGAGGAGAAAACTCACCACAAATGGGTTTTCTTCAGCTAATATGGGTGACTTCATATAATAGGCTGAGACCCAAATGGGAAAACTGGAAAAAGCAGGAAGAAGCCAGTATAGCTATGCAAGTTTCTATCCCCTCCATGTGTGAATGTGTTTATTGCTTTATTGCTATTGCAATGGACATTAAACTCCAGATTTTTCAATCTTTCAAAGTGGAGGCTTTAGGCATTTAGCATCAGATGAGCTGCTGAGGTGCACAGCTCTTTGGAGTGAGCAGCCACCATCTGCCTCTGCAGTGCACAGGTGGCCATTGTTGGGCTTCCCAGCCCTTGTACTGTTAGCCAATACAACAAATCACTTTTATGATATCTGCATATATCCTTTCAATTTTGTTCTAGAAATCTCTGACTGGGCAGAAGCAAAATCTAAAGGTGTAGGAAGCAATAGACGTGGTCAAATAATGAAGCTCTTCTGCAAAATATTTACAGCTTTTACGTTTATTCCTTTTATCTTAGATACATTTTTATCATTTATGGTATTATATGTTTATGCTTAATATTGAAATTTAAGAACCAAGATCGATTTTGTTTTGAATTTTCACATTAACTACAATTTGTTTGTCAGAGACTTACACTTTTGGTGATATATACACATTTCACCTCATCCTTTGTGAAGCCAGTCTATTTTCTCTTGGGTATTTGTTATTGAAAAAAATAAATCCATTACTTTTTCAAATTATTTATTTTTCTTTTGTGTGTACGGAGTATTTTGTTTGCCTGTATGTTTATGTACTTATTCATGTCTGTCCTTGTGGAGGTCAGATAGAGATGTCAGATTCCCTGGAACTGAGAGTTACAGCCATTGTGAACCACTGTGTGGGTGCTGGGAACTGAATGGGCTTCTGCAAAGCGAAAGTGCTCTTAAACCTGAGCCATCTCTCTCGCTCCAAATAAATCAATTCTTAACTAACTTTGTATTTCATCAGTTTTTGTTTGCTTGCCTTTTGAAAAGCTCATTATAGTAAGCTGGAGTTGTTATTAGTTACCAAGGAGGCACTCAGTGCATGACAACTCTTTGGCTAATGACCTACTCTGTGCATCCTATGAAATATTTCAACAATGTCCATCTGTGTTTAAAATGTTTTCTCTCATTTTCAATGTGTCAGTTCATCTTCACTGAAGTCTTATTAATTGCATATTGCTGCATTATAAACTACTCCAAACCTAGTGCTTAAAACCACAAACACAGGACTCTTACTGTTTGTGTGGGGTAGGATTTGGGAAACAGCTTAATTGGATGATTCTGGCCTGGAGTGTCTCTTGAGGTTGCTTTCAATACATTGACAGAACAATGAGTAAACCAAAGGCTTAGTTGGGTCTGGAGGATACACTTTTTTGGTGTGTCATTTATGGCTTGGACAGAAACCTCAGTTTTGTCACATGAGCATCTGCGTAGGTCACCATTGGTATTCCCTGTTCTCGTACTCGATACCCGCTATTGAAATGAGTATCTGTCTTACTAATATTATTATTACCTCTAGGACCTAATATGGTTGCTGGGTACAAACAGATGCTTTCTAAGTATTCACTGAATTGATGAGTAGTATATTGTTCATTTTGGAGACAGTTTGCCTCTGGGCATCAGGATCATGGGTCTGGAGGTCTAGCAGGTGGAACAGGACCATCACTGGAAATCCATTTTTCCCTCAAGTGACATTTAAAGTGTAGCAGTCTCCAAGGTGCCTATGCAAAAATACTTCATTTACTCCAATAAAGAAAAGACATGATACAGTTCAGCCTTGGGTCTAGAATATTCATTCATTCAAGAAGTATTTCCTATGTTTCAACTATAAGCCAGACAGCTTTCTAGGTACTTGGAACACAATCGTAGAAAGAAATCTTGTTCCTTTTGGAGAAAAAACAACAATAAAAATAGGTCAGATTTTTCAGTAGATATTGTCAATCTATATAGGAATTAGGTCAGGAGCAAATAAAACAAACTTAAAATTAATTGCTACAGGATGTTTTCAGCAAAAGAAAAATATTTGATTCATTGTAGTGTTAGTGGTTCCTACCAAAGGTTGGTGTGTATTGACAGACAGGCATATGAGAGCTGTGCTTCAAGAGAGGTTTAGGGATCCAAAAGTCACATGATATCCACTAATAAAATCAATCATGAGCCATGCTCGACTATCATTAGTTAGGCAGAAGAGCGTTCTGATTCTAGGATAATAACATGAGCAAATATGGAAAGAAAAACAAAAATTCAACAAGCTCTGTTAACAGTGATTTCCCATCACAGTAAGAGGAGAACTGGGATTTCCCACGGGAGCATAGCCATAAGTGGGAGCAGAGCTGAGACCCTGGAACTATGTGGATAGAGGATTGGGTAAGGAAACAATTAGTGGTAAAATGAGTTTATAGCCAGGCATCGGTGGCTGTGGTGGATTGAATGAGTGTCCCCCATAAGCTTTAAGTATTCAGACATTTTGTCTCCTTAGTTGGTGGCACTGTTCTTGGAGGTCTTAGAGGTGTGGCCTGCTGCAGGAAGTACGTCATTGGGGGCACGGCTTAGTGATTTTAACAAGCCTTGCAGTCTCCAGTCTCTCTCTCTCTCCTTCCTGTGTCATTGCGAAGATGTGCCCTCGGCTTGCTGCTCCAGCCCCGGCCACCATGTTCCTGCCACAATGGACTCCTGATTCCCTGAACTGTCACATTGTAAGCTCAAATAAACTCTTCCTTTTATAAGTTCCCTTGCTCATGGTGTTTTATCACAGCAACAGAAAATGACTAATACAGTTATTTGGTACCAGAGCAGTGGGCTGTTTTGGCTGTGAAGAACTCTGACCATGTGGATGTTTGGAGAAATTGTGGACAGACTTTGGACACTTTGGGCCTAGAAAAGCTGTTGACTACTGTAAGCAGAGCTTAACAGGCCATTTACGTAGAAGCCTGGAAGAAAGCATGCTGCAAAAAAAGTAGTTCCAGAGAAAATAAAGACTTAGGCAGTAACTGGGATATTGTGATAAAGAGCTGGCAGCAGTTTGCCCACAGCCCAAATGCTTGCCTGATGCTAAGTTGAAAAGCAATGGACTTAATGTCTTTGGTGGAGGATATTTCAAGACAGCCTATGTAGAAATGGTGGTGTGGCTATTAATGGTGAATATTCGTACAGATCTACGTGAAGAAGAGCAGATGGGGGCAGAAAGAAATGCAGAAGTGTACGTTTGGATCTGAAAACTGCACTAGGAAGATTAAAGGTGGGCAAGGCATGTGAAGAAGAGGTTCCTTTTGATAAGGAGACTAGAGTGATTAAGAAGAGGCCTGACTATTTACAAGTAAACAATGGAAAAAGTGAGATTAAAGTGCTAAGGAAGGAGCCTCCAGATTTAGAAGTAAACAAACAGAAATAGTACCTTCAGGGCAAGACCACACCCAGATCTCTCAACTTTTGAAAGGAAATACTGAAAGGGTTTTCTGCTCCACCAAGTTCAGGCAGAGAAAAGTTGCAAATGTGGTTGAAATAGGCCAGAGTCATCCCAAACTTGCAGCCAAACTTGGCAGTTTATTCAGTGCTGGCTTTAGAGGCATGAAGTTCTGCAAGAGTGAAGGGTCTTCAGTTCTTCCTCCTCGGTTCCAGAGAGCCACAGAGGTGTCCCTGCATAAAGAAGCCCTGATAGGACATTGCATGAAGCTGTGAATGTGAAGTCTGGTTGGCAGAGGAGACCCCCAGAAGACATTCGAGATGCCAGACCTGTGAGATTTTTCCAAGGAGAGCTGCATACAAGGGAGTGGTACCAGCCTAAGAAAGAGAGTATGTTGCAAGCAAAGCTGGAAGAGCTGAGCCATCTATAGCCCTTTGGAAGTAAAGTCCCAGAAGTGACATGGAGCTACTGGACTTGGTGTTTGCCTGCGGTTTTCGGTCTTGTTTGGTCCAGTATTTCCCTCACTATGCCTTCTTCCTCCCTTCTTGGAATGGGAAGTGATTGGTTCCACTGTATGTTGGGAGTTGTAATTTGTCTTTGATTTTAACAGGAGCTTACATTAGATTAAGAGATTGGCCTTTGTCTCAGAAGAGACTTTGGCTGTAGACTTTTGAATAGAAATGAGACTAGTAAAGACTATGGGGCTTTAAAGGTTGAAACTAAATGCATTTTATATGGTCAGGAGCCTATGGGGGGCCAGGGAGTGGAATGTGGTGGTTGAATGAGGTGTCCCCCATAGACTTTTGTCTCCAGTTGTTCGGTGCACTGTTCTTTGAGGTTTAAAAGTGGTGCCATGCTGGAGAAGCTACATCTTTGGGGCAGGCTTAGTGAGTTTAACAAGCCGTGCAGTCTCCAGTCTCTCTCTCTCTCTCTCCTCTCTCTCTCTCTCCTTCCTGTGCTCATTGCAGGAGTGTGACCCTCGGCTTGCTGCTCCAGCTCCAGCCCACCGCCACCCATGCTTCCCACCACAATGGACTCTGATTCCCTGGAACTGTCAATTGTAAGTAAATAAACTCTTCCTTTTATAAGTTCCCTTGCCCATGGTGGTTTTTATCACAGCAACAGAAGAATGTGACTAATATAGTGGTGCATGCCTTTAATCCTAGCACTTAGGGGCAAGGGCGAGGAGGCAGAGGCAGGCAGGCAGATCTCTCGTGAGTCCAGGCCAGTTTGGGGCTGTAGGAGGAGACCCTGTGTCACACACACACACACACACAAAAAAAAAAAAACACAAAAAAAAAAAAAAAAAAAAAAAAAAAAAAAAAAAAAAAAAAAAAAAAAAAAAAACAAAAAAAAAAACAGAAAGAAAAGATAAAAAGAAAAACAAAAAGAAAAAAAAAAAAAAAACAAAAACAAAAAAAAACAAAAAAAAACAAAAAAAAAAAAAAAAAAAAAAAAAAAAAAAAAAAAAAAAAAAGAAAAAAGCAAGAAAAAAAAAAGAAAGCATAAGAAAAAAAGAAAAAGAACAAAAAAAAAAAAAAGAAAGAAAAGAAAAAGAAAAGAAAAAAATGAGTTTTTTTCTTTTTTTTAAATTTATTATTTATTTTTATTGTTTTTATCAAATCTAGACCCATGACCCCCATTCCCCCACCCCACCAGAGTTCATGCATTCTGCCAAACATGCTTTTCATCTCTTTCTCAGTCTTTCTCAATATTCTCCATGTGGAAGTTGACTGTTTTGAGCAGAAGTTCACTGTTTCAGTCAGTTCTCTTCAGAGTATAGACTGCCATTGTTGGACTACCCAGGTTGTATCATGGAGGCCAGTACAAGAGGATCAAGACAGGACTCAGTGCTTAGTGGACCTCATTTGGTGACCATGGGAAGGGAAGACCCCAGTATGGATGGAGCACAAGTGCAGGACTGATGGTTGTTTGGGCTTGCCAAGCGAGAGCCTTCAAACAATTCCTTAAGAAAAACATGACATCTTTCAGCCTAATAAAGAAAAAAAATTAATTTAAAAAAAGAAATAATAAGCTGAAGATGCTAAAACCTATGATGTTATAATCTTGATATATGTGTGGCATGCATATATGCATATTTTGGAGTGATGCAAATTGGAAGGAACAACAACAACAATGACGATGATGATGACCCAAAGACTGGGTCAAAGAACTGACTGCAATGGTGAACTTCTGCCCCAAACAGTAAACTTCTGCATTGAAAATTTTATAAGAGACTGAGAAAAATATGAGAAACATGTATGGCAGAATGCATGACTCTGGTGGGGTGAGGACAAGGAAGGGGGAATGGTCTAGATTTGATTGGGGAATTTTGTATGAAATGCACAAAGCTTCAATAAACAATTGGCTTTGAAAAAAATACAAAAAAATCACCACTGAGAATGTAATTCAAAGAGAAATGAGATATACAGTATGTAGTTTAAAGGATGGTTGCATGCATTTTGGTTTGCAATATAGTAACTAAAGAAAATTTATAGATTCTAAACATATTTCAAAAAGCTTGACATTTCCAATATAACCCACAGAGCAGAATATAAAACAGTTATGGGAAACAAAGTTCTCATGTGAATAAGAAGGTCAAAGTCACAGTCTTTACCAATCTTAAAAGGAATGCTAATGTTTTCCCATAATATTCTTATGGGACCTCCTATCTTTAAGGAATTTGATTAAATTAATGTTTTCACTTGTCAAATGCTAGTAAGAAGTGCCATTCCTAATAATGACTCAAAAATGTGTTTTTACGTCTGGTTGACTGATGAAACTTGGATTGAAGGACAAAGTTGGCCATTAAATAATTTTCCTTCCTGTCTATTACAGCATGCTTTTCCATCTCTCATGGTGCTTCCTGTTGGTTATTTTCCCTTTCTCTGAACCAACAGGACTGCTAGCATTTTGTTGTTTTTAAGACAAAATCCACGTGTGTATCTTGGTCTACCATTTGACTTGAAATCACCCTACTAGTGTCTCCTGAATGCTGGGTTTGCAAGTATGAGCCACTGATCTGTGCATGACTGCTACTATTGCTTACATGATGGCAGTGCATAGGCTATAACTGCAAAGCTGTTCATTGAATATTGAATGATTGTTGCAGAGGCCAGCAGAGATGTGTTTTCCTTCCCACATCCCCAGAGCTTTTCCCTCCCTTGTGGAGCAATATGGGAAGAAAATGAATAAACAGTAACAGTTAAAAGCTAAGGTGCTAGATCAAAATGCTCCAAGCATCCACTGCACCAAGGTTTGCAACAGAGTGAGTTTGGCTTCTCTCATGACAGCCTCTGTTCTAGGTTGTCCCTGGGGAATGTAGGTCAGGGCTGCAAGTAGGTTTGTGGGAAGATGGAAGCTTCATCTCTGACAGTTCTATGTCTGGTTAACGCAAGGGGCTAACAGAGCAAGTCCAGGAAAAGCCATTCTTATTAACCACATGAATCACAAATTGCACCATCACATCTTCTTATATCTATTGGTGAAAACTCCATCCTGTGGTCACCATTAACTGCAAGGCTGGTATAACATGTGGTTTCCAGGTAGTGCCTGGGAAGAACAGGAGAATGGGTGTAGTGAGGACTTTAGTCAATAACTGGCCCTCCAGGCCAGAGGGAATATGATTGAAATTCTAGGGAGAAAAATTAGTGAAATTAAAATTTATCTGTAATTTCAAAAGAAGAGAACCACCCAAAAAGAATATTGAGAATCATATAACACAAAGCTAAAGCAGACCTAACAGGACATTCCTCATTATTTAAAGTTGATTTTAGAGACAGAGAGGGACCAACAGCAATGAACTTGATCAACTGCATTTCTTAGACTGCCAACTTTAATATGGAGCCCCTTTGTCAAGGCACAGTGTTCATTTATAACTCTTTTAGTGGATCCCTGACTGCTGGACTGAAACCCAGCATCGATCCTTGCAGACTGCAGTGTGGAGAGAGTAGAAGACCAGGAAGTGTTCTGAAAAGCCAAGCAAAAATTTTAAATGTCAAAATTCTGAAGTCCGAATCAGACAATTAGCAGGAAGGAAGAAGCAAAGTCAAATTAACCAGTGGCCATCCTTTAGAAGTACAATTTATACCAAATGAGTAAAGATCTGCAATGAACACAGCAGAAAGCTCTCCCAGGGTCATGTGTCACCTGTGGTAGGAAGTAGGAGCATAGCATTTCAGAGTTCCATTTGCTAACCTTTTTATAAATTGAAAAAGCAGTCTAGAGAATAAAAGCCTTATTATTTTCCTGTGGAACATAATAAAACCAGTAATGGCTTTTCCTAAATGGTGGCAGCTCAGAGAACTAAAGTGCTTCTATTATTGCATCTGTGGGAAATCTGGAGAATAACAGGTACCCAGGGTGGAATCTGGAAAAAGAAACCATATTTTCAGAATGAAGCGTTAAGTGCCCGAAGAATTTGCCCTGAAAGAGAAAAATACATAACAAACCAAACTCCTTTAAATTATAAATAATCCTCTTATCCTAAAAGCAACTGTCAGTATGCAATGGAAATTATAAAAGGCTAAAAGGATAAGAAATGTACACAGCAAAAATTAGAACTAAGGCTAATAAATTGATTTTGGATTTGATATGAAAATAAAATTATTTAAATTTAGACTATGGAAAAGTAACAATTTTTAGGGAAAAATGTGTCCATGTCACTGACACATTAGTGCACATTTTAGCCAACAGTACAAGAGGCAATACTTTACAAAGCAGGAAATTCAAGGGCAGGGACTCCCTCTGCATCAGCAGCTTCCACATCATCCAGGCCATTGCTTTTGTTGTTTGAGATAGCGCCTCGCCTCTGTTCCATCCCATTTAGTTCTTCCTGCCATCCTCCTCTATGAGTTCCTCATGATGTTGTCCTCATGGGTCTCACTCTTCTCTGAACCTCTCTAGTATTCACTGCATCATTCACATGGAGGGCAGGGTCTGTCTCTGTATTACCACTTAGATTTAGAAGTGCTTTTCCAGTCTCCTCTCTCACATGGTACTCAGAATCACCCCGAAGTCACTCCCTCATATGTAACACCCTAGCTCCTAGCTAACTAGACCCAGATTCAGGAGTTAGACAGACACTGTCTCAGTGATGGTGATGAGGAAGATGAGGGTTACATGAGATAGTGAGTGTTGGGTGAAGAAAAATGGGAAAGATTTGAGAAAGGAAGCCTGTCCACTGAATATACATATTAAATGCTTACTATATACTTTTCTAAGCACTTTGCAAATAACAATCCTTCTGATGTTCATAAAGGCCCAGATAGACAGACACTATATTTCAGGATAGGAACTATGCTTTCCCAAACACCATTCATAGAGCCAGGTAGCACTGTGACATTCTCAGACTTTCTTGAGATTGCATGAAGATCTCAGAAGTGGCTAGGAAGATTCTGTGCCCGAGGCACACCAGGCATCTAGGATGATAAGAATCAGTACTGTTCTCTGATTAATCTTCCCTAAGGAATTCACTGTTCCCCAAGTTCCTTCCAAAGCTGTAGGGAGGGAGGATGGTAGACTTAATTCTTATCTCTCCCAAACTGGGCAGAGCATCTTGTTCTGACCTACTAGTCTGTTCTCCCCATAGTTGTAGTTCCTCCTCCACAAACCTTTAAGAGTGCAGGGTAAGAGCCAGGCATGGCATCAGTCTGCTGGTTTAACAGCTGCCTGCCATTCATCTATACAATGGGAGTAATCACCACTCACCACACTGATTGCTGTATCAACTGAGTTAATTATGTAACCAGAATTTATTATAGAACCATATCTAGCAGAAAGCATCCACAGGCTTTTAGCTATTTTAGCTATTTAGCAAGTCTTTATTATAGTCTTGCTACATTCATCTCTAGCAAAATAAATCTTAAACTTAGCTCAGGATATTTCTAATTCATTACAACTTTTTAAATCCTTAACAGACCCTAGGCCACTGTTGAACTCATAAGAAGTACAGTGAGCTGTGCTGAGGAATGTGAAGAAGTCAAGACTCTGAAGCTAGCTGAACTGGCCTGCAGCCACCATTTATGGCTGAGTCTCAGCTTACCCACCTGGTAGTTAGGAGAATGAGAAGCTCCTGTAGAGTGAGACTACTGAAATTTTAAATTATATGTATGCGTATGTATTTGTGCACACATATACACAGTAAGTATTGAATAAATGGCAGCTACTGTATGACAGCACAAGGTTAGCATTTCTTTTCGCATAAGTTCAAGAAAGAATAGCACAAAGTGTTTTGCTGCAGATGATATCATGTCACTTAATTTTGCTGGAACTCCCATAAGCAATGTGAACTGTAGAAATGCTTTTAATGATTCTGTTACAGAAGCAAACCCCTTCATTTATAGTGCCAAGTTGGCAATGTAGCCAAGAGCTCATGTCTATTACAGAAATAGTTTTAGATGAGGAGCTTATAAAAATCAGCTTAGTCTCACTAGGAAAAGGCCTACTTGGTGTAAACAAGTTAATTTTCTACTCTTTAAATTATATTGTTTAGCAAGAATGTTTTTATTTGTAATCAAAATTTATTGTCAGGATAAATTTAGGAAGTAAAAAAATCAGTAATTTGCCCCTTTATTCATCTTCCTAAAGATAAAGATGTGTTTTTCTTTTTAAATAAAGTTCATTTGCCAAAAATAATTTTTCCAAATTATTAGAAAAAAGGGAAATTTAAATTCATTGAAGCATAATTGTATTCATTGGTAAGAGTGGTAAGAGTGGTTTAGTCTATACAAGTCACCATGATATGGAACATTTAAAATTAAAGTTTGATGACTGTAAGAAATATTGAAAATAAAAAATTCACTCATAGACTTATTGAACAGTTCTATTCTGAACCAAAGAGATCTTGATGTTATAGACAGTTTACAAATGAGTTTGCTTATCTACCACAGGTTTTCTGTTATTCGATTTTTTCTTAATTTAACTTAGTGATTAGACTAAGTAGGAATAAAAGCAAGTGAAAAGACATATTCTTGAGCTGATGTCAGTTAATTTGTGTTTTTCCTTTTAAAAAATGAATGCCCTGAGGCGACTGCTACTTTCTGGTTATTATATTTCTTCATCTTAGGTTGTTAGCATCTTCTTTCTCAGTATTTATTCAGTAAGCTCATTGCCATTGATGAGTTTGGCCAAGAGAAACAGGAATGAGATATCGGATTCAAGGTACCATGAAGAGAGAAGGAAAGAAAAGGAAATTAAGGGAGCAAAAGGACCCAGCTCCATGATAACTCATGTTATAGATGTGAGAAGACAGGAAATTAAGCAGACTCTGACACATGCAGTGAACCGAAAGCATTTGTCACAATATGTGTTGGGATGCCAAATAGGAAAATATTTTTCCTTTTGTTTTTTGTGTTGTCTTCCAATAAAGGTGCCATGTAAAGACCACCAATGACTGCTTGGCCTAGTGGTAGGAATAGCAAGTCACCCAAAGGCAGAATAACTTTGTTCCAGAAGGTTCACTGGAGATACTATTAGTTAAGATTTTTATTTTTAAATGCCTCATTACCCTAGAAAAGGAACCATAAGGCAATATCAAGGAGGAGCAAGATTAGGAACACATGCCCCCTTCCTTTGGGAATCAACACCGTTACATGCTCTCTCATAGACAGAGCTTGAGCTCACCTGTCCAAAGAAACTCTAAAGGGTATTGTTCATGAAAAAGAAAAGTCAGTTACGTAAGCTCAATGTCAAGGTTAAGAGGTCAGGAAGAGTCACATCTCAGGTATGGCTCAAGTACAGTGTATATTGGATGCCAGAAGCCTCTTCAGATGATCTATGGGCCTATGGAAGCTGAATAACCAACAGTAAGACAACTTTCAGACTAAGAGTAGCATAGGGTCACCACAGGTAACCATCAGGGAAGACCTCTTGTATTGTTCATAAATATAATCTGAGAGCTGCTGACTAGCGTGGAGGACAACAGCCTCCACTATCATTCACAATAATGAGCAGGGAGCATTTGTCGTATTCTCAATGAAAACATGAGGAAGCAACCAATGTCCGTCCTCCTAATCTGTGGGATGCCAAAGAGAATTAAGGCACTGACAGTGACAGTGATGTGTAGCTAACAGTGATTCCTGCCCTTAATGGACTATGCCCCATTCTAGGCAAACAACTGATGAAGGCTTCTAGAACTATATGGTAGACACAGTTGTGGTCATGGAAGTAGAGATCTTGAGAGGAATATGTCAGGAAAAAGTGAGAGCACAGTTGAGAGGATTTTAATTTGAGTAACAAGGAGATATGGCCTAATTCAGAAGATGATAGAGGTTAAGCATTATGAGGGTTAATTTTAGGTGACAACCTGGCTGGGATCTGGTGCTTTAGTCAAACATATCTAGCAGCTGTGATGAAGGTAATTAGCAGATATGACATCCACAATCTATTGACTTGAAAGAAT
The DNA here is from genome assembly GCA_009823505.1 of Rhizomys pruinosus. Classification (NCBI taxonomy): domain Eukaryota; kingdom Metazoa; phylum Chordata; class Mammalia; order Rodentia; family Spalacidae; genus Rhizomys; species Rhizomys pruinosus. The sequence goes on along the minus strand of VZQC01005145.1, from coordinate 832,409 downwards.
AATCCTCAACAATGTAGGAACACATCTCCAAAAAATTGAAGACCATAAAAGGCCAAGATTTTTCAGGAAAAAGGTGAATTATACCTCAAGCATGTAACATAAGGGAACCTACCTAACTTCTCAGCATGCTTGACCAGTCAGTCTCCAAGCTATTGAATCAATTCTTAAATGTAACCTCTCTAACCACAGATTATTAGACCTGTTAACAATGCCAGATATTGGCTCCATCTGTAAAACAGACCCTTTTTTAAGCCTTATTTTTTTAAGATCGTGGAGTTTTATTAAGTCATAAAGAATGAAATAAAGCCAATTGCTAAAATGGGGACAACTGGAGGTAATCATATCAAGCAAAGTAAGTCAGAAGCAGAAGCAGAAGCAAACAAATCTCATGAAAGGTCAAAGGACTTCTTATTATACAAGACATGTTTTGACTATAAACACATAGTAATCTTGTTTGTGAGATTCTCAGAAAAGAGAGGTACAGGCTTATAACCAGTGCTTTTGTCAGACTGTGGACTTTTTTTCACATAAATTTATTTTTATTTTTTTAACAAATCTAGACCCGTGTCCCCCCCCATCCCCCCACCCCACCAGAGCTCATGCATTCTGCCAAACATGCTATTCATCTATTTCTCAGTCTTTCTCAATATTCTCCATGAGGAAGCTGACTGTTTTGAGCAGAAGTTCACTGTTTCAGTCAGTTCTTTGATGCAGTCCTTTCTGTTGTTGTTGGTGGTGTTGTTGTTTCCAATGTGCATCACTCCCAGCTGCTTTGGACAAAAGCTCAGGGGGCCATACGCAAGAAATACTTACAATTAGGTAATTGGCACTAGCATCCACAGATGAGGGATACCATTCATCGTTTGTTTCTCTGGAACTGTGTTACTTCACTCAGCATGATGTCCTCTAGCTCCAGCCATTTTCCTGCAAAGCTCATGATGTCGTCTTTCTTTACTGCTGCATAGAACTCCATTGTGTAGATGTACCACATTTTCTCTATCCATTCGTCAGTTGAGGGGCATTTAGGTTGGTTCCAGCTCTTTGCTATTGTGAAGAGAGCTGAAATAAACATGGCCGTGCATGTATCTCTGTGGTGGCGTAAGTCTTGAGGGTACATGCCCAGGAGTGGTATGGCTGGGTCGGGTGGCAAGTTCATTCCAAGTCTTCCAAGGGTTCTCCACACTGCTTTCCATAGTGGCTGTACGAGTTTACATTCCCACCAGCAGTGGATGAGTGTTCCCCTTTCCCCACAACCTCTCCAGCACTTGGTATCATTTGTTTTCTTGATCCTAGCCAGTCTTATTGGAGTAAGATGATATCTTAAAGTGGTTTTGATTTGCATTTCCTTAATGATTAGTGATGTTGAACACTTCTTAAGGTGTTTCTCAGCCATCTCTAATTCCTCACTTGTGAAGTCTCTGTTCAGTTCTTTGCTCCATCTATTGAGTGGGTCATTTGTTTTCTTTCTTCTTTGTTTTTTGAGTAGTTTATATATTCTGGAAATCAATGCTTTGTCAGATGTATCTGCGGTGAAAGTTTCCTCCCACTCTGTGGGATTTCTCTTCACATCCTTGATTGTTTCTTTTGATGTACAGAAGCATTTGAGTTTAATGAGGTCCCATGTTTTTTTTATGATGTTTTTATTGAATTTTTGTGCAATTCATACATTTCTCAGTCCAATTTAGACTCATTCCCCTTTCCATGTCCCCCCACCCCACCCAAATTCATGCATTTTGCCATACATGTCTTGCATCTTTTTTTCAGTCTTTTTAATGTTTTTCTATGCAGAGGTATATTGTTTGGGGCTGAAGTTTACTGTTTCAGTCAGTTCTTTGTCCCAGTCCTTTGGTTGTTGTTCCTTCCAATTTGTATTGCTCCAAAATATGCATATATGTTCTTCACACATATACCAAAATTATGACGTTTGAAAGTAAACTCTATGTTAATTCCAAAATATGTTTAGAAATTCACATTTTCCCCTTTAATTTTATATTACTCTAAAGTATGCATACATACCTGTCTCCCATATACCACAATTACAAAGTCTGAAAATATATGGTTGGCTAATTCTAGATCCTGTTAAGGTATTCACATTATAATGGCACAGTTGCCTTCAGGAAAAAACAAAAAATGTTGCTCAGTTTGTCTTACTACTAAGTATTTGGTGCTAGCATCCACAAATGAGGGATACCATTCTTCATTTGTTTTTCTGGGACTGTATTACTTCACTTAGCATAATGTCTTCTAGTTCCATCCATTTACCTGCAATGTTTATGATGTCATCTTTCTTTACCGCTGTGTAGAATTCCATTGTGTAGATGTACCACATTTTCTCTATCCACTCATTGGTTGAGGGGCACTTGGGTTGGTTCCAGCTCTTTGCTATTGTGAACAGAGCTGCAATGAACACGGCTGTGCATGTATCTCTGCAGTAGGATGAGTCTTGTGGGTATGTACCCAGGACTACTATAACTGGGTCAGGTGGTATACTCATTTTGAGTCTTTTAAGGATTCTTCATAGTGGTTGTATGAGTTTACATTCCCACCAGCACTGGATGAGTGTTCCCCTTGCCCCACAACCTCTCCAGCATTTGGTGTCTTTTGTTATCTTGATCTTAGTGGGGTGAGAAGATATCTTAAAGTGGTTTTAATTTGCATTTCCTTAATTATTAATGATGTTGAATATTTTTTAAGATGTTTCTCAGCCATCTTTATTTCCTCCCTTGTGAAGCCTCCATTCAGCTTTTTACTCCATCTCTTCAGGGGGTCATTTGAAGGAGATTGAAGAAGATATCAGAAGATCAAAAGACCTCCCATGGTCATGAATTAGAAAAAATTATATAGTAAAAATGTCCAGTCTACCCAAATTAATATACAGATTCAATGCAGTCCCAATTGAAATCTCCATGAGTCTCTTCACAAACTTTGAAAAAAAATCCTTAAATTCATATGGAAAAACAAAAGACCTTGAATAGACAAAGTAACCCTGGGAGAAAAGTGCAATACAGGGAGGATCACTTTACTAGGCTTCAAACTATATTACAGGGCGATAGTAATAAAAGCAGCCTGGTACTGGCACAAAAACAGACCTGTTGACCAATGGATCAAAATTGAAGATCCAAACTTGGGCTCATAAAATTTAAGCTACCTATTTGAGCCAAAAAGACTCAATGGAGGAAAGACAACATCTTCAGCAAATGGTGCTGGCAAAACTGGATCACCATTTGTAGAAGAATAAAATTTAAACCCCTACCTCTCACCCTGTACAAAAATCAAGGTGATAGAAGAAAAAGTTGGCAGCAACCTATAAGACATAGGCATAGGAAAAGACTCTCTAAATCAGACAGCAGCTGTGCAGGAAATAAGGTAGACAATTGACAAATGGGACCTCATTAAACTCAAAAGCTTCTGTACAGCAAAAGAAACAATCAGGGAAGTGAAGAGAAAATTCACGGAGTGGGAGGAAACCTTCACCAGTGTTATATCTGACAGAGCATTAACATCCAAAATATATAAACTACTCAAAAAAAAAAAAAAAAGAAGAAAACAAATAACCCATTCAAGAGATGGAGTAAAACAGACCTTTAATCCAACCAGAAAGTAGTTGGTTACTCTCATAACATTTGTGCTACTATTGCACCAGCATGCATTTCTTGCCAGGCCAGTTGTTGTTGTAGCTCACAGGATTCACAGCTGTGCAAGGTCGATGATTTTCTTTTCTGGTAGCATGTTAGCACTTTCTAGCACTGTGAAGGATAACTGGTTTTAATGAAGCTTTGAGGTCAGTACCTGCAGCTTGATTTCTCCTTGCTTGTTTTACAGTTCAAGTATGTAGTATCTTCAGCAATAGGGTTTTACTTTCAAGTTCTGGAAGGTAAACAAGAACAAGGGCAATAGCCAGTACTTGGGGGGTGGGGATGGGGTCCTATGGGATTCCTAGACAATAGCTTCAATGCGCTGGAAAGATGGCTCAGTGGTTAGGACCACTAGCTGCTCTTGCAGGGAACCTGGGTTCAATTCCCAACACTCAATGGTGGCTAACAACCATCTGTAACTCTAGTTCCAGGTGAACCCAATGCTCTCGTTTGACATCAGCAGCCTTTTGAATGACACAAGTGCAGTTGCATACATGTAGTCAATACACTCATATACATAAAAATAAAAACCATAAAATATCTTTTAAAAGATGGAGTCTATTCCTGGCATTGGGCTTTTTCTTTGCTAGCTTATAGTGTTTGGTAGGAGTATTGTCCCCTGTTGTAGGGTAACTCTATATAAACTCTTTCAGTATTGTATATGTATATACTTTAAGAAGACTCTACAATGGGGGGTTTCTATACGGATTTTTCTAAAGGCCTTTAGTGTTACTTATCCTTCCCCATACTCTCTCCTCTGCCTTGCCCTCCCATTCCACATCCCATTTAACCCTCCCTTCTCCATTTCCCCTCTGTCTCCTTTTATATCACTGCAGTCTATCCTCCCTCTCATGAAGCCTCCTTCCCATGATGTAAAGAGGAGAGAGAAATGTGAGTGTGGCTGCCTATCTCTGCAACTAGCTTAAAGCTTATGCCACCTTCCTTTAATGCAACATTTTAAATTCAGTATAGTTATTACCTTGCCAGTTAAAATGCCAGTTAAAATAATTACACACATGTTTTATATTGAAATCCAGAGTGGTTTTTTGCCACTCCGCATTGAAAAAATGCCTACCTTTAAGGACCTATATTGTAATACTAAGTTATAATTCTTTGATGTTGTTTTGTTTTGTGGTTTTGTTTAGACAAGGTTTCACTGTTAATCTGGCTGGCCTGCGACTCACTCAGCCCGCACTGGAACCTCGGGGGCCTCCTGCGGTGGACCTCCTCCCGCAGCTAGCTCTGTTTTCATGTCTGCTTTCTCTCCTCATTTTCCAATATTCTCTTTGGATAGTTTTACTCTGGTTTCCTTCCTTAAATGATCTCTTTCATTTAGTATTTCTTCCAAAAATTGAACTAGTGAAATAGTGTCAACCAACTACCTCTATTCAGAAAAATCAAATACTTTTAAAATTATAATGGACACACTCATGAATTATACCCCAACATTTTGGTATTTGTTACTTATTTATGTACCTATATACTATATATACTCACATTTTTAGTTGAATCATTTCATATTCTTCTATGCATACTTTGGAATTGTCCAAATTTTAAGATAATTTCTGAAACTATCCAAATAAACATATAATAGATTTTGGAAAAATAATAAAGTCTGTTTCCCATTGAATGCTTATGTCTTTAGGTGTGTATGAATGCATGTATATGTGTATAATCTCTTTCTCTGAAGAAATCTTACTGCTGTCCATATAACAAGTAAAATACAGAGATTTTTTTGAGCATTTTAGAAACAGGTTAAAAGTTAATTCAAATATTTTAAACAACACTTATCTAATCTGGTCCATTTAGTGAGTCAGAAAAGGATATTTTCATTTCTATATTCTGAAGAGGTATTATTAGCCATTGCAGTGGTTTCAGAAGTAATCTCTTTGGGAGTAGCAACGTGATATCCAAACAGTGTCAGCCCTTCCCCAGCACTAGTAACACCCATCATGTGGTCTGCAACTGCCTTCCTGGTTACACACCCCATCTTTCAGCCCAGTTAGGGTCTGCCTGGGAATCATGTCTTCTGCTCTCTAAAATGTGGGTGCCTCCTCATTTCCAGGTAGAACTAGACGTTACAGTTTTATGTGGCCATCTGTCCAGACTGAAAGTATAAAGGCTACATGTCTACATATCAAGATGCTGCAGAGTTATTGGGGTATAGGATCAGTCTTGGGGAGACTGTATTGTCTGAACAGAACATGTGACCTTGCTAGATCAAAAGGGGGAATGTGAAAGTGGCCATAGGAACAAGCCCCCTTCCTCCCCTGTCTTCTGCTTCCTCTTTACCTTTTGCAGTGTGCTTGCTGAGAGGGACCCAGAGTATCCCAGGGAGAGCTGCTGCTCTGTGCTCAGTGCTCTCGGAGTCAATTGCTCTGCGATCTTGGAGGCTGGGAAGATGTCTGGGAAAGAATTCTGCCCTGTTGCCACATTTTCCTAAAGAGGGAATTGAAACTGAAATGACTAAATGTCATCTAGTCAACAGCAATAGACCTTGTATGATCTGCCAGAAGGCAGCTTGGTTCTTTACAAGAAATCACTTGGCATGGCCCGGACTTGTGTCTGATCATTCACCTCAGGAGATCATGCAATCAGATATTTTTGATTGTCTATTATGTGGGAGGAAATACTGTAGGCTTCTGTTTGTAAGAGCTTAATGAAAACAGCTCTATCTTCATTTTCAAGCTAAGAGCATGGGATGGTTTAGAAATGACATCTATTAAAATAACATATTTTTTTCTAAACTCCATGAAATATCACTTTCTCCTTTAGGGAAGATTTTAATAAACTTGCTGGCAAAACCTCAACTTCTCTGTATTATGGATGCTTTCAAACTATGTCTCAATGATGTGTTTTCAACTCACATGCAAATAGATCTCCTACCTCAATCAGCACAGGCTGCTTCCAACCTTGCCAGGAGGAGAGGGGAGTTTGTGCTGTGTCCCTTGTGTGTACATGCTCAGTTGCTGCACATGTGGGGAAGCAGCGGGATAAAGGGCAGATGGGGAAGGTCTTCCCTACGAAGCATTACAAAACAAAAGTTAATTCTTGACTTTGATATCTATGTCTCTACCAGTTGTGTTGACTAGTTTTCCCTTTACATTCCTCAGGTGCACACCCCCATCCCAAACTGCTTAATGAAAAAGGGTCTCAGACATTAGGAATCACCTGCCAGGGCATGCGATGTTGACCCTCCTCTTAAAGTGTATTTCTGTGTGTTCCTGTTAATCTTCCTCCATATGTAGCATTTAACAGCCCTGAAAATCCATATATAAACCATATATATTACATACATAATATGCTTATCTTGACCAACTCTAAGTTCAAGAAGGCATAGATCACCAGACTTCATTCACCAAGAGCAGTCATCACAATATCTAGGATGAGCACTCTAGAGAATTACACAAAATTTAGTGAAAATAAAATTTGAGGGGTGGGGGGGTGCATGCTTAATCCTACCTTTCAGAAGTCAAGGGAAGAATGATCAGGCTTTCATTGTCATCCATGTCTACGTAGTAAATTTGAGGCCAGCCTGGGTGACATGGGATCCTGTCTCAAACAAAAACAAGAACCCAGAAAATAAAGAAAAACAACAAAAAAGAAATGGATTACTCAAACTATTTAATAATAATAACTTCCAAACTATGACTTAATTCCATTATTACAATTGCATAAAATTTAATATGGTTCTTCAGGATTTACTACAAAGAAAATTAAGAGAAGAATATCTGTGGAGCACCTTCAGCCATCATCCTTTTATGAATCATTGAAATACAAGAAATAGTATCTTTCACACGGGGTGCGCTGTTATATGAGAAAAAAAATAAGAGTTCATATTTTGAGGTAACAGCCTGCATGACCATTCTGTGCTGCACTAGCATTGGCTATAGACCTGGACCTGCCACTGATATTTGTGACATTGTACATGCCTTGAATGAGCCTTTAATGATTCTCATATTATCTCATATAAAGAGTAGACAGCAAGTCATAATTGGGCTTTCTGGTTTAGATTTTCACTGTCACAAAGGATGAACCATACAATTCTCATTAATAATAATATAACATCTGTGTTGAATGTCCTCTACATCAATCTGGATGTTTATCTATTGATCCCTAAAACAGACTATGTGTGAAATACTGCTTTGGCTGCTTTTCATAGACTGATTCCCTCCAGAATAGAATAATTTACAGCAATAGAGATTATTTGTTCTAAACCATGAGAGCACCTTGAAGGTTGCTTCAGAGAATTATCCCTGAGGCTTTTTCCTTGCTGCCCACTACTTTAGCAACAATTAAAATGAGATAAGCATATTCCAAGAGAATTTTAATATAACACTATTAATGCAATTTTGTGCAAGTTAATTAAAATTCTGAATCCTTTTATGGCCATAGACATTACTGACAGTATTGTGCAGTTTGATGCCTGATTCTACAGTGAACACAGTTCAGTGGGCTCGTAATCCAAATGGGGTATAGACAAGATGTAAAGAAAGAACAGAAATCATAATCATTTATGGTCAAAGGGATTTTGAAAGAAAACAGTGAAGGAATATACTATTTGTCCTGGTTTCTTTCAATTACTGTGAAAATAACACTGACCAAACCCAACTTGGGGAGGAAAGGGTTTATTTGGCTTTCAGCTCACAGTCCATCATCAAGGGAAGACAACACAGGAGGAACACAAGGCAGGAACCTGGAGCACAAACCATAGAGGAGGGCTGCTTACTGGCTTGCTCTTCTGAAGAAGCTCAGCCTGCTTTCTTATACAAATTAGAACAACCTGCCCAGGGGTTGCACTTCTTACAAAAGGCTGGGCCCTCTCACGTTACTTAACAATCATGAAAATGTTTCATAGATATGGTCACAGGCCAGTCCAATGGAAGCAATTCCCCAACTGAGGCTCCCTCTACCCAGCTGTGTCAAGTTGACAACTAAAGCTATTCCGCACGTTGTCATTCTCTTGATTCTAGAGATCTTAAGGTGATTGAAGCTAGGTCCAAATAAAGGTAACATTCGAGGAGGGTTTAACAGAAGGAAGGAAGGATGGAAGGAAAGAAGGAAGGGAGGAAGGAGGGAAGGAAGGAAGGGAAGAAGGAAGGAAGGAAAGAAGGAAGAACGGAAGGAAGGAAGGAAGGAAGGGGAAGGGAAGGGAACAGAAAGGAAAGGAAAGAAGGAAAAAATAAGGAAGAAAGGAAAAAAGAAAGGCAAAAGGGAAATAAGAGAGTCAATAAGAAGAAATATGAAGTTAAAAGAAATTTTTAAATATACGGGCCAGGGAAGAAATGCAAATCATTTCAGGAGCAAAAAAATCTACTTGGACTTTATCTAATTCAGAGAAGAATAGGATGGACACTGGGCTGACAAAAATAGGCATAATAACATCATAATTGTGATCACCTCTGCTGATGTAACCCTGGATTAGATAACTGTGTTTGAGCTTCAGTGCAGTTTGATGGCTAGGCCTAATCATTCATCACCTTTTAATTCAGTTCAACAAAGTTTGAATCCCAGTTTCATGGCTTTCCTTGTGCTGTGTGCCAAACATAGAAACAAAACGGCCAGGCATGGTGGTGCACACCTTTACTCCTAGCACATGGGAGGCAGAGGCAGGCGGATCTTTGTGAGTTCAAGGCCAGCCTGGTCTACAAAGTGAGTTCCAGGACAGCTGGGGCTACGGGGAGACCCTGGCTTGAAAAGACCAAAAAAAAAAAAAAAAAAAGATGAAAAAAAGAAAAAGATAAGAAAAAAACACCCTCTGGAATATCTCAGCCACCATAACTGCTGTGGAAGCACCTATGTGTTGCCACCATTGTAAGCAGGATCTAAAGAATTTCCTGCCAGGCGTAGTGGTGCACATTGTTAACCCTAACACTTGCACTTGGGAGGCAGAGGCAGGTGGATCTCTGTGAGCCTGGTCTACATAGTAAGTTCCAGGACAGGTGGGGCTACAGGGAGACACTGACTCAAAAAAAAAAAAAAAAAGACAAAAAAAAAGAGAATTTCCTGGGGAAAGTCAAGAGTGTATCTGCAAATGGGCTTCACATATGCATAGCATCATCTGGAGAAATGAGATGTCTATGCTGGACAGACAGTATTTACACCCCAAGGGCACCAAGGGAAAATATCTAGAGGATGGAGAACACAGGAACAGCATAAATAAGACCTGATCATGGATTGGCTCCCTCAGTACCACCTGTAGACACTTGCCTACAATCATCCTGGGCTGGGGAAGTGCTTTTAGAACAAAAATTCTGGGTGTAGTTCTACATTTCTTTTAAAGATGCAATATAGAAAAGGGAGACCTTTATTTTTCCCTTGTAATCAACTTTGAAGTCTTTTCAGAACTTTAGCTAATTCTTTGGCAAGAGCACAAGTATCTGGCTATACTTCACCAAATGAACTTTGACTCAGTGCTGAGAAGGGACCAGAGATCAGTGCCAGCAGGTAGTGGCCTTACAGAAATGATAGGGACCCTGTTGACCAATTAGAGCAAAGCATTACCATCAGTAATAAGAGGTGAGCCCTGTTTAAAGATGATTTGAAGACAGTTATAAGATACCCCTCAGCAGTTCTAAGAATCCCAGAGTCAGAGAGACATGTAAGAGACATGAAATGGGCCAAAGACAAACACTATATTTTTACTAAATAACTTGGACTATTTGAAATCCACTGGGTACTGAGACCAGAAGACACTTTTTAGTTATACTGGGCTCAGATGATTCTGTATGAGCAATGGTTTATGACATAGCTAGATTCTCAATTGATTATGACCTTCCCACTTATTTATAAGTGGGATCAGTTTATTTGTGTCAACAGTAGTGATGTGATTAATGACCAATGCCCAGCATGGATGTGAACTCTTAGAAGAAACAGCCAGTTTCATCATGTTATGGTGTCAATGTAAAATATCTTTAGTAGACTTATTCATTTTTAACTCCTAGCTTCCCGTTGGGTTTGAGAAACTGAAGAACAGCTTAGAAATGGGGCCTAGCTGGGAGATATAGGGCTGCAGAGACTGGGATAGAGGGTAATCGGCATAGCTTTAAGGTTCAGGTGGGGTATGGGGTGAGGGTATTGTCTTCCTGATCTATAGAGACATTAGCAGATCAAGCTATAAGCTCTCTACTACAGAGGTGTCTGCAGCTTTTATGGTCATCTGCAGTGAAACTGTGAACTAAAATACATCCTTCTCCCCTAAGTAACTTTTATCTGGTATTTTGTTCCAATGAAATATAACTAATATAGGCATTTGTTGGAACTGAGAGGAAATTTAATGAATGATTTTAAAGTTTTTCTTTTATTTCTTGACATTTTATTCTTATGAATTTTTTATGAATTTTTTGTGTATTTCAAACCGAACATCTCAGTCAGTCTCAGTAATCACTACCCTCCCTTCCCACTGGCACCATCCTATAGCCCTTATCCCAGGTCAAGTTAGTATCTCCAGGCGTTCTTCAGTTAAAGTTCATCCACTGGGGTCTAGTCAGCTTATGTAGACTCCTTCCCTTTAAGATCAGCTCTTTGTCACACAGCAGTAATCAGCTGCCAATAATTCTTAGACTAATTAAATATTTTATTTGTTTATTTATTTTTTATATGTATGAGTGTACTGTCTGCATGTAGGTTGATGCACCCGTGTCATGCAATGCCTTGGAGGTCAGAAGAGGGTGTCAGATTCCCCTGGAACTGGAGTTAAAGATGGTTCTTAGCTGCCACGTGGATGCTGGGAATTGAACCTGGGTCCTCTGCAAGAGCAGTCGGTGCTCTTAACCACTGAGCCATCTCTCCAGACCCTCTTAGACTAATTAATATTAGGGTTTGTTGCCCCCTCTGCTGGGGTTTTGTCTCCTTGGCTTTGCATAGGTCTGATGCATGCTGACAGCATTGCTGTAGGGTCATGTGAGCAAGGTCTGAGGAGTTTGTAGGACTCTATTTCCATATTCCCATGCACCTTTTCCCTGGATCTTAAAAATCTTTCCACCGCCTCTTCTGCCATGATCCCTGAGCACTTGGGTGGGTGAGGTTTAAAATACATGTCCCATCCAAGGATCCACACTCTGCAGACTCTTACTCTCCACACTTTGGCCATTTGCAACCTTTTGTGTTCCTGGTCCTCTCTTGCATGAGGGAGTTTCAATAATGAGAACTGAGAGACTCATTAGTGTCCTCTTTACCCCTTGCCACAGCCCTTGATCGCCTTCCAGAACTTGAAAGTAAGACCCTATTGCTGAAGACAGGACATACTTCAGAAACAGGATTTGAAGAAATGGAGCTGGAACTACTGTCCTGGAAGCAATATCCCCTGAAGGCTAGGTCTCATAGCTTTAGAGAGCACTACACAAGCTCCTAAGGGAACATCGATCAATAGTCCAACCCCAGCTTCTAGGCTAAATAATCACATCAATGACCAGCACAACAAATGACGAAATCAGTAGCTTCCTAATTGGAATTAAAGCCCCATAAATGGGAGGGAACTCATGTGTGGTACTGTAAACACAGCCAAATACACATGCCTGAAGAGGTCATAGATCTTAGAGAAAACCACAAGGTGTCAAATCCCTAGACAAATGTAATTTATTTGTAAGTGTAAAATATCTATCCTTATATTTAGAGACAAGTATCCCAGTCACTACTCATCAAAGAAGTTTCTTTTGCAGCAGATGGAGACTATTACAACCACATATGTGGAACTGGTCACACATAGACATTTTCTGGTGAATTTCCCAAGCCCAAGTGGCACATTTACAATGCAACCTCTATACTTAAGGCTCACAGATCATCAAAAGTCTAGCATTAAAAAAAAAAAAACCTGGTCATAAGTAAAATACTTGGTATTCACCTCAAGAAAGAAGAGACTATTAAAACTTGCTTTGAAGAATTCTCAGAAAGAGGAGCTAAGAAGCTGGCTTAGCAGTAAAGAGCACTGGCTATTCTTGCAGAAGACTAGGGTTCAGTTCCCAGTACCCATGTGCATTATAGGCATGAGTGCACTTACATACATGCAGGCAAAACACATATACATAAAATGAAAATAAATCAAATTACAAAAGATTTCTCAGGAAGGTATAGGGCAAGCCATTTAATTAAGTAAGTAATCAATTTGTTCATTCATTCATTTTGCAGCAAGGGGCTGGAATGCAAGGCCTTGAACATGCTAGGCAAGCTATTTACCACCACTGAATTTTAGCCCCAACCACGGGAAAGTTATTCCTAACTCATCCTTCCAACTTCTGCCTTACATGAAGATTTTCTTTTTTTTAATTTTAGTTATTTATTTATTTATTTTGTATGTGTATGAATGTACTGTCTGCATGTAGATTTGTGCACCCATGTTGTGCAATGCCGCAGAGGTCAGAAGAGGGTGTCGGATTCCCCTGGAACTGGAGTTCTCCTGGAATTAGGGTTACAGATGGTTCTCAGCCACCATGTGGGTGCTGGGGATCGAACCTGGGTCCTCTGCAAGAGCAGTCAGCTCTCTTAACTGTCAGGTTGTTAGATCCAGAAGCCCATTGGAATGCAGAGACACCTAAGACCGGAGGTCCAAAACCTGCCCTACCAGGCATGGCCTTTGGTTATGCTAAAGCAGGCCACCCCTGATTACTCAGGAATCTTCCACCTCGCCCCTCACCCTTCAGAAGCCAAATTCCAGATTCCGACCCACCCCACTCCCACTGAATCCTGCTCCCACCTTCTCCCTTAAATTCCCAAGCCAGACGCCATTCTGTGCTTGGCTCCGCTCTCTTTCCCCTGAGCCTAGCCCCGGCTACTCTGAATTAAACTTTGCTCTGAAGAACTCAGACCTCGTGGCTTTTCATTCCGGGGGGAGCATGCCATAACCTTACATTAACTACTAGGCCATCTCTTCAGCCCCACATGATGATTTTCTAAAAGGATCAAGCCCTCTGCTAGAAGATGAAAAGCACACTGTACTATATAACAAATTTTCTTGCTTTTAGCATCAGGAACGTGCATCTGAATGGTGTCATGGATTAGATATGAAGTGCTTCCCTCCTACACAATAAGCTCATAAGCACAGACTTTTTGTCAGCTGTGGGATTTGGGGAAGTGGTTGGATCATAAGGACACTAACTTATGAAAGAATTGATCCCTTGATGAGCTCACAGCTGAATGGGCTATGATGAGGTAGAGCCTACATGAAGAAAGCAAGTCATCTGGTCATGTGACTTTTTTCTTTCCTTTCTATCTGTCTCTCTTTCTTTCTCTGTCTCTCTCTCCTCCCCTCCCAATCTCTTACCTCTTTCTTTCTCTCTCCCTCTATCTACCTGGCTTCTTTGCATGCACTTCTACCACAAAGATGCCTCACCTCTCCTCCTCAGGCCCATAGCAATAGAAAGCCAGCTGACTGTGAACTTAAAACCAAAATATATCTTGCCTCCCTTCAAGTAATTTTCTCTATAATTTTATCATACCAAACAAAACAGTAAAATAGACTCTGTGGGTTTATTTTACAACTCTGCAAGGTGTGTGTGACTGACAGGCTTGTGCCCTAGCTTCCTGACCTCCTTTATGTGGTGGCATAATACCATAGAAAAGGGTTCTCTCGTGCTTCAGAGGTCAGCAGTCTGAAACTACCATCAGTTCTCTGAAGGCTCTAGAGGACATTCTCCATTTGCCTCCTCCAGCTTAAGCATTCCTTGGCTTGTGGCTGCATCATTTCAGCTCCTGCCTCCACAGCTTCATCACCTCCTCCCCTTTTCTCTGCCTCTCCCTGCTGTGTCTGCTAAGACTCCTGTCAATGATCTGAGGCCCTGAGAATCCAGAATGATCTCTTGCTCTTAAAATACTTGGTTCATGTGGGGTGTGGTGCTGCACAGCTTTAATCCCAGCACTCAGGAGGCAGAGGCAGGTGGATCTCTGTGAGTTCAAGGGCAGCCTGGTCTACATAGTGAGCTCCAGGCCAGCTGGGACTAACAGGAGACCCTGTCTCAAAAAAAAAATACTTGGTTCAGTTACTTTAGGAAAGTCCTTTGTCTGATGACATCATGAACTTTGCAGGTAAATGTATAGAACTAGAAGATATCATGTTAAGTAAAGTAACAGAGTCCCAGAAAAACAAATGATGAATGGCATCCCTCATCTGTGGATGCTAGCACCAAGTACCTAGTTGTAAGGCAAACTGAGCAACGCTAATGTTATATTCCTCATGATCTGAAAACAACTGTGCTCTTATATTATGAATTGTTTAACAGGTTCTAGAACTAAGCTACCATTATTTTCAGACAGGAATTTTTGATATATGGGTGGATGGTATGTATGTATATTTTAGAATAATATAAGATCAAAAGGAAAAAACTGGTTTGTTATGACATTATGTCTAACCACAGTATTTATTTTGTGGGAGTGCTTCTTAGTATTTTTTTATACAAGGCTGCTTGAGCTTTTGTCCAAGCTTTTTCTAAAATATTACACAGTAGTTAAAAGTATTAGGCTGGTGTAACTTAGCCTTTCTGGATGCTTAACGACCATACTTAATGCCCATACCAATTTGGCTGAGGGTCTTAAGGGATAACGTTGTTCCTTGCCATCAGAGGTCAACTAAGTCCCAGGAGACTATGCATGGGGGCATCTCTTGAAATGTCTTGCATTCAAGAGTCACCAGTCTTCCTGTGCAGGGAGGTCTTGGAGATCCACTAATGGGGCTTTAGCCAGTGTCCAGTCTATAAAGAGGGAAGTCTGGTCATGCTTCAAAGGGGAAGACTTGTCTAGCAAGACATGACTTTGTCCTCAAGTGGATGAAACTGGTTATTGAAAAGCCAAAAGGAACCAGGCTCCCTTTCCCCGCCAAAAGAAAACCTGAGTGACCCCTGAGGACCAGATCCTCAACTGACCTTGAGAAAACAAAAACCTTGGTTAATCTGGGGTAACTGTGTGGCCTTAAACATCTAAAAGGAAAGTATAACCAGAAAAAAAAATAGTAAGGCCCGAGAACTTGCACTTCAGGTATAAAACTTGGGATCTTAGTAAAAAGAAAAAAAGTAAAAAAAAGTAGAGAAAATAAAGAGCACAGTTGTTTTGCCTATCTTATTGGCAAGTGCAACTGTGTTTAAGTAAAAAAAAAAAGAAAGAAAAAAGAGCACAGTTGTTTTTGGGTCTTACTGGGAAGTGCAGCTACCCTGTGGCTGCCACTGCTTTTGCCATTTGCCATCCTTCAAAGATGTGAGATGACACAGCCTTTCAACCTTCCAATATGGACTGAAGACTCATGTCTCTCCAAGAATCCTCCAAACCTTCAGTGCCAGATGGGGACTGCTGAGACATCCAACTTGTGGACTGAGCTACTACTGAGGTTACAACTTCTTCAGAGTATAGACTGCCATTGTTGGACTGCCCAGGCTGTATCATGGAGACTAGTACTGGAAGATCAAGACAGGACGCAGTGCTTACTGGACCTCATTTGGTGACCATGGGAAGGAAAAACCCCAGTGTGGAGCACAAGGGTAGAACTGATGGTGGTTTGGGCTTGCCAAGGAGACTTCAAACATGACATCTTTCAGCCTAATAAAGAAAAAAATCATAAGCTGAAGATGCTAAAATCTATGATATATGTGACATACATATATACATATTTTGGAGTGATGCATATTGGAAGGAATAACAACAACAACAACAATAACAACGACAACAAAAAAAAGACTGGGTCAAAGAACTGATTGTACTGGTGAACTTCTATTCAAAACAGTAAACTTTTGCATTGAGAATTTTGAGAGAGACTGAGAAAAAGATGAAAAATATGTTTGGCAGAATGCATGAGTTCTGGTATGGGGACAGGGAGGGGCCCATGGGTCTAGATTTGATTTGAAATTTTGTATGAAATGCACAAAGCTTCAATAAAAAATTGGCTTTGAAAAAAAAAGAGTCCTCCAAAAATTTAATGTTCACAGAGTCCATACAATGTAACAAGGTACATATATCTTTTGAGATCTCTACTACACAAAGTGTTAAAATGCAAAATCTTTTTTATTTATAAACATACAAACTCTGTCTTTTCTGGTAAAGGTTTATTTGATGTCCCTATATGCCACATTCCCTTTCAGAAAATCTAGCTTTGCACATTCGTTTCAGTGATACTGATTTATAAATGGGCCTGCTTGTCCCACTCTCCTTTGTCAAATAATATTTACCTGATACTCTCCCTGATGAAGCTAAATAAAAATCTTATATCCTTTAAAGGCGGTTATAAAAGTATTAAGTGAAAATATATTCAATTTTTTATGCTAATGTAGTTCTGGTGCTTAAAAGGTGCTTAACAGTACCCTGACAATGATTTTTAATCAATGAATGTTAAATTTCTGAGTAATGAGCATTGTAGCACTCTAGGTTGTTTTCTATGTGAAAGCACATACTGAGGGAAAATACACTGAACCCAAGGAAAAACTGGTGGTCCTCCCGAATGCCACCAATATAAGTTAGTCTTAGCTAATCTTTGTGCATTGGAAAGTATTTTTGCTGGAAAGACTACTGTTTACTTCAGAATAACATATGGTATTAATGAGCTTCAATTCTAACTCATAGAAATCCATAAAGGAGAATTATTTCATAGCCAGAGAATATCAACTTATCTAAAAGTTTACAGTCAGTTTCTCAGCTTTGTCTATTTACCATGTCCTCCACCCTACGGAGGAGATGCTGAGTTCATCCTGGGCTTGTTTTTAACAAGTTGGTACTTTCCCATAAACAATCAAAACTCTATAACTGATGCATCTTGAACTACTCACCAGGACAAACGCCTTGTCAAATTTAGCACGGAACAGAGTAGAGTACTGGGCAAAGTTCTGATTTGGTTGCAGAGGTTTAACAGAGGCTGAGGAAGGGCCGTGCTAGGGAAACTCTCTGCTCCCTTTCTGTAGTCTTGAGTCAGTTCTCCACTCGGCATTGTCAAAGCTGTGTTAATACAGTGTGAGGCCATGAGGGATACAATCCCAGTCCCGAAGTTGCTGGAAAGGACACAGACTTGGAGAATAGAAATTAGTCTCTAGGATGTTTCAGGCCTTCTGCTTCTACAGGGCACGGTGCCACATGCCTTTAAATCCAGGACTCGGGAGGCAAAGGAAGGTTGATCTCTGTGAGACTAGCCTGGTCTCCATAGCAAGTTCTAGGCCAGCTGGAGCTACAAGGAGGCCCTGTCTCAAAAAAATAATTAATTAATTTTAAAAACCTGCTTTTACATTTCTATAATCCAGACCAAAATTACCCTGTTATTTCCAACTAAACTTCCTTCTCTCTCAAGAAGCCAAGTGCTCATGTAGGTACAAGCTTTCTAAATATTCATATAGCCTTCAAATAGTTTTCAGAAGAAAGTCATGCTTTAAAGAATATAAACTATTTCTATTGTTATAAAGTTCATCAAGAATTTATTTCCTTAGTGGATTACCCAATGAGTTGAGACTGGAAGGAATAATAGGGTAATAGCCAAGAGACCTTCAAGTGTTTGTTTCTATAAGTTCAGCAGGACTGTGAGGGTTACTCCTACAGGAATAACCATGTTAGAACTAGCAAATGTTTCATAATTGGTTGAGAAATATTATCATAAGTTGATCTTCGTTATTATGGCTTTTCTTCACATACTGACCAGAAACTGCCTTCCTTAAACAAGTGCTGCTACTTCTGCTTTTAGAAAGTAAAAAGACTTTTAGAAAAAATAGTTCAGATCACTTCATTATTCATGTTACACACACACACACACACACACATACACACACACACAAACACACATGCACACACAAATGCACACAGGGAGAGAGAGTGAGGGCTGTAGGAAATGAACTGACCTTAGTTTCTTTGAAGGTAGGGGACAAAAGTCTCAAATGAGAGGAAAAAGGAGCAGCATGGAACTGAAACTGGGGGAAAAGATGCCAATGAGCAGGACCACAAAGAGTGGAAACAAATTAGCCAGTAATTAAGCAGCAAATGTGCAGTTTCCACCCAAGGGACAGGTCTCAGGCTGCTGCACATGAGTCAGCTGAGGAGCTCCCAGGGACTCGGTGGAAGCAAGCAAGAACCCAAAAGATGGCTGAGTGTTCAGCAATCTGATAGGCGAACATGAGCTAGTCTCTTGTCTTCGTCTCCCCTGATTGGGGCGGCGGTGAGGGTAAATATTAAGAGTTCCTGCATCCATAAAAAGTAAAGACATCTACTTTTCACTAAAATATTTTTAGTTAGAAGAGTAGAGGAACGTTGGTAGGAGCTGGAAATGCTGGTCCAGGTCCCTTTCTTTTGACACCGGAAAGGCCAGCAGAATTTCCAGCTCCTGCCATAATACCATTGGTTTTTACAGAATATAATCAGATTTTTTTAATTTATAGGTAAACATTCACCCTGTTTTCATGTCAACTGACTTGAACATGGCTTCCAAATTTCATGTCCTAGCATTATCAATTTATTATGTCAATAAACCTTTTAAAATTTATACACAGTAAATTTCACTGTTCGGGGTGTGCTTTTCTTTAACTTTTGACAAACGCAGAGTCAAATGACTAAAGCATGGTAGGAGCCGCTCTCTTCTTTTGAGATTTCTCCCATGCTGTCATCTCCTGAGCTGTTCTCTGACAACAGATTTAACTTTGTTCCTGCCATTCTCTCTTTCCTAGAATGTCATAGAAATATAATCAGTCACATGATTTCCATTTTTGCCAACCTTCTCGGACTTTCAAGGAGTTCTGTGTGGTTGTTCAAGATGGAAACAATTATTTGAAGATGTCAACCTTGCCAAGAACTGCACACTCCTTGTGTTGACAGTTAATTATTTCAAGAAAGAAATGCATGAGAGCAGTGTGAGTTGAGATTGTGAGGCACCTCATGGCCCCCCAAAGATCAGACAAGCTCTTGCATGTCTGAAGAATGAAAGCAATGGAATTTTTGGTTCTAAGGAGACACTGAACTGAGGCTGCCTCTAAACAGTAACAAACCATTACTCAGTTTGTTCCCGACACTGGTTGAATCTGTCATAGTCATAGCACTTGATAAGTGAATGGCTTTTTAAAATTCTCCAGTGTGCATGTGGCACGCCTGTAGGTGATGAAGGCCATTTGGATTGAATCTGCTGTGGTGGTTTTCTGGGGACCTTCCAAAGTACATAGGCAATTCCATGACCTCTGGGTACCTTCCAAAATCCTTGAAATCAGTTTGGTTAAAAGCCTCATCACTTTTCCCTCTCAGCAAGCTCTTTCTGCAGAATGGCCTTTTTATTTTCTCTGACAGATCCTTTGTATTGCTGAGTGATCAAAGATGATGTCATCAAGGGCAAAAGATGGACTAAAGTTCTCCTCCCACTCTGTGGGTTCAGCTGTGGTACTGTCACATCAGAACAGCAGCACCATGCTTATTTGGGAAATAGTTTTTAATGATAACAATTTTTAAAGACTATCTGTTTTATTTTTATTTATGTGTATGTGTGTGTCTGTGTGGGTGTATACCCTTTGTGCAGGTGCCCAAAGAGGTCCTCTTCTGGTTGTGACTGCCCAATGTGGGTGCTGGGAACTGAACTCCAATCCTATGGAAAAGCAGCAAATATGCTTACCATTTCACCCATCTTTCCAGCCCAATATCTGTGTTTTAATTTCAGTTTTTGTCTTAAATACCTATTTTAGTTTAACCACAGTTCAGTTGGCTCTCTGGGAGTCTAATGGCCCAACTCAATGGGTAATATTTACTGTTAGATTTAGGCTTATAAGACTTGGAAATATTTTAGTAAATTTCTTTGCAAAGATTTCTTTGAAACCCTAATATTAAAGGATTGTAAGTACATGTAAATAATTTAAATTCATGCAGTAATACAATAACTTGAAACATTAATTATAGCTTGATTCCACTGCTTATTTATGCATGATTTTTCTTCTATATCAACTCAGGAGGTAGGATTAGGGTCCAAGGGTTTATCTCCTGATGGAATGTAAGCTTGGCCTATAATGCTATTCCAATCTTTACCATCCAATTGCTTCTCCTCCCTCTCTCTATATCAAATAAAAGAAAGGAAAAAAGGAAGTAAGATTGTTCTATGGGAACAAAAAGTCAAGAAATAGATTTCCACCTTGTCCCCCCCACCCACCTTGGCTCATTTCTCTCCTTCCCAGCTGTGTCCCTCTGCTCCCTCCATTTCCCTTCTTTTTAAATTACCCAGGCCATGCTCTTGATATTCAGTGGGGAAAAAGGCCTGACTGAACAAGCTCCAACTCCTGTGAATTAACATGCAATCTGAGCAGAACAGAAGAATGGGGCTGCTCCAGGAGCGTACTGTCCTCCAGCTGTAGGCTGAAGCTGGGCATCCAGGGAGGAGGAGGATTATAGTAGAATACAAAACATCCTTAAGGGTCACTAGAGGGACACGGGATGAGAGAATGGGATCTTACTGCCCGAAGTAAATGACAGGTCCCAGAAGACTCTGCAGAAAGGACATCTTGCGATGGGAAGATACTGACTTTGTGGACAGATCCATACAGAATTTCAACATTTCTGGGACTATTTAAGTCTCCTGCAACTGATGATAGGCATCCTTGG
The DNA here is from genome assembly GCA_009823505.1 of Rhizomys pruinosus. Lineage (NCBI taxonomy): Eukaryota > Metazoa > Chordata > Mammalia > Rodentia > Spalacidae > Rhizomys > Rhizomys pruinosus. Next base: position 811,257 of record VZQC01005145.1, on the reverse strand, counting down.
TACTAGAAATGGAGTAAGAAAGTGTACAAGAAGTACTAGTCCTTGGCACAAAAACAGACCTGTCCACCAACAGAACAAAACTGAAGACACAAACCTGAGCACATACAATTACAGCCACCTCATATTTGACAAGGGGGCCAAAAAGACTCAATGGAGGAAAGACAGCATATTCATCAAATGGTGTTGGCAAAACTGGATCACCACTTGTAGAAGAATAAAATTAAACTCCTACCTCTCACCCTGTACAAAAATCAACTCCAAATGGATCAAAGACCTCAGTGTGAAACCCAAGACTCTGAAGGTGATAGAAGAAGAAGTTGGGAGTTACTTACAAGACACAGGTATAGGAAAAGACTTTCTTAATCAGAGAGCAGCTGCACAGGAAATAACGTTGACAATTGACAGATGGGACCTTATTAAACTCAAAAGTTTCTGTACAGCAAAAGAAACAATCAGGGAAGTAAAGAGAAAACCCACAGAGTGGGAGGAAACCTTTACTGTTGATACTTCTGACAGAGCATTAACTTCCAGAATATATAAACTACTCAAAAAACAAAGAAGTAAGAAAACAAATGACTCACTCAAAAGATGGAGTAAAGAGCTGAACAGATACAAGTGAGGAAATAGAGATGGCTGAGAAACATCTTTAAAAATGTTCAACATCACTAATAATTAAGGAAATGCAAATTAAAACCACTTTAAGATATTATTTCACCCCAATAAGGCTGGCAAGGATCAAGGAAACAAATGATACTAAATGCTGGAGAGGGTGTGGAGAAAGGGGAACACTCATCCACTGCTGGTCGGAATGCAAACTTGTACAACCACTATGGAAAGCAGTATGGATAACCCTTAAAAGACTCAAAATGAGCCTACCACCTGATCCAGCCATACCACTTCTGGGAATATATCCATCAGAATCATCCTACCACAGAGATACATGTACAGCCATGTTTACTGCAGCTCTCTTCGCAATAGCGAAGAGCTGGAAGTAACCCAAGTACTCCTCAACCAATGAGTGGATAGAGAAAATGTGGTACATCTACACAATGGAGTTCTATGCAGAGGTAAAGAAAGATGACATCATGAAATTTGCAGGTCGATAGTCATAAAAAAGAGCCTGCTATTGGCCCCAAAACAGGCCTGAAGACCAATGGATCAAAATTGAAGATCCAAACTTGAGCTCATACAATTTCAGCCAGTTCATATTTGACAAAAGGGCCAAGAAGACACAATGGAAGCAAGACAGCATCTTCAGCAATTGGTGTTGGTAAAAATGGATCACCACTTATAGAATAAAACTAAATTCCTACCTCTCATCCTATACAAAAGTCAACTCCAACTGGATCAAAGACCTCAAGGTGAAACCTGAAACTCTGAAGGTTATTTAAGAAAACATTGGCAGCAACCTACAAGACAGAGGGGTAGGAAAATATTCTCTACTCAGACAACAGCTGCACAGGAAATAAGGTCAACAATTGACAAGTGGGACATGATTCAGCTCAAAAGCTTCTGTACAGCAAAAGAAACAATCAGTAAAGTGAAGTTAAAGTCCACAGTGGGAGGAAACCTTCATTGCTGATACATCTGACAGATCACTAAATTCCAGAATATATAAACTAGTCACAAAACAAAGAAAACAAACGACCCACTCGGGAGATGGAGTAAAGAGTTAAACAGAGACTTCACAAGTGAGAAAGAAAAATGACTGCGAAACATCTTAAAAAGTCTTCAACAAAGTTAATAATTAAGGAAATGCAAATGAAAACCACTTTAAAACATCATCTCACTCCAATAAGACTGGCTAGGATCAAGAAAACAAATGATACCAAATGCTGCAGGACCACATTCTCTGGAACCAAAGCTGGGAGGTTTCAACAGCAGGTGTTGCCTCCCCCCACCCCCACCCCCAAGCTTCAAGGCAGTTCCGCCTTACTGGCCCCACACTGAATCCAGGCCAGCTCTCTCTGGAACAGCATTTTTGTTACTTGGTTTTAATAAACAATTTTTCAGGATTTTCCCCATTTACAGAAATACTGAGCAAGGGATTGCTATATACAGTCCTAATTTTGTTCAGTTATGATCTATCTAGACCAATTCCCTCTCAGATTTCTGTAATGCTTTCATGTTTTCTTTTTTTTTTTTTTTTTTTTTTTTTTTTTTTTTTTTTTGGTTACTTTAGTTTTTATTGATGATTTGTGCATTTCAAACATCATCCTTCAGTCTATGTTGGGTTTTGTCTTTTGAGGAGCCATTGAGATATTCATGTGATCACTGTTTATAAGTCGACTTATATGAATTATTCTTTTATTTGATGTGTGTTTATATGCAATTACTCAATATTTTTCATCCACATTCTTTGTTAAATTTTTTAATTTATTATTTTTATGTGTATGAGTGTATTGTCCACATGTAGGTAGGTGCACCCGTGTTGTGCAATGCCACGGAGGTCAGAAGAGGGTATTGAATAACTGGAGTTAAAGACGGTTCTTAGCCTCCATGTGGGTGCTAGGAATTGAACCCGTATCCTCTGCAAGAGCAGTTGGCACTCTTAACCATTGAACCATCTCTCCAGCCCCCTTCATCTACATTCTTTAGAGATAGTTTCCATTTTTGTGATCATTGTATCTTTTCCTAGGTTTGTATTACAGTAAGGCTGATGTAATCAAAGGAGTTGGGGAGTTCAACCCACTCCTTTTTAATTATTTAAGAAAAATGTGTGGTATATCTTTCTTCCTTGAGGTTGTGATAAAGTTATCTAGGAATTCATCTCTATGTGAGTTTTTTCATTTGAGGACAATAATTTGAATATCTTTTTTTCCTTATTTGCTAAAAGTTTCAAAAGCCTCTTGATATAAACTTCATATTTAATAGGGTCTAAGAATACAGATATTTGTATGCTTCCTTTAGTTATTAAAATATTGTAGTTTACATGCAAAAAAAGAAAAGTAGAACCAGTCTTGACACTTCCATAAGAGACTGGCTAACAGTGACACTGAGAAGAGATAAAGAGCAATTATGAAGGTTTTTAAAACAGGCAACATAATTAAAGTGAGTGTGGGCATGGCATCCTTAAAGCACTAAGAATCTGAGGGTGATCTCTGGGGGATTCCACAGCCTCCACAGAAGCATACTTTTCTATGGGGCCTGCTTTCCATCCTTATCTGATTCACAAAATTAATGACTACTAACCCCCTTAAAAGGAGTCAGCTGACACATGTTGGGAAAAAATTTGCATCTGTATGAACAGCCAGTTAAAAATCAAAAACATCTTGACTCAAAGGGATATCTTGTGAAATTAAAAGCTTGAAAACGCTGGATAGGAAAGGGGTGAGATGAATGGAAAGAGAAAATGAACCCAATTAGAATACACCACAACATGGACAGATCAAAATAATAATGCAGAATGAAAGGAATTAGATAAAACTGCATCTGCTCTCTGACAGCCAGTATATAGATCTGCAGGAAAAGCAGAGAATCCACAGTGACAAATGCAGACTTATTGGCTGTTTGGAGATAGAAGGGGCAAGTGCGAGATTACAGTGGGCACAAGGGAATTTTCTAGGGTGATGAATATGTTAGGTATTATGACTACGGGGATAGTTATACTATTGGATAAATACCCCAAGGACTAAAATACCTAGTCGAAATATGTGCAGTTGATTATTTATAAATTACACAGGAGCCCTTCTGGGTCTGACGGTGTTTGGCTCCAAGACTCACCACTGATGACTAAATCTGCATCTGCTCATCTTCCTTGCATGATGCCTAAATCTGCATCTGCTCACCTTCCTTGTGTGATTCCTTTGCAAATCTTTTCAAACCATAATCATCTTTGGGTTACTTACAATATCTGATACAATGTAATTCTATTTAAAACAATGTGATACCGTAGTATTTAGAGAAAACAGTGTCAAGAGTCTGTACATATTTAATACAGTTGCCACTTTCATTCCAAATATTTTCAAGTTTTCATGAAAGAGGAACCCAGGGGTATAGCAGGCCAAATAAACTTTAATAAATTTACTTAGAACTTGAAGGAGTAAGGAACTGGTTGTGCCTTCTTTGAAGTAGAGGAAACTTTGCCTACACCTACTCCTAAATCACCGATAAGATTAGATAGAATTATTTTCCTTTCCCCGTGGCCGGTGAACACTGCAGAGCCAAGAGGTGAATCCATGGAGGTTCATGTGGTTGCAGCTGCCTCCTCTACTGTCAACCATAAAGCCACAGTGCTGAGAGATGCTTGGCTCTACAGCATGTCAGGGAGGCAGGGCTTCCCCCACTGACCTCAGATCCCCCCAGCAGAATGACAGCATTAGTGCAGCACACATAGAGATGGCCAATTGAAGGTATTGTAAGGAAACGCTCCATTTAACACAGTTCAACCTCGGCAGCTGAGTTAGCAGATGCCGGTGATTTGCCATCCCTTTTCCTGTTTATCTGAGATGTTCAATAGACATTCCTATTTAAATAGCCTTGAAGAGAAGAGAAGTGAATTTCCTTACCAGGCTTTTCCATGTGTTTAGAACCTTCTTTAAAGATGAAAAATGTTCTCACAGATAGTGATTTCTTCAGAGGTATTTGGGGCTCTGGTACTAATACACTATAATATGTTTACATTTAAAAACTCTTTAAACACACTGGCCTATCTCCTCATTCTTTGTCCCTTGAACCTCATGAAGAAGTACAGTCATATGGTACATAACATTTTGGTTAACAATAGACTGGAGATTCTATAAGATCATAACAGAATTAAAACCTTCCCAGGAGGTACACTAATGTACTGTGCTGCCACTCCTATCAAAGGACAGCACATACAACTATTTTTTAAAGCCAATTTTTATTGAAGCTTTGTGCATTTATACACAATTATTTATAGTACTTAATACTTGAGATGATAAGAAATAATTATGTTACTGACACATTGCTTTAGACTGCACTCCTATCCCTCAAAGAGAGTAAGAGTCTATTCTGGAGCCAAATATGGAAAGGTGCATCTTGTGAGCACAGATTTAAGTGACTCCATGTTCCAAGATGGTAAAACTTGCATGAGTTTTGTTTTATTTTTTTATTACTTAATGTATGTGAGTGTATTGCCTGCATGTATGGAAGTGTACCCATGCCCTGCAATGCCCAAAGAGGGCAGAAGAGGGTGTTGGATCCCCTGGAGCTGGAGGTACAGAAAGTTATTAGCTGCCATGTGGGTGATGGGATTTGAACCTAGGTCTTCTGCAAGAGCAGCCAGCGCCGCTCTTAACCACTGAGCCATCTCTCCATCCCCAGTTTCATGTAGTTTTTATAGTATTAATACTAATAAAAGAATATCATAAATCAAAATAGTTTTTACAACTGTTGCTGAGTAGGTCATGTAGGCAGATTATAGCAAAGCAGGGAAATCTCTGTAATAAGCCTTGTTAGGAATAGGAGTGGAAAGAGGCACAGACAGAAAACAGAAGAAGCCACCCCCACCCGCCGCCCCCATCCACATTGACCTTTTATTAGTCTGTGAGGGGTGGAAGCTGACTGAAGCAGATAAGCACAGCAACCACACTGGTGCAAGTGGAAGAAGAGTTTAAGGCTAGCTATTCTTTGGTGTTTGTAGAGGGCCAGGGGCCTGATAAAGGCAGAAAGGCCCATTTTCAGAACAGGAATGCCTTATGGCTGGGGAAGGTATGTTCCAGGAGCATAGTTTCAAATAATGCTCTGATAAGCCCCAGGGGCTAACAATGTGTGATAAGGCCTGTCATCCAGAATGGTGGGGGTTTTGTGCAGTCTCCCTTTAGGCTAGAGATGCAATTTGTGGATAGTCCTTAGTCTTTAGGCTGCTGGAAGCTGTGGGTCTGTTGGTATATTCCAAAGGCATTTACCTAAGAGTTACAAGGATAACTATTAGGTCATGCACAGATGTAGGCAATAAAAGGCTATTTAAAGCTGGGCAAGGCAGAACATGCCTTTAATCCTAGCACTTGGGAGGCAAAGGCAGGTGGATCTTTGTAAGTTCAAGGCCAGCCAGGTCTACAGAGTGAGTTGGAGGACAGCTGGGGCTACAGGGAGACCCTGTCTTGAAAAGATGAAAAAAAAAAAAAAGGATATTTAAAGGGTTAATGTAGCCCAAGATTATTTGGTTTTGGCCCTACAATATTCCAAATCTTCACAATTATTGAAGTTCTAGTAGGTCAACCAGCTATTATAGAATGTGCACTACAGCTGTACTTCTTTCTGAGAATGTCTCTTTCTGAGAATGTCAGAAAAAAAATGTTTAGTATAGAGTATGTGTGTTAGGCCAGCAGCCTGACAAACCTGGTCTTGATTGTACCAGGAGGCCGCCAGGAATGACTGACCCACACCTTCTCAATTTATTAGACATACCCCATGATGTTCTCATAAGACATTTCTCAGACACAACCCCATTGTTAAGCTACAAATGACTACAGGTCACAGGCTGCTCAGTAAAAGGACAGAGGAGAACCTGAGGCTGGGGGATGCCCTGCCCAGCACTTTTCTCCACCGAGAATCTATATAGAGAGATTCGGAGTGGCCTGTGGCCCCAGATTGGAAGCAGGAAGCCCTCCACCCTAGGCCTCTCCTCATCCATTCCCTAGTGCTGGAGCTGGTTTGCTGTCTCTATTCATTTATTAATATTTATGGAGTTGAACATCCTCTCATCCAGTCTATTTGTAAATTTTAAAGTCAGGCTGCTTGGAATATTTTTGTCACTAATTCCCTGAATAATCATCCCCTTATGACCAAAGAATCATTGTATCCTGAGCTGGAATCACAAGGAATATCTGCTTTTTCCCAGGAAAAAAAGTTTAGTCCATGCAAAAATGTTTCTAAAAATAGGATAATAATTACAATAAATCTTTATTGTCTTTTCTTCAGTGACTAATGAGTCATTGTTATGCTTATCCATATAAATCTGTCAAAAGAAGGAAAAGCATCAATTCTATCATTGTGTGAAGTGCACCATAAATTTAAGCCCTTAAATAATTCATTTCTCCTTCCCATAAAATTAAATCAATCCATGCCTGAAAGCATGACCTTGTGTTATTTGCTTATTTTTGTCCCAGAGCATGTCTAATCTCTCCCTGCTTGTCTCTGTGTTAATCCATTTTAGGGCCCTTAACTCTTTGAAAACAAGCAGGATAATCATTTAAAGTGAGCTGAGATTATACAACAACCTAAATAAATCTCTATCACATTTTATGTATGCATGCATGCATATATGTGGATACCTATGCATGTATGGGTGAATTTTTGAGCTCTCTTTTCTGAAAGACAGCAAGGCAAGCCATCATGAGATCTACAAATAATCTCTTAGATCTCACTTAGGGTTTGAGGAGTGAGGCTGTGAGTGCCACCCAGTTGCTTGTATAGCTGTTGCACAGGAGAGGGGTGATGCGGCGACCTGCTTCTGGATTTGGATCCTCAAAGCAGGAACATCATCACTATTATTATTATTATTATTATTATTATTATTATTATTATTTTGGTCTTTTTGAGAAAGACCACCTGTAGCCCCAGGTGGTTTGGAACTCGCTATGCAGATCAAGTTGTCCTTTAGCTCACAGAGACCTGCCTGCCTCTGCCTGCCAAGGGGCCAGCTAGCAGGAGCCTTCTTTAGGAATGTAAACTGGTGTTAGGAAAAGGATGATAGTTTGGCCTCAGCAGGTGTCTAAGGTGACTTTGTTGTCACAGAAAGAATGAGCACACCAGAAGAGGATTAGATCCCAAAGTGGGAGGAGGGATGGGAGAGGGTTAGATAATGCAGTCTATGATCCTGGTCACCAAGGAATCAATCGAGTAGTTGTGTGTGTGTGTGTGTGTGTGTGTGCCTTTTATTTTATTTTTTAATTTATTTTATTTTATTTATTTGTTTATGTGTATGAATGTATTGTCTGCATGTAGGTTTGTGCACCCATGTAGTACAATGCCACAGAGGTCAGAAGAGGGTGTCGGATTCCCCTGGAACTGGAGTTCTCCTGGAATTGGAGTTACAGATGGTTCTCAGCCGCCATGTGGGGGCTGGGGATCGAACCCGGTCCTCTGCAAGAGCAGTCGGTGCTCTTAAACGCTAGGCTATCTCTCCAACCCCAGTGCCTTTTATTATTGAGACCCATAAGTTTGCTGTTTTGACACTTTGAAAGTACATAGATCATTTTTCTTCCACTCAAAGATGTACCATTGTGCTTATTATTTATACAAAATATACATTTCATGGGCCAGGCAAATCTCTTTATGCTGTCTGCCAAAGAAAACAGTCTCTGAGCTAAGCAGTCAGCTGAACAGATTGTCTTTCACAGTGCTGATAAACATCCAGCTCACTCTAATATTTCAAAAGCAAAGTTAACTCTAGTTGTCTAAAACCATCTCTAAAACCAGTACAATTCTACATAGGAATAAGTACTCTAGCCCTAAAAAAGAGCTTTCCTGGCCTAATTTAACAAAAAGAGAGAATACTGAGGAAAATAAACTTAAATGGGTCAAAACAACACAGAAGACATTTCTTAAATAAAAAAATCTTAAAAGCAAGCAAAAGAAGAAGAGTGGAATTTTTTTTTACTGTTCTTGTGGTAAGAGATGTGTAGCAGCACTGTTAACCTAAACAAGGACAAAGGCTTGCCAGCTTTCCTAATTCAGTCTTTTATAATGAATTTTAAATATTTCTGATGTATTTGATTTCTCCTTTTCTCAGCTGTCAGAATACTCTCTCTAGCATTCATGCAATATAATTATAGTCCCCAGAGCTTTTAATGACAGAGGACTGAGGAAACCAGAGAAATCAATTAAGATCCTGGAGGATGATTTTCCTCATCTGAGGAAAATCCAGATGAGATGACAAAGAATGGTTTGGAGCTCTGGGCCGCCATGGGACAGTCCTGTAGACACTGGTGAAAGCGTACAGGCTAACCTCAGTTTCGGTTCACATCTTGTAAGAAATTTAAAATAAAGAAAACTATTTTCGAAGCACTCTTTAGAGAGTGAACTTGAACTGGTAGCCAAGAGGAGTGCATTAAAAAAGAAGATTTAAATCTTGGATGTGTCCCTAAAGTAAGAAAGAAAAAGGCCGCTTGCACGTCAGTCAGATGCCTACTGACAGTACTATGTATATCCCATTTCAAAATGTAGGTAGGTGTTGGGCAACCTGACCTCTAGGTCCCTTTTCACATCTAATCTGCCCATCCTGAACACGTGATACTGACTTATAAGAAGCATGACATGTCAGAACAGTGGAGTGTTGGATTTGATGTCCAAAGTCAGTGTCTCTTCAACTCCACATTCAATAACGGAACTTTAGTATTTTGGAACCCACCACAGTGGGAATATTTGAAGCCAGAAATGTGCAGATTCTGCAATTCTATACTCAAGGACAATCATTTAACACTTACCTCAGAAAACTAAGTTAAAATATGAGTGAAGTAATTTGTTCCAGTACATTTGTAACTTCTACATAAGGATTGGCTTCCTTGGAAATTCATTTTCATAGTAAGTATTACTATTAAGATTTAAGGGGCGATGGCTCAGTGGTTAAGAGTATTTGCTATTCTTGCAGAAGACCAGAATTTGGCTCCCAGCACCCACATCAGGTGGTTCATGACCAACTGTAACAACAGTTCCTAGGTTCTGATGCCCTCTTCTGGCTTCTGTGAGCACTACATTCATATGATATATATCTGTAATGCAAACAAAACACTTATGCTCATAAAATAAAACAAATCTTGGGACTGGAGACATGGCTTTTTCTTTTCTTTTTTTTTTAAATTAGTTTTTATTGATGCTTTGTGCATTTCATACATTTTTTCCAATTCAGTTCAGGCTTATTTCCCTTTCCCTCCCCCCCCACCCCCACCCCATCCCAGATCATGCATTCTGCCATAACGAGACATGGCTTTTTCGTTAAAAGCATGTACTCCTCTTGCGGAAGACCCCAGTTCAGATTCCAGCATGCGCACTAGGTAGCTCACAAGTACCTGTAACGCCAGGGGATCCAATGTCCTCTTCTGGTGTCTGTGGGCACCTGCATGCATGTGCACAGCCGTACACATACATATGCATATTAAAATCAATAAAATAATTATTTTTAAAATATTTAAATAAAACATTTTTTCATCTAAAGCATTTATATATTTTATTACCAGAATTTCATGTTAATTTTGAACGGGAAGCCTGAATTTATTTTTCTTAAGTTTAATTTGGATTATTGACATTCCTAATATTCAAAGCCCTAAATTTAAAAACTGTAACAGAGAACTTAATTTTTAGTCTGAGTAATTTAAAGAAACAAACAAAGGAATTAACTTTCGCGAAAGGGACAGCAGAATTGTCTGGAACGGGCCGATGCTCCAGCTTCTCTTCAATGCTCAGTGTCACCCCATCCATTCCATCCTCTTTGAAGCATTAAATGCTTGCATGACCAAGTATGTAGCCGAGCTTTGTCCTGTTGCGTAGCGATTTCCAAGCTTTTCATATTTGAAATGTGTCTCTGCAAGTAGATAGAATGTTCTCAGACTGCAGGAGCCGCATGTCCTCCATTTTGAAAATTTCCATATTAAGCATGTGCCAAGATTCAGCAGCCCTCAGACTGTCCATCAACTCCTTGGGCAGAGTCAGAGGATGAGAGAGTGAAACGGGACGCCCTGTCACAAGGAACTTGACCCCCACATTCTCTCCACTTCTTTCTTTCCTTTCTAACCAGCTTTTGCTTACTTTCCACCTTTTGCCTGAATGCCTGTATTCTTTTTTTCTTCCTCTTTGAGAGCAAGAGAAATTCCACACAGCTGCTTGTAGTTCCAGTACCCACCACTTTACAATTCTGCAGCATAAACAACAGATACTTGTGTTGTTTAACTTCATCTAAAACTCCATTGAACATACATGTAGGAGTTTAAGAGCAAGAGGAGAAAGATGATCATCTGCAAGGCTCCTGAAGCAGGAAGTGTGCCAGATCTCCCTCAGGACAGCTCCAAGAACCTGTCAACTCCACCAGAATCTGCTACTCAAGTCTTTGTGTCCCTCTGAAAAATTCAAACATGCCAAGCTAGAGACTGGATTCACTTAGGCCACATTCTCCCTTGTCTCTACCCAGGGAATGACAAGGATCTGTTAGCCTTTGACAACACTAATCCCTGTGAAGGCTTCTGGGTTTCCTCTCTCACCACGCCTGCGTACATCTCTTATGAAAAGCACAGGTACAGCCGGGCGTGGTGGCGCACGCCTTTAATCCTAGCACTTGGGAGGTAGAGGCAGGCGGATCTTTGTGAGTTCAAAGCCAGCCTGGTCTACAGAGTGAGTTCCAGGACAGCTAGGGCTACAGGGGGAACCCTGTCTCGAAAAGACCAAAAAAAAAAAAAAAGAAAAAGAAAAGAAAAGCACAGGTATACTGGAGACTTGTTTCAGCAGTTAAGATCACATACTGTTCTTCTAGAGAATCTAAGTTCAGTTCTCAACACCTACATTGGACAGCTCACAACCACCTGTAAATCCAGGTCCAGGGGATCCAAGGCCTCTGGTCTCTAAGATCATTCTCTCTCTCTCTCTCTCTCTCTCTCTCTCTCTCTCTCTCTCAATTAAAATAAATCATTTCTTTAAAGAGCATGTTCATTGAATAGATTAAAAATGCCAAATGTCTGTTAAAGTACCCAAAGAATATTTGATTATTTTGTTGATAAGTGAGTAAATATAAAAAATTATCTTCTACGGACTATTATTTCAGCATAATGGGACTGTTATAATCAGCCACTTCTAAAGGCTTGTTATTATCTCTGACTGTACAGAAAGCACTGAAACACACAGCCTTTTTCAGGGACCAGTCTCTGTTACATGGAAGCTTCCAGACATGCTTGGTTTACTTGTTTGGAGATTGAGTGCCTTAGAATACCTACAGTTATAGTAATACCACAAAGCTCTGGACTAATTGGGTTCATTGTCAGGAGTTCAGGATACTCGAGGTCACTGTGGTTCCTGTCATAGCTTTGGTCTGTGCTCCTGCTCTGACCAAGACAGAGTCCAAAGGAGATTTTCAGTATAATAATAGGATAGGATCTTTGGGGTTTCATGGAATGTTCAGATAGTGACAGCTTGATTTTCTACTTTTGGATGTCATTTATGCTCTTTCTTGACTAATTTACCTGAATAGGATTTCCAGTGTTAGTGGAACAAGAGGGAAAGTGGGCACCCTTGTCTTATTCCAGATCTTAAAAGTAGATGTTGCCAACCCTGAAGCTGAGTTTTGGTGAAATGGTCTTCCCATGCTGCTTACCCATACCTCATTATTTATTTTGCATTTATAAATCCTTATTGTGCATGTATGATTTTCCCAGACACTGTTCCAGGCACTAGGGACAGATTAGGATGAATGTTTAATAGGCACACGGTTACAGTCATTTTGGTGTTTTATAACCATCAGTTCTGATTGGTGCCTCTCCTGCACTCGTAGTTAAATACTGTATCATCTCCAGTTATGAAGCTAAGTTCCCATCTTCAAGGAGTATACAATGTGTTAGAAAAACAAGACATAAGCAAATAGATGGATAGCTGAATTTTATTCTAGACTTATTTGTTTTGCCTTGCTATTTTTAATTTTTCCTTTATGTTGCTCCTTCCTTCCTTTCTTCCTTCCTTCTTTCCCTCTTTATTTCTTTTTGGTGATGCTGAGAAGTGAACTCAGGGCCTCATGAATATTGTTCAAGCAGTGTACCACTAGGTATTGAGCCCAGTGCTATGTACATGCTAGACAAGTGCTTTGTGACTGACCAAATTTCCCATACTACATCTTCACTTTTTATTGCAAAAATAAATAAGTCCAGAAAGAGAACTGCAGTCTGCTACATTAATAAGCAGGATTTGCTAGATCTCCCTGACCTACAAAGTCTCTTCTCGCTCTAATAAATTCTTAGAAATGATTTATTTTCCCAGGGCTTGTATATTCACATGCATGACTAAGTGTGTAACGAGTAGGAGAAAATGGTGAATGACTGGATCTGTTCCTTTTCTTTTCCAATTATCTACTAGGATGGATCTTCCCATAACTCTAAAAACAAATGTCTGCTAAGAACCTACTGAGTGTCTTACAGCAGGTGTGTGGGCGGTAAATGACAGAATTACACAGATGTGGATCCTTAACAAACCCCAAATGATGAGCATGACTGAACACAAATTTTTTGTGTTGAGGAATCTCAGTCTCAGAGAACCCCTGACCTTTTCAAAATGACAAATAATTATCTAGCAATTAATTTAAGGTATTATGAGAAAAAGAACCTATCACAAATATCTGTTTTTCTTTTCTCTGCTTTGTTTTTTGTTTGTTTGTTTGTGTTTGTCTTTTGGAGACAGGGTCTCCCTGTAGCTCTGGCTGTCCTGGAACTCACTCTGTAGACCAGGCTGGCCTTGAACTCACAAAGATCCGTCTGCCTCTGCCTCCCAAGTGCTAGGATTAAAGGCGTGTGCCACCAAGCCCGGCTTCTCTGCTTTGTTTTTATTGAGTCTCTTGCCACTCTGGATTTCCTTAGGGGATGAGGCTGAATCAGGTGCTCCCTCCTGCCAGTCAGTAACTTTAAATGTGATAGTTGCTCAGTTGATAAATGAAAGAGGAGGAGGAGTAGGAGCAGGAGGAGGAAGTAGAGGAGGAGGAGGAGGAGGAGGAGGAGGAGGAGGAGGAGGAGAAGGAGGAAGAAGAGGAGGAAGAGGAGGAGGAGGAGAGGAAGTGGAGGAGAAAGAAGAGGAAGAGAATGAAGAGGAAGAGACAGCAGTGGTAAAGAGAGAAAAAGAAAGTGATGTATCATTTTTGATCTACTTTATTACAATTGTATAGTTATTTGGTTTTCTAGTTCTCATTTTTATTTTTCAACCAAGACGCTTCCCCATCACACAGACTTTTCACTATTTAATTATGTCCGTGTTTATTTTATCGCAGTAGAAGATGCAAAGTCACCAGTGCATTCCCACAGGTCCTGTACCTTTGTAAAGAGCTCCCGGTTCTGTTAGAATGCACAGCAATGAACAGATGGAAGCTACTTAGCAGTCTCAATGGCAACATGACATGGAGCATTTTAAGTGGTAATGTCTGAAGAGGAATTTAGAAGTGCACTTCGTCCATATCAGGCATTCATAGGAAAGGTCACTTGGGGAAGAGTAGACTTCTAGTTAAACACTTCAAAGGAGAAATTGCCTCTGTTTTCAAGTGCCCATTGGTCACATGTAAATGTTTCAAGTTAATATGTTCAGTTTCAAATCTTACTGAAGACCATTGCCTTAGGTTCTTCCATATAGCTTCTCAGACTGGGAGTGCTGCAGAAGCTGTAGCCAGCCAGTCTGGCTACAGAGCTGACAGATAAGGTAATTGGTGAGTCTCCCTCTGGAAACCTCTGGAGGCTTCTCTACATGCTCAAAAAAAGCATTATTATACACATTCATAATATGTGAGTATTTTATGTCAACTACGTTCTCTTATAATATGTGCAACCTATAACTAGGTATGTGCAACATAACAGGGATGTTCTAGCACCAACATGTTCATATTTTGAATAGACATGAGCAAATGCCTTTAAGACCCTGCAAAATAACCTCTGTCTGTTCCCAGGAACTTTCTTTCCTGTAAGTTTCTTTCCCGTAAAATGCACTTTAACAGCTATTTATTTGAAAGCCTGTCCCTTTACCCTTCTCTCTTCTGTGTTTCGATTCAGACTGTAGCCACGTTAACAGTTGAAGAGTCTTAGTATCTTATGTGGCCAATTTTCTCTTTCCCATAGACTAGTCATTTAAGTTTTATTAACATTCTTGTGCCATAAGTAGAAACATGACTTATATTCTTAAAGATATTTCATGCACTAAGGACACAAATTCCTCCAACTCTTGTCCCCTCCTGTCCCTTCACATTTGGAGCACTCTACCATGTGTTTAGGCAGATGGTTTCAGGCTTCAGTAGATTTAAAATGCACTTTGTACAATATTCTAAGTATAATTTAACAATGGTATCTACCACGTGCTCAATGTGTGATGACTAGGGGCTTTACATGGATTAAGTAAGAATTGTATCTATCCGCATGGTATTTAGATTGCCTTTATGTCAGAAGACACCAGAGATGAAGCCACTGTTCAAGGATGCTCAGCCCAGGCAGGAAGAACCTGAATCAGATGAATGAAAGTCTCTGTGCCTCGTATTTGGTTTTATGGAAAATATGAGTTTAAAAGCTAAGTGATCCTAGGAAGTTTACAGCCTTGAATTTCTAGTAAGATTTACTTTATCATTGCTCTCAATGAATAGGTTAGCTGTATGGAATGTAGAGATGCAAACCCCATGCATGCAGAATTTGATGTTGCCCTTCTTGTTTCTAGCATTGTTTAGAAATAGAATGCTATCCACATGTCTTATTCAGCTCATGAACTTTTGCACTCAGAAAAGTTTAAAATCTCTTTATTCCTGGTGGTCAATACCTGCTTTCTCAGTGGGTCTTTTTTATATTTAAATTTTGTTGTTGTTGTTGTTGTTGTTATTGTTGTTATTTTATTTGACAGGGTTTCCCTAGTCTCAGCAGGTCTGGAAATGACTATGTGAACCAGGCTGACCTTGATCTCACAGAGAACCTCCTGCCTCTGCCTCACAAGAGCTGAGATTAAAGCTGTGTGTCACCACACCCAGTATTCAGTGTGTCAGATTAAAATCTGGACTTAAACAAATTATGTGTATGCATATGTCTGTGTGCTTGTGTGCCACGTGCCTGTGTACATGTGTGCCATGTATGTTCAGGTGCCCACAGAGGCTGGAAGAGAACGCCAACTTCCCTGGAGCTGGAGTTAGGGGTGTGCAGACTGCCTGAGAGGAGTGCTGGGCCGTCTGGAAGAGCAGAACGGGCTCTTACCCTCTGCGTGCTCCCTCCAGCCCTCACCAGGATGTTGAGTGCTGGAGTTCTGAGACATGTTTAGCATCCACGCTTTGCGGTACTTCTCATCTCACTTCTTTCTTCCCTGTAAAACTGGGAAAGATTATTATGTAATTTGACTTCTCAGTTTGGCTTTTTTTTTTTTTACTTTACATGCCTTTTTCTTTTATTATTATTATTATTATTATTATTATTATTATTATTAACTTTTTCCATAAGTCATACATCATTTCTCAGTCGAATCTAGAGTCGCTTCCCTTTCCATGTCCCCCACCCCACCCGAGTCCCTGCACTCTGCCCTACATGTCCTGCATCTTTTTCTGAGTCTTTCCAGAATTTTTTTCCTTTCAGTTCTTTTGTTGTTGTTCTCTCCAACTTGTATTGCTACAGTATATATACATATATATATACATAGTTTTATATATGCATAAATATATACATACATACACATATCACTTGAATTGGAGGACTTTTTTTCCCTAAAAGATGTCATGTTTTCCTTAAGGAAGTGCTTGAAGGTTCCTACTTGGCAATCCCAAACAACCATCAATCCTACACTTTTGCTCCACATCGGGGTCTTTCTCTCCCATGGTCCCCCAAATGAAATCCAGTAAGCACACATCCTGTCTTGATACCCCTGTACTGGCCTCCATGATACAGCCCAGGTAGTCCAATAATGGCAGTCTATATTCTGACAAGGCTGAAATTCCCTTAGCTGTTTAGTCCACAAGCTGGGTATCTCAGTAGTCCCCATCTGGCATTGAAGGTTTGAAGGATTCTTGGAGAGACATGAGTCTTCAGTCCATATTGGAAGGTTAAAAAGCTGTTTCTCATATCTTTGAGGAGTGCTAAAAGAGATGGCAGCCATAGGGTAGATGCACTTGCCACTAAGAATTGAAGACAGGCCAAACCACAGTATTCTCTCTTTTTTTCTTTTTGTCTTTTTACTAAGATCTCAAGTTTATGTCTGCAGTATAGTTTCTCTGGTCTTACTGATTATTTATTTCTGGTTGTACTTTCCTTTTGGATGCTTAAGGACACACAGCCCAGATTAACCAAGGTTTTTGTTTTCTCAAGGTCAGTTGAGGATCTGGTCCTCAGGGATCTCTTGGGGTTTTTGGGGGGTGGGGGTGAGGAGGGTGGGAATGTCTTGCTCCCTTCATTCTTACACACTGGCTGCATATCTTTGCTGTAGGTAAAAAAAGAAGCCACCTCTGGCTACATTGCGCTAAATTACCTGCTTGTCTGCTTACACCGAAACCTGGCCCTGCATTAACAAACCCGTGAGACAGCCCTGGGAATGAAGACTCTAACAAGTACTTGTGATATTTACAGAACATGAGGCCAGGGTCTGAAAGCAGGCCCTGAGATATGATGTCACTCTGGGTATAAAAACAGAATGCTGTGTATGAATAAATGGGTTCTTTTCACGNACCAATCTGCAGGCTGTTGTGCCCAAACCCCCACAACCCCACCATCCAGTGGGGGGTGACAGGTTGTTTGTTCAATCAAGTTGATCAAATGAGTGTCCAGACTACATTGCTGTAGTTTCACCATTCACCCCAATCGCAGCCTTTACATTCTACCACGGCCCCTCTTCCGCAGATTGTTCCCCAGGTTTAGAAAAGGGGCACAGGTAGATGAGAAGTAAAACAGTCCACTCTCTCTGGAGCTGTTGACTTGGACTCTGGTCAATTCTGGCTGTTTCCTTTCATGGGCTGACAGTTTGTCCAGGAGTAACCTTTCGATTCTCATGGAGAGGGATGCATTGTAAAAGAACAACAACAGAAAGACTGCATCAGAAAATGGACTGAGTTCTTTAGAAAGCTGATTTCCCTTGATTCAGTATCTAAGAACTCTGTAAGGAGAAACATTTGAATAATGTATCACTCGTAAGTTTTCTGTGCCTACATCCAAATGATGTTTGTCTGATAAATAATGCATCAGCCATATTCCTGGGAATGTTATCAGTTGTTTAATAAATATTATCTGGCCTGTCTGAATTGGAGAAAGGAATCTTGCAAAACTGGTGTAACTGTCGACTTATAGAAGAAAGGATTTGCTATCTAGGAAAGACACACTTTGGTAGTAGGTTGTGGTTTATAGGACAAGGCAATGTCATGACTCATCTAACTCTCTCCTTTGTTGGGAATGTGGTCGATGAACTGCATCAGGTTTTGTGAACTTCTGCTTGATTACACAGGTATGGTTAAATTATTCAGCTAGTCACTATGTATTGTTACTGACAGGCTTTAATCTGAATTTATGATGAAATACAGCCCTAGAACTCTTTGTAAATTTATCAAGGGGCCCACTTCAGAGGAAAGGTTATGGTAATGATAATTTAAAATTTTTATCACTGTGCATGTTCAAATAATAGAATATATTTGTTCTAGCTTCTGTTTTTCCTTTTTTAAAAAAAATAAATAATAGTTCACTTTTATCTCTTAGGACATCTGGAGATTTTGTTTGCTTAACAAACACAAGCAGATTTGATTGCTTTTATTTTTTTATTTTATTTATTTTTGTATGTGTATGAATGTACTGTCTGCAAGTAGGTTTGTGCACCCGTGTCATGCAATGCTGCGGAAGTCAGAAGAGGGTCTCGGATTCCCCTGGAACTGGAGTTCTCCTGGAATTGGAGTTACAGATGGTTCTTAGCCGCCATGTGGGTGCTGGGGATTGAACCCGGGTCCTCTGCAAGAGCAGTCAGTGCTCTTAACCGCTAAGCTATCTCTCCAGCCCCTGATTGCTTTTTTTTTTAAAATGCAATTTTCAGCCAGGCGTGGTGGCGCACGCCTTTAATCCTAGCACTTGGGAGGCAGAGGCAGGTGGATCTTTGTGAGTTCAAGGCCAGCCTGGTCTACAGAGTGAATTCCAGGACAGCTGGGGCTATAGGGAGACCCCGTCTTGAAAAGACAAAAAAAAAAAAAAAATAAATAAATAAAAATGCAATTTTCTACTAAAATAAAATCCTAAATTGGTAATTACTCATTTTTATGAACACACACACACACACACACACACATATATTATATATATATAATATAGTATATATAGAGATATATATACACTTTGTAGTTTCCCAGGGCCTCAATTTTTAGACAAAATGACTATTCTCTACATAGCCACACGTGTGGCATTTTGTAGAAATATCACCCATCAGAAATGGGGAGAGCACAGGTGGCCGCGGGTTTGTGCAGATGTGAAAGCATGTGTGTGCTGCCCATGGATGCACAACCAGAGCTCCTGTTGACTTGAGTCTCCTAAATGGGATCCTTAGACTAAATCTGCTTCTGAGTAGAGCAGCATTGGCAAGGCCCTTCTGTTTCTGTTTCCTTTGAGGTACCAAAGAAATCTGCATGTGACTATAAGCTATTTGCTTGCTGTGTGTCCCAGTTTTCCTATCTATAATATGGAGAAAATCTTTATTCCTTGTCATAATAGGAGACTAAATGAGGTCATATGTTCAAAGTATTTAGAACACCAACCAGAACATTCATAAATCCCAAACAGATGGTCAAAGACCTCATAGGCCTGTTAGAAGCTGTTTTCTGGGCATAGGATGATATTGAGAAAGAACCCACTCTGACTCCTTTTGATGGCATTCAGAATACAGCAGGAGCTGATCGGAATCATCAGACTGCTGGCTGAAAATAACCTCTTCTCGGGGAGAACAGGTAGGAAATACCAGAAGTGAAACAATTTTTTTTGGAGGAATTGCTATCTCTGGAGCATAACAAACTTGTTCTTCTCTGTCACTAGATGGTCTTTTGGCTGGAATCACATTCCCATGACTGATATTCATCTGTCTGGCTCCTCACTGTTAAGTAGAATTAGCTTCTGAGCAAACAATTCAAAGTAGCCTTTAATGCTAGCTGGTTCCTTGGTTCTTTTGTCCACTTATGATATCTTTCCCTCCACTAGACTGTAAGTTCCCTAAAAGTGGAAACTGTCAATGCCTGGGTCACTGAACCTCTGTAGATCACACATTTGTGTATTTAGTACATAAATGTGTTAAAAGTATCCATTGAATGGGTGTTTAAATGGTTACATCATGTTTTGACACTAAGAAAGCAAACAGTAGCAGCACAGTCGTTGATTATAACTGAAAAGCAGGTGCTCAATAAACACTTTTAAAATAATTAGAATTCATTCAGTTTGTAGTTTAGGAAGTCGTAAGCTATGAAAATATGTTATAGGAACAGTTTCTCAATAGCCACCTCCAGACTCAGGCAAAATACAGGGGTCAGAGAATATAAATTCATCTCATATCCAAATGGTCATCAGTCACATGTGGACCTGAAACCTGGGTACCATCTCCCAGAACACTTGCGTGCCTCTAGTTTCTCCTCCCATTAATCAAATCAAGATCTTTTTCTTACACGGACTTGCTCAATGCCTTTAACAATGATAGGTGTTTGGTCCTCATGAAACCAGTAAAATGAAATCAACTAGAATATATTTAACATCACTCTCCATTATTCTTTGTTCAGCTAATGAGCAGGGAACTGGCTGAGGATAGGAGAGCAGAAAGCTAAAAGACATTTTGTGAATGATTTAAAGATGAGAAAATAGCCACTTAAAATGGAAAGACAAGTATTTTTTGGCCCTTGGGGAAGAAATTGCATTTTGCTGCCTGCTCTGCATCCACTGTCTTCATGCTGCAGGCAAAGCACTGTCAGATCATGAGTAGACTCCAGGTCCATGTTAGGCCTGTGACTTCCTGAGGGAGGCTGTAAATTCTGCCTATGCTTGAGCAGCCAGATATGGCTAGCGACAGGTCTGTGGTATTGGTGGGATAACTTTTGCTTTAGACACTGGCTAGATGGAGAAGTGGGTAAGCGTAAAAGTGTTACTCAGCTATAAAAATTCATAATAGTAAATATTCCTGATGTTTATTACATTTTTATTTTTGTAGGTATTTAGCATGTGTTTTCTGATTTTTTTTCTTTTGGTCTTTTTGAGACAGGATCTCCCTGTAGCCCCAACTGTCCTGAAACTCACTCTGTAGGCCAGGCTGACCTTGAATTTACAAAGATCCTCCTGCCTCTGCCTCCCAAGTGCTAGGTTTAAAGGTGTGCACCACCATGCCCAGCTCTGATTTTACTTTTTAAAAGCAAGACAAGTTCACAGAAAGCCAGAGAAATTAGGAAAATTTACCCAAATTCATTCAGATTGTATGAAGCTGAATTAGAAATTTGATCCCAGCCAGCAGCGAAGCCATTTGTTAAATAATAATGGTAAATATGCCACTCGAGAGCATCAAAAATAATTTCTGACAGCTTTTTTTTTTAGAAGACGTGGTGAGTCTTGAACATTTTAATGTGAACAGCTACACTTCAGATGTAAAAGGGCTTATTTTCTAGATGGTGTTTTCCACATGTTACCACTAGATGGCGGAAGAGTTATGCAAACTCTTGTAAAAAGGGGTTTTAAACGGAAGAACAATTAGAAGGTACTTGAGTTCACTTTAAGCCGGCCCTAAAAGGCAGGCGGATCTCTGAGTTCAAGGCCAGCCTGGTCTACAGAGCAAGTTCCAGGACAGCTGGGGCTACACGCAGACCCTGTCTAGAAAAGACCAAAAACAAAAACAAACAAACAAAAAAACATTAATCTAGAACTTGGTGACTTCCTGTCTGTTGGAATCTGCATTTCTAACTCCATTCTTTCTTTTTTCAGTGTAAAGCATTGGTGGTTATACATCCAAATTAGAGAAATGAGTGTTAGTCAAAAGGCTCAGAGTTTGTTTTCTCAGAAACAATATGGGCCACAATTTCAACTAGGGTTTGGATTTTTAAAATGACTGAAGAGTATTTTAATAAACCAAGCCTCTTCTTCCTCTAATTGTAACATGTTTTTGGAACCAACAAATCTACAAATAATTATTCTCTTCTAAATTTCTTCAATTAATCTATAGTGATAATGGTTTTAAATTGCTAATTACTATCCTACAGCAATCATCTGAAAAACTCCTGCATGAGGGTTCTCCATGGTCAACAGCACTTGCTGCTCTAACAAAAGAGCCAGTTTGGTTCCTAGCATCTGCATAGCAACTCACAACTGTATAATTCCAGTTCCAGGAGATCTGATGTCCTCTTCTGGCCTCTGCATGTGATCCACATACATACATACATACATACATACAGGCAAACATACATGTGTATAAAATGGAATAAATGATTAAAAAGATAAAACTAGTACAATAGTTTTCTAAAATTCGAGGAAGTTCAATGACCAGAACAAGAAAACTCCTGGAAGTCCTATGAGATTAAATATAAAACCAAAGAAAAATCAGTTATTTTGGATTTGTATTCCTTCTACAAAATGAAATTGTATATCTACAAGTCTCTGCGGACATCTCCATGACATCTAAAGAAAGGAGAACTTGGGTGCTTGAGCCACAATCCAACACATGTACTCCCCAGGATTTCCTTCCTGGTGTTCACACTCTCTCTGAAGAAGAGGAATGAGAAGGTGGGAACTGATCTACAGGGTGTAGGCAGCTCTGCATAGGTGAGAACTGACGTCATGGGAAGCCCATTCTCCCTCTGCGAAGGGTGCTGAAGTCAAAGAGCTTCTATGTGGATACTCTCCTCTTTCCAAGGCGTGTATGTGTGTGTGTGAAGAGACGGCGGCATAAACTTCAAAGCCAAACTTGGCTTTACATGGATTGCTCAATCTGCTGAATTTTACAGCTGGTCTTGTATGCACTGTCTTGTTGAGCACTGAATCCCTCTTGTATTTCTGATGATCAGACATAAACCAAAGTGTGTAAGCATCAATGGATATCTTCTGTGCTTTTAAAAACAAGATTCCTCCTAAGCAATACAGACTAAGGTAGGGTATAAAAATCTAGTGAGTAGACATAGATCAAAGAACCATCTGTGTTTCTGAAGTTTCGTAATGTCTAGAGTCACTGTCAGTTTGTTCAGTAGCTGTAAATCTGGTATCTCACTAAGCTAGGTAATCATCGATTTTACCTCAGTCTATTCAGAAATAGAACGAGAATGTCTCAGACCCAAGCTATGCTAAGTTTTTGGAGGTTTAGTCCAAGACATAATATACATTCACTGGAAATGTTTAAGACACATGAACATTATATAGCTAGCTATTTATTTCCACAAAAAGAGTTATATTCTTCTTTGAAAATATGAAGAAAATCTGATTACACTACCATTGATTGCTTGGTATGTTTATATCTTTTTTTAAATTTTATTTATTTCTGTATGTGTATGAATGTACTGTCTGCATGCAAGTGTGTGCACCCGTGTCGTGCAATGCCGCGGAAGTCAGAAGAGGGTGTCGGATTCCCCTGGAACTGGAGTTCTCCTGGAATTGGAGTTTCAGACGATTCTCGGCCACCATGTGGGTGCTGGGGATCGAACCTGGGTCCTCTGTAAGAGCGGTCGGCGCTCTTAACTGCTAGGCCATCTCTCCAGTCCATGTTTATATCTTTTATATTCAACAAAATGAGCAATAGATAAGGCCAGTATTTCTTTGAAATAATTTTCAGTTTTTTTTAAAATGGTGTTGATCTGAGATTGATTTGTCATCATTTACTGCCAGATACCTTCGTGTTCTAGGTAGAAGACAGTGGAAAAGGAGGCTCTTTGGATGCTCTTTTCTGGTACTTCTGTGTCTTAAATTTTTTTTTTTTTTGGTCTTTTTCAAGACAGGGTCTCCCTGTAGCCCCAGCTGTCCTGGAACTCACTCTGTAAACCAAGCTGGTCTTGAACTCACAAAGATCCACCTGCCTCTGCCTCTCAAGTGCTAGGATTAAAGGCATGCGCCACCACGCCCGGCTCTGTGTTTTAAATCTTTAAAGAATACATTTTATCTTTGAATGAAAACAAGTATCCTAGGAGCCTGTGTGACTGTTCACCAGTGCTACCTGGGTGTAATGGAAATGCCTATGTTACAAGGAAAAACCATGCTGGGCTCTCTGACACTACTAAACATGGCAGGGGTTTTCTCTGCTTGCAATCTCTTGTGATACCTGCCTATGGCCAACTCCAAGCCTTGAAGTAGAAAGAAAATTCTGTCCTGATGTTATCCATTGTAGTGTGATTATTAAAAACACAAAATAACAATGGCAATTACAGGTTACTTTCATGAGGAAAATGTAACATTAATAAGAAAATAAGCAAACAGCCAGAATGCTGGTTAGTGGGTCAAGGAAAGTTGAAAGTAGACTGTAGTTACCAGAGGCTGGAAAGAGCAGAGTGGGGGGGAGCAAGGAGGGGGTGTACATTGGCACCAAACTGGTTAGATACCTGCATAGGGCTCCCCCTGTGTGACTGCAGTGTCAGTTGCTACATGTATGATGTTTTGTGTTTTTATTGTAAACAAACAATAAATGTCAGGAGCCAGATCCTTCACCTGACATAAATTTGCATGTTGTATGTATATATTGAAATATCACATGGTGGCAGCACAAAAATGCATAATTTTATGTTTTTATATAGCAGTCAAATTTCATTTACATAACAAAGCAAAAAGAACCATCTCAAAGTCACAGCTAAAATTTGTAAGAAAAGAGGTGCTTTTATGTTTAAATAAAAAGTCAAATCAAGAAACTGTGTTTCAAAATAAGACTGTGTTTCCAATGCATCAAAGGGCTTGGTGGACAAATAGCAGAAACCTTTCCTCCTCCTCTCCTGATGTCATGGTCTTCACAGTTGTTTGTGCAAGAAACACATCTCAAGGAGTTTTACAGGATTACAGGAGTTCATAATTTTGCTTTTCTGTCATCTATTAATGTATTTGTAGAAACTTATCTCTTTCTTTTTTATTGTCCATTGTGCCATTGTTTTGACTGTTCTATACATTCTTACTGCATTCTCCCTCTTTGAAAATTTAGACTGATACTCTTCCATTCACAGATTTCTAACTGGAGTTTACACATAAGCTACTTTCCAATACTTATATGTGCCCTACTTATGGTTTTCTATGATGTTTTTCTGGATATAAAACTTCAAGAAATTATTTTCCATTACTACTTTAAACAGACTTTTATTATCTTTTTGGTATCTATTTGCAAAAACAAGTCCAAGGTTCATCTAATTATTGTCAATGTATGTTAGTTATTTGGGATATTTTTAAATTGTGTTTACTCTTCTCCCAATCTTGGTCAGAGAAGCTCACTTTTAAAAAATTTTTTATTTATTTATTTTCTATGTGTATGAATATACTGTCTGCATGCAGGTTTGTGCATCCTTGTCGTGCACAAACAAAGAGGGTGTCTGATTTCCCCTGGAACTGGAGTTCTCTTGGAATTGGAGTTACAGACGGTTCTCAGCCACCACGTGGGTGCTGGGGATCGAACCCTGGTCCTCTGCAAGAGCAGTCGGCGCTCTTAACCACTAGGCTATCTCTCCAACCCAGAAGCTCCCTTTTTTTTTGAAGTGGGTAGTGGTTAATGCAGAGATTCTTCACTGGTCAAAGTGGGAAAGCAGGTGAGTGCAAGTGCTCAGCTGTGCGTGGGTTAACTATCTAAACTCTCCCAGTCTGTCCATAAGGTTCAGAGAACATTGCAGAAGAGAAGGAGGAAAGAGTGCACGAGTCAGAGGATGGGAATGGGGTGGAATGCCACCTTCTGGATATGGCAGGGCCATAGCACACATGGATTTGTAGCAGCTGTGACTACTTGCATAGGACCTACACAAGATGAGACCAATCGGAACCCAGCGTGGCTGGGGCCTGGCTCCTCATGGCCTACCCCTAGCTGAGGAGCTCCTGGCAGTTGATGGCAGCTGAGTCAAAAATAGTCACTTTCGGGGGCTGGAGAGATGGCTCTGTAGTTAAGAGCACTGACTGCTCTTACAGAGGACTCAGGTTCAATGCCAGCACCCACATGATGGCTCACAACCATCCATTACTCCAGTTCCAGGGGATTCAACTCCTCTGACCCCTGCAGCCATTGCACAATGCTGGTGAACTTCCACACATGCAGGCAATATACTCATACACAAAAAATAATAATAGTAAATAAATTATTTTAAAAAATAGTCACTTTGGGGATGGTGTGACTCCTGGTAGGCTGCACATGTCTTAGTAGATTGCCTCACAACCTTACTCAAAGGGAAAGTACTAAGTGTACTGAATGAATTTTTTAAAAAGCACATAAAATTGGGAGGGACATGAGGGGGGGCATTCCCAGAAGACTGGGATGGGTAGATCAAAATACATTGCATACATGCATAAATTTTTCAAAGAATAAAAAACTGTTTACTCTTAATCATATTAACCTAATTGTTGAACATAATGATTTATATTATAGATGATAGATTTACCTTTTTTACTGCAAAAAATGGAAATATATTTTATATTTTCAGCCAGCAAACTATAAGAATCAATTGAAAATACATCATCCTAATTTGTTTCTCCCTCTCTATGGATCCTCTCCACAGCATGGCTAATGTCTCCTTACACTGAGTGTTTCCTCATGATTACACTTGCCACAAGTTTCACCTTGAGTGATAATTAGCACTGGTGTTTTAAACATGAAAAAAAATGTGTGTATATTAAACATGTACTAATTAAAGATAAAACGATTCTCTCCTAGATTTTTTTTGAATGATCTGGAATTTACCACAGGAATAATTTACATTTCTTTACACCATAACTAACTATATGATTCACAAATGCATACCGGTGATTAATTCTAAATTACAGCTAAAAAAAAGACTTATGATCATGTTAAAATTCAAATGATTAAAGAAGCTGTGTCTCTAATTGTTCTGAAATACTTATTTCAACTGTGACCAATTTGATTTTGTTGCTTCTATGAAACTATTTCCTTGGGAAAGCAGATGCAGCTATTTCAACAGAAGCAAAGAGGAGATAAAATAGCTTCATCTATCCAGTATTCATGCAACAATATGAATTTCCTAAAAGAAAGCAAGAAGAAATGAATTCAGTAAAGCAATAATGTTTCTGAGCAGCTCTGGGAGATAGAACTGTGATGTAAAGGTAATGTGCTGGCTCCACCTGTAGCTCAGTGGCAGTATTGCCCAGCATGCCATACACAACCCACACATACTCACAGACCATATACACTTATGGAAAAAGGTCAGTACATTTAAGATACTATCCCACCAATTGTCATAAGATTGTTAAAGCTCAAAAAGCTTCAAAGCTTACATAAATCAGTCTGCTCATTTGATTATATTTTTTCCATGGGAAAGATTACAGAAAACACGGACTTGCAGATAATCAGAAAAAATATATATGCTGCAATGACTTTGACAACAGAAGATTAGATATGAATGTATGTCATACTGGTCGTGCATGCCTTTAATCCCAGCACGCAGAAGAAGGCAGAGGCAGGTGGATCTCTGTGAGTTCAAGGCCAGCCTGGTCTACATAGTGAGCTCCAGGATAGCTGGAGCTACAGGGAGACCCTGTGTCAAAAACACAAAAAATAAATAAATAAATAAGGAATGATATTTACATCAAAAACTTCATTTTTTTGCTTTTGTTGATGTTTTTGTATTTCAGACATCATTTTTCAGTTCAATTTAGACATATTCCCCTTTCCCTTCCCCCCACCCCACCCCAGATCATGCATTCTGCCATAACTGTCCTGCATCTTTCTCTCAGTCTTTTTTTATGTTTAGGAATTTACATTTTCCTCCACTAATTTTATATTACTTTAAAATATGGATACATTCTTTCCACCCATATACAGTAATTACAGAGCCTGAAAATAAGTAGTGAGTGGATTCTAGAGCCTATTAAGAGATTTACATTATAACAACATAGTTCCTTTCAGATAAACAGAAATATAACAATAATTTGTTCAGCTTGCCTTTCAACTGGGAATTTGGTGTTAGCATCCACAAATGAGGAAAACCATTTGCTGTTTGCTTTTCTGGGACTGTGTTATTTCACTTAGCATAACGGCTTTGAGTTCCATCTATTCACCTGCAAAGTTCATGATGTCATCTTTCTTTACTGCTGAATAGCACTCCATTTTTATTTAAATAAATAAATAGATTAATTAATTAATTAATTAATTAAAAATGGAAGAATATTTACATCAAAAACTTTAAAAATAATGGTTTGGGAGGTAGAGAGATGGCTCAGTAGTTAAGATGGCTGGCTGCTCTTACAGAGGACCTGGATTGGAATCCCAGGATGCACACAGCAGCTAACAACCATTGGAATCTTTAGTAGGGATTTGACACTCTCTTCTGACAGCCGCAGGCATTGATAACATGGGTGCACTTAAATACATTCAGAAAATAATGTCATACACATAAAATAATAAATAAAAATATTTTAATGGTAAATGCAAAACATAAAGAAAAATAGAAACATATAAACCAAGTATTACTTCAATGACGTGATTTTTAAATCAGCACTTTATTTTATAGCTAAACATCACTTTGTTATGTAGTAATTTCTTAGATTTTTCACTCTTTTCATTTTTTATCTCTTATTTTTGTCAGTGAACATTTTGAAACAACATCTTTCTTGGCTTGGAAGATAAGGACATCTTCGTTAAATATATTAATATATATATATAATATATATATTATATTTGTTTTATTTTTTTCTGGTCTTTTCAAGACAGGGTCTCCCTGTAGCCCCAGCTGTCCTGGAACTCACTCTGTAGACCAAGCTGGCCTTGAACTCACAAAGATCTGCCTGCCTCTGCCTCGTAAGTGCTAAGATTAAAGGCATGTGCCACCATGCCTGGCTAAGGGCATTCTTTACTAACATAACTACAGAGATTTTGGTAATGTTGCCTTTATTGTTATTAAAACATATAAGGCTGTGGTCACATATTAGAGCAATGATGAATCGTGCAAAGCTTGCTTTTCCCCCCACTTTAAAATATTCTGCTCTAAGCTTTCCCACATAACATAGGAGGCAAGGTCTTCACAGGCTCCTTATAATCCTCAACAGTAAAAGGATTTGACAGATTATACGAGTATTGTACATGGTGAAATAAGCATTACAACATTCCTCTGATTTTATTTGGTAATTCATATTGGTTTACAGAGCACAATTTCAAATTATTATCTTGTTTAGTCCTTCAGAGATAATTATCTTCCATTTATATGTGAACAACCTGAAGCCCAGAGAAGGGAAGAGACATTACCTCAGACAAGCAGGTGGCAGGAGGCATGGCCCAGCATGGAGATCTTTTCTCTATAGCAGATGTATGACAGGTTCGAGTTCGCAGAATAAACATAAGGCACAGTTTCTGCCCTAAAAGAGCTTGTACTTTAGTTGGGAAATGACTAATGCCAAGAAATCAACTTGTATCTGTGGTAGATGGTGGCTTGACAGACTTTGCAGCTCATAAAAATCTGCTTCTTTTGGGTTGACTGAAGTTAGATGCAAAGTCTAAAGCAGAAAATGTTTTGACTGATCAAAGTAGCTGTCATAGACATCTGCTGTCAGAGGATGTAGGAGATAGAAAGTGTCCTTTAGCTTAGACTTGCCTCTGTGCAAAAACATCACATCCATATTACCATGTTCTTCTCAACAGCCTGCCACACATAACACAACTTCAAAGAGGAAGCAGGCTGTGCACCTGAGAAATGCATCCGGCTTACCTCAGAGCTGGGCCTGTGGAGGACCCCACAAGATGATGC
Source organism: Rhizomys pruinosus (assembly GCA_009823505.1). NCBI lineage: Eukaryota > Metazoa > Chordata > Mammalia > Rodentia > Spalacidae > Rhizomys > Rhizomys pruinosus. The sequence continues at coordinate 781,766 of VZQC01005145.1, read as the reverse complement.
ATCTAAGGAACAAGCTGGGTGTGCTGCTGTGAGCCACCTCAGTCCTTTGTAAAGCCACTAGCTAGCTGTGAATATTCAGGTGGGCTGTGAACTAGAGCACTAAACTAGGAACAGGGTTTGCAATCTGTTAATGTTTTCTTAAAATCTTGTTAAGTAAGAATGAAAGCCATCATTAATGGGAGCAATATAAATGAGGCAGTGTAATTAGTGCAAATGTGTACCTGTGTAAAGGTTATCTTTCATGTCTTATTTTCATTAACATAATTGGATTCTTTGGATAATAGTAGCTGAGAAGGGAAATTTGGAACTGCAATCAATGCATGCTAACTTAGTCAAACAGAAATGGCTATACTCCCCATAAAGCACCATGCCATTGGTTAGAGGAGTGCTGGGGGAGTTGGGGTCATTTAGTAGGAAAAGAGATAGCGATTACTTAAAAGCAAGCTTTTGTACCTTGCCCTTTTTAGACAAGTTTAAATTACATTCACAGTGCCTGGCACATGGTAAGTACTGGAAAACATGCCAGATAAAATGAGATTAGTAACTGTGCTTAGGAGAGAAGTTAAATCCACAGCACTGTGTAGGACAGCGTCTCCCTGAGCCTGCACCCAGTCCTGCATTCCTGCCTGTCCTATGCTGACCTCACTTTCCTGCTCTTTTCCCTGCCTCTGGCTACTCACCTTCTCTCCTGGTAACCACATCACCCATCACCTACTAGACCTTCTTAGGTACAAGCATATGTTGATGAAAGTTAACACCAATATTTCACTTTATTCTGTTTAACCTAATTTCACTTGATGAGAGAGAAAATTCAGTCTGCTTAGGATCAGCCTAATTTTATTATCAGAAAATTTGGGATTTTCTAAGACTCCTGTTTCCTGTTTTTCCAGGGTCCACTCATCCGGTCAGCAGTTAAAACCCACAGGACCTCTTTGGTAACTGTCTAATTGGTCTGTTTTGTCCTGTGTCCTCCACCAGTGCCTTGGATTGGGCTGATGTTATTTCTTTCTTGAACTAGTGTTTACAATCTGCTCTCCCTTCCTCCATGCAGTCTAAGTCTGGACCAACCTTGAGCACAGCCTTCATTCATTGAGTTCCCTGTGGTTTTCAGGGTCAAATGAAACACCACAGTGTGGTGCCCATGCCTTTCAGACTCTGTCCAGCCACCTCCCTGCCGGTTCACTCTGGTGGGCTGACCTCTTTTCCGTCTCTTGTTTGGCAGCTTCCCACCTTCCCTACTGAAAGCTCTGCTGCCACCCTCCGGTTTGTCCCTTGCTATTCAGTCCCCTCTCAAGGCTTGAATCCATCTTTATGTAGCTCCACTGAGAGAACACTCTGAGTCTCCCCGATGACACAGATGATCTTCCTCTGGACTTGTCGCATTCTCACTGGATTCTCAGAGCTCATCCATGACAGAGACAGGATATTGTACATATTCCCATAGGGTATGAAAATAAGAGCCACTGAATTCCTCTATAAACCAACTTCCAGCTACTTTAATTCCAGTAGACATTGCATATAGCTCTGAACACCCAAGTTCATGACCACCTGGGCATGTAGTGTAATGTTCCTGAGCACATGTCCACCCATATCTATGATAATAAGTAGCTTATTGAAGCTCTGGTACTAGTATGTTTATTACCATTGAATAATAATTACTGGTAAAAGCTCTTTCTTATGTTTCAAATGCATTTTTATTAACATGTTAATTTTACAAATTAGTAGTTTCACTATGATGATTCCACACATGCATATATCATGTCTCCTTTCTTATTATCCCTCCCCTTCTTTCCCAGCTCCTAAGAACCCCTCTTCTCCTATCCAATCATCTCTTTCACATATCAGAGGAAATATGATAGTTGTCTTTCTGTATCTGACTTATTTTACTCAACATGAGTTCCTGTAGTTCTATCATCTTGAAGATGACCTGTGTATTCTTTTGTAATTAAATAATCCATTGTGAATATATATATATATATATATATATATATAATTTCCTTTATCCAGTCACCTGTTGACAGACAGTTAGGCTGATTCCATATCCTAGCAGCTTTTTTGTATTCTGACTTAATTTTTTGCAGCTATATACTCAGGAGTACTTGGATCTTTACATTCCCATCAGTAGTGTATGAAATATTTTTTCTTCTTTACATCCATACCAGCTTTGGATCTTTCTTTCTTTCTTTCCTTCCTTCCTTTCTTTCTTTTTTATTTTTTTATTTTTATTTTTAATTATCTAAATTTATTTTTGTATGTGTATGAATGTACTGTCTGCATGCAGATTTGTGCACCTGTGTCGTGCAATGCCACAGAGGTCAGAAGAGGGTGTCGGATTCCCCTGGAACTGGAATTGGAGTTACAGATGGTTCTTAGCCACCATGTGTGACCATCTTGCAGTCCTCTGCAAGAGCAGTCAGTGCTCTTAACCGCTAGGCTCTTTCCAGCCCCTCTTTCTTTCTTTTTTACAATAGTCCTTCTAACTTGTCTGAGATAAAATCAAATGCTTTTATATGTTCATTTCCCTGATTTAAAGGAAATGTCATACGGGACTACTTCAAAAACTTATATTCTACTAAGTTTGAAAACCTAGAAGAAATGAATGAATATCTGAAATCCTGGGAATCACCAAAGCTCAACCAAGAAGAGATCGACAGCCTAAACAGACCAATAGTACAGGAAGAAATCGAAGATGTAATAAGTAGCCTCCCAACCAAAAAATGCCCAGGCCCAGATGGATTCACGGCAGAATTCTATAAAATATTTC